>CM017321.1:44692301-44753324 GCA_006937295.1 Carpinus fangiana | reverse complement strand
GTCTCCAATCATTCCAATTGTTGCTCAAAAGGTGATGAGAAAGATGAAGCCATTGTTGGCTCTGATACTAAGTTATTACAAGCTTGAGAAACAGACCGCATAATAGGACCTCTGACATAAAAGTTGGCACAATGAGTCCTGCTTGAATTCCCTATGGTTAACATAAGGCCTTAAAGGGACCTAAAACCTCACAACGTAAGTGTTGATTTTTACTAAATAATTCTCTACTAACTTTATTGGAAAGTAGTGCTTAAATAAGGTTACAACCTACTTGGTTTAGGGTTAGGAACAAAATTCCTCCAACCTACTTTAATAAGTGACAATTGTCACTCAACATTTTTGGGTTTCTCAAAAAGTAATGTTTGGATTCATGGGTTAGTAGAACGTCAACATTAATTTGAATGACATTAATCTTTGAGAAACCAAAAAGAGTTGAATGACAATTGTCACTTATTCGAATAGGTCGGAAGAAATTTGTTCCAAACTAGTTTGGCCAAAATTTATGTCCCTACAAGAATACCTATATCATATGGATGCGTGCGGTGCCTACTAGGAAGTAAGACTTGATGAAACATGACTTCGACATGAAAATAAAATAAGGGCTAACAACCTAACACAATAAGTAGAGATATCCTTCCAACAAGGAAAGAGGACCTGAACGGCGAACACCAAAATTAAGTTGGAAGTTGACATGAAATCAATAGATGAGAACATGGCTAACAACCTAATACAATAGGTAGAGATATCATCCTTCCAACAAGGAAAGAGGACCCGAACGGCGAACACCAAATTTAACTTGGAAGTTGACATTGAATCGATAGATGAAAATAGGGCTAACAACCTAATACAATAGGTAGAGATATCATCCTTCCAACAAGAAAAGAGGACCCGAATGGCAAACACCAAATTTAAGTCGAAAGTTGACATTGAATCGATAGATGAGAACAGGGCTAACAACTTAACACAATAGGTAGAGATATCCTTCCAGTGAGGAAAGAGGACCCAAACACCAAAATTAAGTTGAAAGTTGACAAGGAATCAATAAATGAGAACATAACATTTTTACCCCCCTCCAAAAGGGTGTGTCTTTTTTGTTTTTGTTTTTGTTTTTTTTAAGTTTTGCCCGCCCAAACCTAAAATTATAATTTCACCCCTGCACATGGGGCTTTCCTACGTTACAAAATCTCCGTCCCTATAATTATAACTTAAATTACTCGGTTGATATATTTTTTAATATGCAAAAAAGAAAAAAGAAAAAATTGCAACACCTTAATTTATATATTAACCATAATATGATGAATTGATTGGGAAGTAAGTTAAGTAACACGTCAGAATCCTAAAAAGCACATGGATCACAACAAAGAAAAAAAGTCTCAAATGTTTTCAATGATTGCGTCGTTGGTAGTTAGTAGTTACTATATAGTTTGGGTAATAATTATTTTATTAACCATGGTTTCATCAAATTGCAGACCAAATTCGTGTGAAACTCAAGTTGATGATGTTCATTTCCATATACGAAGCAGTACTTGACATGGAATCAATAGGTGTGAACAGGACATTCTTTGAAACCACATGGCCGCACCCCCTCAAAATAAGTGTTCGATGATAGTGATGTGGTTGGTCAACTTGGGCTAGTCCGATCCAGTACCATAACTTCAATTGGTTAGGTTTGTCAATATTTTTGTTTTTTGCCTCACAAAAACAAAAATATTAACAAACAATATTGTCTCTAATGTGATCACGATTCACGTGTGATAGCTAGAGAAAACCACACCATTGACAAACGCTACAAACTCCGTTAAATGCCACCCGAGCAACAACAACATAAACTGATCACACGTTTCTCTCAACTCAAAGATCTGCACAACCAAATCACAAAAAACTCTTAAAAACATGCGCCATATATATATACATATATATATATATCAATTTTTTCAAACCAAACACAAAAATGCATAACTAGTGGGATGTTCGGCTCTTCCGACACACAACAACAATTGAATTCATGTTTCCTGCGTTGTTGCAAATGTTGGGTAGTTTGTTTTTACTGTTGTACATCATTGTTTCTTTCACTATTACTTCGTAACTTCCTACTGCAAGTCTTTAGCCTTTTTTTTCGTTCTTTAATTCTTTCTTTCTCTTAAGATATTTTAAGCTTTTTGTATAAGTATTAATTACTTGAAGAAATGAACGAAAAAGACAAAAGAAAAATACCCGAATTAATAATGAAAGAGATGGTTCTTTATTGTTGATCATTGGCCATCACTCTTCACTCTCTTGATGCATGAATCATGATGTATATTACGAAAGAATGTGAACTCAACCAAATGAAAGAAGAAACAAAAATCCTTGTAATCGATAATTTGCAAAGAGATTTAAGTATCTATTTTATATATATATATATATATATATATATATATATACACGTGAATTGACCATACTCACTAATAAACTCCGAGAAAATAGGACTTGCTGATTTTATGTTATTAATTTATAGATTTTATTTGGAGGTATGCAAAGCTAGTAGTATATTATATTTCAGTTTTGTGGCTTCCCCCTCTTGTTACGCTTCGTTCTCTGCACCCAACACATGGCCTAGAAATGGATCGAGAAAAAAAAAAGAAAGCATGGGCCAAGATAGAGGGAGGAAGATACCAGAGCAGATATCATTATTAAAAATAATAAGTATTTTTTTTTTTCTAACAATTTGTTGACACGTTTTAGTATAAATAATTGAAGAATATAAATTTATTTTTAGCTAATGTGACTCTAATCACGTATTGAAATGTTGTTTAGTAAATTACATATTATACAATTAAAATGATGTAAAATCTAATACAAATTCGATTTCATGAAGCGTGATTTATAAATAATTGATTTATCATAGAGGACAAAATTAAAGGATCGTATTAGTTGATGTAAGAGTTTAAGCATCATGAAAGGTAATGACGTAAGATGTTAAACGTGGGAGTTGATGCAGGAGGTTGGAAATTGGTTGATGTAATAAAAAACATGAAGGTTTTTTTTTTTTTTTTTTTTTTTTTTTTAAATGAAGGTTAATATTGAATTTTTTTTTGCTCTACCATCCGTTTTGTAGATGGTATGGACCCACGTGAGCATGAGAAGCTGTCAACGTGAGGGTAATTGCATCTTTAAAAAAAAAAAAAAAATTAGGGAACTTTATTTGATGTATTGACCTTTTGATATTTTTAATTATTCCCGTCCGTTATGATTTTTTATTAAATCTTAACAGATGGTAGTGAAATTTCTAAAATACTCTCATTTTTTATTAAATATATATACAATTGATAACTTTACTTTACCCTCTGAAATGTCTTCACCTCTTGTAAACACCTTCTAAAATTTAAAAACTCTCACTTTAATGTATCGATTTTTAGATTTTTTTTTTTCAATTACCTTCATTTCGTTCGTAATTAGGGTTAATCAAACGGTAGAAGGGGTAAAATTATCTTTATACCCCTTAAATTTTTTAAAATTCCAAATTTACACTTAATTACAAAATAAAAATTTATTATTATTATTAAAAAAAAAAGGGAGCCATCATGGGTCACCAAGTGACCCACGGCAGGTCGATGAGGTTACCCTCTGTTGGGTCACAAGTGACCCATGGCATAGCACCCCGGCTTTATAAGCAAGCCGTAAATAGAATTATCTAAAATTCTCAGGTGATACTATTGCATGTAATAGAAGGTTTTTTTTTAAAAAAGAAATAATAATAATTAAAAAAAACTCATATGTCAAGAGTTTTATATATATATATACACACATATTTTTTTTAATAGAAAATGAGGGCATTTTCTCTGTTAGGATTTAATAGAAAATCATAACTGAGAGGGTAATTGAAAAAAATCAAAAGATCTATACACCAAAGTGAGTTTTTAAACTTTAAGAGGATGTTGCAAAATGTGTGACATCTGTCACATCTCATGAGGTAAAGTGAAGTTACCCTAAAAGATTATTATCATTTATTATATATAATCTTATTAGGATTTGAATATTAATTATCATTTAGAGTTTTGTTAGGGATTTGGATTAAAAGTCTTAAGGATAGATATATTATCCTTTAAGATTTGTAATTTCATTTAAATTCTTGTTGTAACACTAACCTGTCCGCATTTAATTATGAGGACCACTACATATAATAGATGACTCATATTTAAAAATCCAAAAATCTCTTCTCTTGTTTTTTTAGGATCCTAATTTAAAAATTTGTCATTAAACTTGTACATAAATGTCAATTGCGTCTCGCACGATGTTTACTACCCACTTAAGAAAAAAATCCCCATCCCATGGCCAATGGGCAAAACAAAAAGACAAACACTAGAGGTCAACAAAGTCTGTTGCTGTGGCCGAAGCGACAAATGCAAAATTCAATCCTAAATTTATTTAGTAATAGCTAATAGGATTAAGAATTGGGGCTAATATAAGCGTTAATCAATAATCATAGAAGAAACTGGCCTATTTAGCTCAGTTGGGATAGAAGGTCGTGCTAATTAGAGCTGTCAATTTTGATATGACCTAACAATCCGATACGAACATGACACGAAATTATCAAGTTTGGATTTGCCCTAAACGGGGTTGGGCCATAAATGGTCGACCCGTTTATTCTGCTCTTAAAGGGTCAACCCGCGGGTCACCTGTTACACCCGTTTATTTTATTTTATTTTTAATTTTAACTCCTAAACCTAAAACACCATTTCTTTCCTTTCATCTCCTCTCATCATAGGGGTGAAATAGCGGTTACGGTTAGCGGTTAGTGGCTAAAACCGCTAACCGCCTAGGCGGTTAGTAGAATCTACTAACCGCATCCGCTAACCGCTAGCGGTTAACCGGATGCGGTTAACCGCTTTTTCTACTAACCGCTTTTTATTGGGTTTTTTTTTTTGCCGGTTTTGGGCTTACTTTAAACATTTTTTTTCCTCTATCATGGTCATTTTAGCATTAAAAATTGTTGGTTTAAAGTGAGCATTATATGTTGGACCATTATACCAAAATTTGGTTGTTCACCTTCTACAACATATAACATACAAATAAAATTACAACAAAATTATCGTTTTTGGTTAGGAAGAAATGAATATATAGAAGTGCAAAACTACGTCGTTTTGCACTTCTATATTATATAAATAATAAAAATAAGGTGAGGGGAATCGAAATCGGGACTCCTGAGTAAAATAGGTGCATAATAACCACTAGGCTACAATAACTTATTGTTATTTATTATATGAAATATATATATAATATAAATATATATTATATTTTTAAAAAGGCGGTTAGCGGTTAACGGTTAGCGGTTAGGCGGTTTTTCAAAATCCACTAACCGCTAACCGCTTTCAAAGCGGTTAGCGGTTAGTGCGGTTAGCGGTTAACGGATGCGGTTAGACGAAAGCGGTTAGCGGTTAGTGCGGATAACGGTTAGCGGTTAGTGCGGTTAACGGATGCGGTTAGACGGTTTTAAATTTTACCCCTATCTCATCACACAAACTCTCTCTCTCTCAAGTCTCACCCCATTTCCAACGGTGTCAAGAGAAGCCTTAGTCATAATAGTGGTATTTAGAAGATCCGTTCTTTTTTCTGTTGTGCACAATGCAGAGGTCAATTGATAGGCCTAAAGTATTGTTTTTCTATTGTTATTCTTTAATTAAGCTCTTCAAAACCGAAAATCAATATATGATTTTTATAGCCTTTTGCCTTTTGACTTTTGCCAATGACATTATCACATTACTTCATTTTCAACCAAAAAAAAAAATCACTTTCTATGCTAAACGGATTACGCGGGTCGTGTCAGGTGACCTGTGAAATTATCGTGTCGTGTTTGGGTTTGGTGGGGCCGACTTGTTTGCTAAATGGGTCATATTTGGGTTTACCCTAAACAAGTCACATGTCATTACGGGTCATAAATGAGTTGACCCACCGACCCATTTTGCCAGCTCTGGATTGCTAATAACCCAATAATTATAGAAGAATGAATAAGTTTGATATAATTTTTTGACAACTCTGTTTTATTAGGTGTTAATATGTGATTGGAATTCATAAAATATTTTTTTAGTAAATTATGTGACTTCAATGTTCAATAACAAATAAGATTTAATGTAATTCACGACTATTTATAACACATGTTAATATGATGTATTTTAAGTAATTTATTTTTTTTAATGACTATTATGAAAAATCATTTAAAATATTAAAAAAAAAAATTCAACCATCAAAATTTAGTAATCTCTCTATTTTTTTTTTTTTTGTTGTTCTCAGAGAAAACTTGAAATAAAATCTTCATCGCTTCAAAAAAAAAAAAAAAAAATCTCTTGTAATTATTTTTTACGGCACAAAAAAAGTCAAATCCGGTGGGAAGAGTAGGATTAGCCGAGAAGTAATTATAGGTAGGTTAGATTTGTGAAGAATAATAAAATATAGTAACTAGCCAGCTACAGAACACAACAAGGGGAAGGGGAGGGTAGCAATGTCTTTTTGGACAACTGGAAGGGACGGGTAGGCTCAAAATGGCGAAAACAGGACAACCTTTGGCAACACGCCTACACCACCCAGCGTCCGATGGATGGCATCCCATCCACCCTTTTAAATTAACTGATTAATGATTTTTTATTTAAAAAAAGTCCAATGATTTTAAGATTATTTCTGGTCGAAGATCCTTTGTACATTTGATAACATTATAATTATAATTATTTTATTATTTTTATTTTTATTTTATTTGGTTTTTGTTATTTTGTATTGTGCTCTGGTCTCTGATATCATGATATAGTCGAACCAAAATAGAGAGGGAGAGAGACAGAGCACTTGGCATTCTCTTCAGAGGACGACTCTCAGATAGCCCAAAACTTGGCGTCTCCAAGCTTTCCCAATCCAAAACACTCATAAATCGAATACAACTTTCCCTTCTTTTCCTTTTCACCCTCCGTTCATCTTCGATACCACTGCCATCTCTATGCATCTCCGTCTCCCACATTTTCATCTTCACCATCCATGAGCCTCTGCATCTTCTTCCTCGCCTAGATTAACAGAATCCAATCCAAGTTTGATTCTTTCCTTCTGGGTTTTTGATTTCAGCTTCTGGGTCTTCTTCGTTTTCTTTCGTCTTCTTCTACTACCACTACTGCATCGAATCATCGCCCTCATGGCTGCTTCGTCCTTCACATCTCCGCTCTGCACGTGGCTGGTCGCTGCTTGCATGTCTGTCACGTGCGGCGCAGACCACCCCACGTGCCCGTCCATGTTCGCTTCCTGCAAGAGACCGACCAAATGCAAGAGGAGGGTCTTGTCCAAATGCAGTTCTGAATTCCAGAGGGGCTTGATTTCCTCCCTCTGTGGATCCAGCATTCAGGGCCTCATGAGTACGTGCCTCGCTTTCGAGCCCTGCAATGAGTACTATAGCTCCAAGGGCCTCTCTTCTATGGGATTTTCCTCCCTGTTCGGATCCAAGAGTGTTCCTCTGAATCGTAGACAGAGGCGTTTGAGTCGACCACCCCATTCCGGTAATCTCCTTTCTGTGATGCTGTACTTAGTTTGAGCCGTTATTGGTGACTGGTAATTAAGTTCGTTTTTTTAAAAAATAATAATAATAATAATCATTGAATTGGAAATCTGGGATTTTGTTAACATTCCTTATATTTCCTATTTGCTCTCGTGTGTTCATCTTTTATGGGTTTGCTTCGAATATCTTAATTTTAATGGGGAGTTCTTATGTGATTGGAGGTGGATTTGACTGATTAATTTAGTTTCTTGTTTTTCTTATGTGGTGTCGAAATTTGGTTTTATTCATGCTTCATTCATGCATAATGAACTATGAAAAGACGAAGGATTTAAATAATTGAGTCTGGAATTATTTACAATATTGGAGCTGCGGTTCACGCCAGTTACTTACTGGTTTGGCTTATAGGAAAAAGAGTTCTTCATATTACTTGCATGCCAAAGCTATGGAAGGTGGGAAATTGATACTAACAGGGGATGTTTCAATTTGTGTTTTTGTTTTGTGAGAACTGATTGTAGAACGCGGTTCTTCATTTGTTTTTTATATATAGTTAAATGGGGATACCTGGAGTTAGGACTGAAAATGCAGCACATCTTAGGCTGTTTCTAGTTGCACACGTGGCTATCTTTGGCATGTTATGTTTGACGAGTATTCTGAAGAAAATTAAAATCAGGTGGTTCTTGTTATAGCACGTGTATGAAATGGAAGTTCTAGTTTTGCAAAGTACAAGAGTATTTGGCTCTTCATTTTTCAATTCATAGAATAATGCAGCTCTCGCTCTCTCTGTGTCCCTGGTGAATGGGCTGGTTACTTCAGAATGGTCCACTTATCTTGATTGTTATATTGTCATCAACAGACATGATTATTAATTTTGGGTTCCCACTTTCCTGGCTTAGTAGAATTATTGATGTTGAGGGCTTGCAGCAGTCCTTTCAATTCAAACCTTAATGTTGATATTTGTTCTTTGTGGTTGTGGACTGAATTTTCTGTTCAACCTAATGTAGATATTTATTCTTTGGTTATGGACTGAATTCCATATGCAACATAATCTTGATATTTATGGGTTGTCTTCACTTACGCAGGTGTTAGTATTTATTGTTTTGATACATGAATCTTTTTTGATAAAGCTTTGAAATTATAAAGTTGTGCTGATGTACTAACTACATACACACGCCACCTTTGTGAATTTATGAATACTCTAGGGGAAGCCATGGCTGTAGCAGTGCAACCTGTTGAGGAAGTCACCACAAGAAAGAAACCTCTCACAAAGCAAAGGCGAGTAGTTGTGACCGGGATGGGTGTGGTGACCCCACTTGGTCATGAGCCAGATGTCTTCTACAATAATTTGCTTGAGGGTGTCAGTGGCATAAGTGAGATTGAGACTTTTGATTGTGCCCAATTTCCAACGGTAAACCATATTTAAGATCTCTTCTTCTGCTGCTCGCTCTGCAGTTTGTTCTTAGAATTCTTTTTCTCCAGAGAATTGCTGGAGAGATCAAGTCTTTTTCAACTGATGGATGGATTGCGCCAAAACTTTCCAAGAGGATGGACAAATTTATGCTTTACATGCTTACTGCTGGTAAAAAAGCCTTGGCAGATGGTGGAATTACAGAAGATGTAATGAATGAGTTAGATAAAGCAAAATGTGGAGTTTTGATTGGCTCAGGAATGGGTGGCATGAAGGTAACATCAAGCCTTCAGCAGTTTGATATACAATATATAATGAGAATGGAACATGGTTGAAAAATATTAAGTTAACCTGAGCTTATACTGATTAATATGCAATCTGATTGACAACAAGAGAATTTTCTGAAGACTGTAAGTTGCTGTCATGTCTGCTGCCTATGTGGTTTCCTACTGCAGTGAAATTTGAAATTTAAATGAAGTATTAGCTTTTGCTACATGCTTCGGTACTGGAATGGTGCATGTTCCAAACTTGTTTTCTGTCTCTCTCTGGCTGTAATGAGTTCTTGGCAGGGAATGGAATCCAAATTATACTGCCTTACATGAAGCCACATGACCTGCAGATGGGATGGGAAATTAGAATAATTATGCAAGATAGCATTAATTATGAATTGACTGCTTCTTTTGGGTGTTCTATGTTTTGAACAGGTTTTTAATGATGCGATTGAAGCTTTAAGGGTCTCATACAAGAAGATGAATCCTTTCTGTGTACCTTTTGCAACTACAAACATGGGTTCTGCCATGCTTGCAATGGATCTGGTTAACTTAATATACATATTTTTTAAACTTTTGATAATACTTGCAATTTGGGACTTGACGTTTTAACGGCTCATTTGCTTATCAAATTACAGGGATGGATGGGCCCAAACTACTCTATCTCTACTGCCTGTGCTACAAGCAACTTTTGTATATTGAGTGCAGCAAACCATATCATTAGAGGCGAAGCTGTAAGTGTCTACATTTACTCTTGCTCTGCCATGGAAGTGTGGGAGTCTTGTATTATTTTAGTTTGTATAGGGTCCAACCTTGAAAAGAAAAACTAATAATGAAATAAGTCCAAATATAAATTGCAATATTTACCAAAATTATTATGCAGGATGTAATGCTTTGTGGCGGCTCAGATGCAGCAATCATACCTATTGGTATCTCTTTTTTACTTCCCTATATCAAATTTATCTCAGCATTCAGCAACTTGTAATGGCATGAAGTTTACATAATCTATTTTCTACTTGTTGATGCAGGCTTGGGAGGTTTTGTGGCATGCAGAGCACTTTCCCAGAGGAACGGTGAACCAACAAAAGCTTCACGGCCTTGGGATAGTGTATGTTATCAACAATCCTTTTGCTTCCATATCTTCTTTTTTTCTTGTCATTGTTTACATCTCAGAACTTTTAGAAAATATTTTTTTTTTGAAATATGAAAATAATAAATAAAAATAGGAATGGATCAACTATACATTGTGTTCTTGTCAGCGAAACTAGTTATTGTAAGTGTTGTGATTCAAAGGGTAAACAAACCTGGATTTATGGGTCATGTGGATTTAGTGTTTTATTTTCTCATAGAAATAGGGAACTATGTTCATAATTTATTGATATTATATGTAGTCAATAGCTCTTATGTTGATAACTAAGAAATTCTTGATCTGACTTTCTCTACCAAATGAAATTTAAGCAATTCTCACAAAGTTACTTCATTCATTTCTACGATTCCTGATTGAGGGAAGATATTTGAGACCTCAATCCTGGTAGCTTCATGTGTATTACTTACCATGAGATCTGATTTTTGTTAATGAACAGAATCGTGATGGATTTGTTATGGGAGAAGGAGCTGGGGTTTTGCTCTTAGAAGAATTAGAGCATGCTAAGGTATTTCACCCTAAATTGAATATATGTCTGTAGGCACTTTCATTTTTATCAGTGAGCTCTTCCTGTGGCTTGCTTTCTTTTAGATTGTTATCCATTATGTACCTTAACCCCCTTTCAATGGCATTTTTGCTGCCCATCTGTATATCCATTGGTATTCAACTTACAGGAGTGAATCATGAGACGACTTTTCATTGTGTTATTCTCAACTGCCACTGCCTCTGATTCTTCATGAATTGATCTTCCTATCTATATTTTCTTGCTTGCTAAAAAGTAGTGAAGCTCAATCATTTCCTTGCATAACCTGTGATAAGATGTTTCTTCTGGGTGATTAATTCTATCAGCCGATTTATTTATTATTTTATTTTGCAGAGAAGAGGTGCAAATATCTATGCAGAATTTCTTGGTGGAAGCTTCTCCTGTGATGCTTATCACATGACTGAGCCACGCCCTGATGGTAATGTGCCTTCTCTCTGGTACTAGAAAATGCCGTATTTCTTTCAAAAAATTTCTTTTTTGAAATTCACCTTCACCTGTATTTCCTTTTTCACTTTACTTATCCAAAAAAAAGAGTCTTGAGTGAACATGCACAATGGACGCATGGCCTGCGCCAACTCTCCTTGAGTTCTTTTTCATGATGATAATTTTTGCTCATATTTATATGATGCTGCTCTGAAATTGTATCCCTGTTTAATCTTAACTATCTGGAAATTTGAGTTGCAGTTGACCAAATCATAAAATGCTTTTTTGTACCAAAAATATTGATAACAAAGGGCTACGGTGCAGGAAGGATAAATAAACCTGAAAACTAGTCACATAATTGTCAAAGCTCCACTCAGACTATCTGGAACCGTATCCTCTGTTAAGTCTGTTAAGAAAGTAATCTTTGTGAAAAAAAAAAGGTAGGCCAAACCAACATGATTGGCAACCTAGTTGTGTTGAAACTGCCAAGGTGCCTAGTTGACAGGTCAAATTACGTTATATACACATATAAACTGCCATGGATAAGTAAGTTTGATAAACATTTCTATATACAGTCATGTAGTAACTGTTCTAGTTGGTGTCACATTGGAAGCTGAGGCAGGCTCCTTGGGGAGATTCACGGTTAAGCGTATGGTAGTGTCCCCGTGATACATGACATTCTTGTTCATGTCTATCATCGTTTAATTCTAAAAGCTTCAGCTTCTACTATCTGAACTATAGTTTTCACCTAATTTATGTTTATAAATTTCCAGAAATAGTTGTTAGTATTTGAAAATATTTACAAAATTCTTCGTGGCTTAGTACATCAAGAATTGCTAGAAGCACTTTCTTTCGAGCATGGGTTTTTATTTTCCCCCACTCAAGTCAAGTATATTGTTCACCACCGTTTTTGGACCTTGTATCCTTCCATAACATCTTGGGCTAAAATTTGTAATTCATGTCTCTCATATCCCTTCAAAAACAGGGGCCGGTGTTATCCTCTGCATAGAAAAGGCATTAGCTAACTCTGGGGTATCTAAGGAGGATGTGAATTACATAAACGCACATGCTACATCCACACCAGCTGGAGACCTGAAAGAGTACCAAGCTCTTATTCACTGTTTCGGCCAGAATCCTGAGGTAACTTGGATGCATAATGTTTGTCCTCTTTGTCACTAGGTTCTAATATATTATCATGTTGCAAATAAAAGACAGGATTCCGATATTGCCATACTTGAATGAGATCTCTGCTTTCTACAGTTAAGAGTGAATTCTACGAAATCTATGACTGGTCACCTATTGGGAGCAGCTGGTGCTGTGGAAGCTGTTGCAGCAGTACAGGTAAACAATTTATGTCTCCAGTATCGTGATTTATATTCAAAGAACCATATTCTGAAAGGGATTATAGGAATTGTTTTTCTTTTGTCCTTGAGTAGGTGTAATTTCAATTTAAGAAAGCAGACATACCAAGTCACAGTTTTTTGCTTATTGATATGCATGCTATTGTGTTTCTTCATATAGGCAATACGGACAGGGTGGGTTCATCCAAATCTCAACCTGGAAAACCCAGATGAAGGCGTGGTGTGTTTGCCCACTGTATCTTTTGTCACTTTTCATTGATATCATGATGTTCCATGACATTATTTGTTCCTTAAACGTGATGATGATTTAACTTCAATTTAGTTAGGCTGCGGGACTGCAAATCCAGGGAGCCTGGGGTTCAACACTCCCTGGATGCGCACACTTACATTATTCATAAAAAATAAATAAAGAAATGATGATTTAACTCCAAGCATAGAGTATTATATGATGTTGCTAATGTATGAATTCAGGACACAAATGTGCTGGTGGGCTCAAAGAAAGAGAGACTGGACATTAAAGTGGCGTTGTCTAATTCATTTGGGTTTGGTGGTCACAACTCATCAATCATTTTTGCTCCTTACAAGTGAAATAGATCTGGCGGGCTACTCCAACCTGGTGTTTGATGCCGAAGGTATGTAGGTTTCAAGGTATCTTCTATTTGTAAGCAATAGAAATTTGGAGGGGGGTGGCGGGGAGGGCGGAGAAGAAGGGTTACAAGGAAATTTAGTCGATGAAGGTCCTTTCTTTTTCATTGCTGACATTCAGGTAGAATTTTAGAAAGCAAAAGGTTTTTACATTAACTGTTAGGATATAGAACATTATGAGCATGTTTGCTTAATTTAGTAAGAGAAGTATGTTATAGAAACTATAGTCTTTGTTAGGTTTATTGTAGTAATTATGGGCTGGCTACATCGTGCAGGGAAATTTGGTTGGTTGCCGGTTGCCGGGCCTCGAGCAATCGAATTGGTTGGACAGCTGGTGACAAGAGAATTCGAATAGCCCTATGGATTGAGATAGAGACTATGGATTGAGATAGAGAAAGCATGGAGTTACGGTTATCATGTAGTACTCTTGCTTCCATTGTTAAAAGATTTTAGTTTTGTCTACTTGATATCCGCAATTGAACCAGTGTAAACATTGCATTACTGCTGGCCTTGTCTTTTAAGTTTCTTTTTCTTTCTTTAAATGTACAACAAGTAAAATGGCTGCTGATCTAATTGTTGTAGTGAATTTTGATAGTCTCCTCGTAATCTTGTGATTTTATTTGACTGCTTAATGGCAAAAGGTAAAGGACAGTTTTTCTTCTTTTTTTTTTTGGAAGGAGAAATTTTCTCCGACCTAATAACCTATTATATATAAATGACAACATGTGTCCTCCATATGAAGGATAAAGTTGAAATAAATTTTATTCAAAAAGCACATGCTATTTAAAAAACATGTATTGCTCACATGATAAAAGTGACACCATTTTTACTTGTCGAACGAAAAATTGACTTTTAGGCATCCTTAGCAGACTGATCATTTTGGTGAGCCAATTTGCTAGAAATGTTCAAAATGAGTTGCTCCCTCATCAAAAGAATGAAAAACCATTCAAATTTTATGCTTTTTCTCTTCCTTTTTTTATGGACACCTCACCTCTCTTGAGGTGAACGATAATTGGAGAGGAAATAGTCTAATTTATATTGAAAGCATGACATTTTAAAATATATGTGTGTGTGTGCACGGGCGCTCCAATTAGGGAAAGGCAATTTCTCAAAAATATAACAGATAGAAAGTTAGTAAAATATTTAAATGGAATAATAAAAATAAATAGCTAACATGGTAAGACCAATGGAAATGCTTTTAAAAAGTTGATAGCAAGAATAAAAATAAAATAATAATAATTTTTGAACTATTTTGACTAGTAAAATTTGATGAACTATTGTATGCTCGCCTTCAACCCTCTTGGACTGACAAAAATGAATGCTGTAAATCACCTAACCGTAGCCCAACCGAAAAATTTTAATCGGACCTGGTTTTTCATCATTTCTAGTAACATGAAATGATGACGGAAACTTTAATTTGTACACTTGCGATGATAATCATACATATCATGAAGGAAACGAAACCCCTAGGTGAAGTACAAAATTAATTGCAAGCAAAACTGCTCATTTAAATTATGAGCGTTTCCCTTTTGACATTGTAATTACATGCACGCCAGCTTGATACCTCGATCCCTACCTATCTATTACAACATACATAAATCTGAGCCTCCAATTAAATAACCAAGAAAAAAGAAAACACATAATCTAGAGTGCAAATCTTCAAGACGCTGTGGTGTATTCTAAACAATGTAGATGGCTCTTTTTCACCTGCTGCTTCATTTCTTGCTGCCCTTCTTCTTTTGACTCCTTTTAAACTTCAAGCCCTTACTGGAGAGTGCCATTGAGGCACTCTTCCCTTCAAGCTTTTTTGTCATTTTTACCACACCTGCCATCCCTTTTCTTGCAGCAGCCCGATGCTCAGGTCTACGGCTCATCATTTTGCGATCAAGCGGCCAATATGCATATGGTTCAAGCTTATCCTTCCTCTTCACATCCCCACCTGCCTTCTTGCTAGAGTACTCATTACCTGTGTAAGCCCAACCGCCAGAGTCTGATGTTTTCCTGCGCTTCTGGATTCTCCTTGAGTTCACTGACAAGTGACTGCCTGCTTCACTCTTTGCATCCAAATCAGGGTCAGAGGATGTTTCCTTCTTTGGTTCTTCTCCTCCACGAATAATCAAGCGCCCTTCAGGGTCCAGTTCTGGCTCATCCAAATCTACTTTCCGCTTTAGATGCTTAGCTCGAAGAGATAACATTGTTTTTTGCCTATCAAGCAAGTCAAGTGGCTCATCTTCTAATTGGTCGAACAAGTGCTCAGGCAAGTTCTTAGTTGCTCTACTCTTGGGGCTGGAGAGAATAAAGGAAAATTGTATCAGTTGTGACTTGTGAAGCACAAGTTCATAAAAAAAGCATTGATGATGTTCAATGAAGCAGCTACCAATACTAGTAAAGGAAATTTGTCTTGTCACGTCAGGACAATTTGAAGGTAGGTAACCGTAGAGAAAGAGAGAAGAGCCCATACTGCTCA
This sequence comes from Carpinus fangiana, assembly GCA_006937295.1. Lineage (NCBI taxonomy): Eukaryota > Viridiplantae > Streptophyta > Magnoliopsida > Fagales > Betulaceae > Carpinus > Carpinus fangiana. The sequence goes on along the minus strand of CM017321.1, from coordinate 44,737,559 downwards.
TGAGCGGACCCGACTGTGTCAACTATTAAGATCTCCAGAGAAGAGAATAATTGATCAACAGAACTCTACTTCGACTGCCTAAAATTATTAAACTAACCAAACTGCAGGTCTGGGATGTGTCAATTACACAAATGTCTAGTGTCCAAGATTATAAATGGTTTTTTTTCTTATAAGCATTGTATAAATGGTATATCCTGTAATGGCTAATCTAACGTACTCCAACCAGTCATGAACATGAAAGAAGCAGACTCAAATGTTCAACAAACCAACCGCAATATTGATGCTTTGGACTTTAGCTGTGAGGAACCCTTGCTCCGTTGACCAGACATTGTCCTGGCGTCCATGTACTCAGCATCACTTCCCCCGCTTTCATCATCACCAAAATCAGAAAATATCTTTGTATCATTCCATCTGCTTAGCCTGAAAAGATAAAAATAAATAAGTACAAAAAATCACCAATTATAATGACTAAAAAAGATGGTTTCATTTCTTTGCACGCATTTGAATTTGCATATGGACTCACACAATGACAATGGGCATTGACTACATTAATAGCACCTATAGTTCAGAAATAATCAAGGAGGTTAATTATTAGAACTTGGGTACCATGTGAGTACCATGGAGCCAAAAGTCCCACTGCTAACTACATACTGTCCACATAACTTCCGGTACAGAACACATGGCATTTGTTAAAAAGGCCAACATGGTATCATTATGCCTCTTACAGGGAACTAGAAATTGGAATGTTTGAAACACATCAGAGCAATAGATTCATGTACTTATTGATGGCAGAAACACAAAAACATGCATGTACGTCTGGGTACATGTAGTGTAAATACATCATTAATATTATATTGCAAGAGATTAAACCTGGATGTAGTTGCTTTTGACAGTTGAGAGCTTGCTTCTGATTTAGTTCTTAGCTTCTTCTCTTTCCGTTCCTTGATCTGTGTTTGACAAGAATGGAATACATAAAAAATGACACACTCAAGTTCTGTTTCTAGCAAATGATGACTTTCAACGGACCTTCCGTATATTAGTAAGGAGTTTCATGTGTTCCTCGGGCATCACAGCCTTAACTGCCTCAAGACCGCACTTCTTGACCAGAATTTCCAGGAGATGCTTAACCTGAAAAGGAATAAAAAATTATCAAAGAATTTGGGATGATCAATGAATGAAATCATGGCCATTTTCCATAGCAATTGAAAGAATTAGAAAAAATTCTGATTAGCCAACCTTGGCTTTAAAGTGGTTTTTGGTGTTATCTTGCCACTTCAGCAAGCCTTCCACCATGCTCGTCAAATGCATTTGCAACCCTTCAGGCTGTGATTTTGCCACCAACACCTTTAACAGACCTAAATTAGCCTGCATTGAAAAACAGTACAGAAATACCTTAAGATAAGATAAGATCAGAGAGAGAGAGAGAGAACAATGACTTATTAATTAGTTCAATGAAACAACCAAAAATGAGAATAAATTAGATATATCAAAGGAGAGGGAGAAACCTTGATAATTTCTTTATTCTTCCTCTGGAGGAGAAGAAACGTGGATGGAAGTAAATTGCATGCAGTTGAAACAAGATCTGAAAACTCGTAAGCCAAGCGAGCTAAGCCTTTGACTGCAGCACTGACCATGTGAGGTGTCTCACCAGCTAGTCCTCCGGCCACCTGTCACATGAATAAATTTTACTTAGCACAACCACCACAGGTTCAATTTCTAAAAAATGAAGATTCGCCTTATAAAATCAATTTAAGATGATAGCAATTCTAGTTGATAGTTTAGCCAACAGCAATCAAAATAAAGAAGGAACCTTGACAGGATACCTTTTGGCATTCTTAAATGTATCTAAAACTTCCATTAAATATAGTCAGCACTTCAATAAATTTAGTAACGAATTTCAAAACATGGTTCAATTCGTACCATGTTAAAAAACTGAAACAAGTTTTCTCTATTTCCGCCTTTCTCTTCATCCCCACATGCATGGCCAATTTGGACAAGAATATCATATGCTCTGTTTCTTGTTTTTTTATTTGCCTGCAAGAAAAATTATTGTATAAGACAGATCAGATGATATAAAGCAGCATGTTCAGGAGTCATTGTGTGTGTGGGTGTGCATGTGAGAGTAATTCAAGTCGACACAAGTTACAGTTTTTTTTTTCAATAATAAATGTTTTTATAGATGTGACTGAACAGCATACAAAGCCAATGAACCATCAATGCCATCATTACCATAATCACCATTTATTTATTACACATCCTCAACCGCTGCAACTAAAGCAAGAATGCAACCAACATGCAGTCTGTCTGTCATTTCATCAATCAAGATATTTTCAACAGAACCAATCCAAAAAAAAATCACAAGACTTTCTTGAACTATATGCCAAGACAAGGATCACTACAAGATTGAAGGAATTGTAAAATATTTTTTTTTAAGCAAATGAAAGTTTTTAAGCAGTAACAAAGAGAATATCTTAGACAGACAGAAGAGAAAGGAAACTTTAAACCCAACACTTTAGGTAAATGATAATGACAGCAAACTTAAAAGTGAAGCAAATAAGTTCAACCATGAAAAGAGCACCATGTCCAAGAGATTTAAGGATAAATTTAAATGAATAATGCTCCCTTAATAACCAGCATAATATTCTACCACCAGTCGAGAAATTAAAAAAAAATGGATAAGGCTCCCAGAATACCTCTTTAAGTGCAAGTATTGTTTCTGTTAGGAAAGAACTAATGATGTCACGTCGCCTCTGCTCTGAATCATCCTGTAAACAAGAGCATAAATTCTAATGTCAACATTAAGTTGCACACTTATCAAGTTTGAAGCCAGACGAATTGAGTACTGCATTTTTAAGGTGAACAATACCAATAATAATAATGTCACTCCTCTCATCAACTACCTTGGCAACATGTACAATTAGAAAGTACAGGCAATCAAGTCTGTGACGTTTGGCGGAAAAATGGCATGAAGGTAGCACTTCAATCATAAGCCCAAGCAATTCCTCGAGCTTTGCTGAAAGAAACCCATCACAGTTCTGCCCGCACAAATCCCACAAAAAAGAATTCATGTCAGACAACTTTATTTGAAGAAGACAAGGACAAAAAAGTATTTTGATGTGGCTAAAAGATGCCTTAATTATAATGGCTCTTTTAAATATAGGAGAAATATGGTGAATAATCCACAAAACAAAATGCACATCCTGATGTCTGGGATTTGCCTGCTGCTACTACTTAGACTTCAGCCAGATAAACCAACCAACTTGTATCAGTTAGACAGTTACCCTGGTTCCTCCCATTCTACAAACCCGTGATATTACAGTAAGGTAAAATGGGCAAAGATTATCTGCAATATGCCGCATGCAATAACATGATGGTAAAGATAAAAGTCAAAAGCCTCTGCAATTACAAACAAAAATACCTTGAAAATAACTGAAAGAACTTTGTACGCCTTCTTTTGTATCAGACCTTCAGCATCCTGCAGTTCAAAAGCTCTTCACTCTTAATTACATCATCCTTTCCGTTATAAGCAGTGCCTTCTAGAGATTTCCTCCATAGGCAGCAAAGGTAAATCACCAAATCATATAGAACCATTTACAAACCTGTAATGCAGGCTTTATTGCGACAAATAAAAGATCGATCTCTTTAGTGTTCAAACCAGGCAAAAGTGAAACTGCCAAGTCAAATAGCCGTGCCCTGCAGATAAGATGAAGGAATAATTACAATGCCAATATCGCAAAACTCCAACACTTTTAATTTGATGTAAAAAACAAGAAAAATATTTGAGACTTTATAATTGAAAATGATACACGAGACCAAAAAGCTGTCACGTGCAACCAAACATGTAGCAACATATAATAGGAAAAAGAAAAGGAAAAGGGAGAAAAAGGAACACCTCAAAAGTGATGGTGAACTCTCATTTGAGGCATGGTCAATCTGCCTAGAACTAGAATTTCTTGAATTTTCTGGTTTTCCGGCCTCTTGAGTGACCTTCAGAAGCTTCTGCATTGTACTTTTGAAGAACCTTGATACTACTTCTTTCTCTGATATTGAAGCAAGTTCACTGATTGTGGACTGCACAGAGCAAAGGACATTATTATAAACTTTACCCAAAACCTAAAAATACAATATTAATGCCACAAGCTTCAAAATTGTAATTAGCTTTTCCAAAATGAAAAGCACTTCGAAAACAGAGGTTTCATTCAGATGAAGAAGATTATGTAGCAATCATCTGGTGATCTTCATAGTGAAAACTGTCTCCCATTTCTGGATCTGTAAGTAAAGCTAATGCATAAACTTCCCAATAAAATAATAAACACATGGGTGGGGGTGTATACACATAAAGAAAATGCACAAATAAATTTAATAGAAAATTAAAAATAAATTCTATCTGCATCAGCCAAGATGCACGGTAGCGATGTTCTCAATTGATTGAGATGGTTTAAGTACCTGTAAAGAACCACCATCATCTTTTTTAGATTGCATGAGGACGCCTGACAAAACGGTTAATAACTCACGAGCACATGACTTAAGCACACTCATATTATCTGCTGCAACCTGCTGGCTGTAATGGGCCACAGCTCGCTGTCTGGGAATGCCTTCTTCAGTATCAGGCATCTCACTTCTCTCTGCCAAAATTTTCTTATTCTGTTGAATAAGAATCTGCAAACTGGAGCATATTACTCCGCGAGTATCAGGTTCTTCATTAAGGGCACTACATAAAGCTTTCTCTAGATCCTTGAAACTTTCAGCAGTATCCAAAGGATAGTTGCAAAATGAAGGCAATAAAGACCACAGAGAGTACACAAATGCATTTGCAGTCCTAGATGAAATAACCCGTCCATGAAGCTCAAGCTGCCAAAAGCAAGAAGTGATTAGCAAATGCCATTTAAAAAAAAAAAAAAAAAAAAAAAAACAGCATCTAATTGGTTTGAAAGGTTTTACCTTTCGAGATTTCTGCTTCATCAGTCCAATCATACCCAATACTGAATCTGTGAAGAAGCTTAAATGGGCACCTATCGTATACTGCTTCAGAATTGGAAAGAGCCAAACATTTGCCTCAGATAGGTCTTCAGCCTCCAAATTAAGAGGTAGAAGGCCCAAAAAAGTTTCAGGTCCTAATGCACCAAGAGCTGATCCAAGGCATTCATGCAGCTGCATATTGATGAATCAGAATGTTAATGCATAGTGCAAAGCTGAAAACTGGTAGATAAAGTAAGTAAATGGGAGGGGGATTTCCACATTATCTTCAGCAAAAAGAAGCATAATATCAGCGCAATTTGCAGCCAACAAACAGTATATTGCCAGTAACAGTGAAGTGCTACACTTAAAAGTCTTCAGCATAGATAGTATGTGTAGATCACAGCAAGCCCAAATGACCTAGACACTCAATCGTTTTGTTTTTAGTAGTGGCTGACACTGCATGTCAGTCAACAAATAACATGGATGGATCACAACATTAATGAAACCCAGTAACAAAAACACAATGATTTGCAAGTATCAGTCTGTTATTGCTATCTATCCCTTGACCAACTGCTATTGGACTGAGAAGCTCCATAAACTCTTCCGAAAGGTTATAAATAAAACATTAAGTCAATATCTACCATTCATAAGTAAAGGTATAAAATAGGGTAAAGTCCACTTAACCCCCTCAAACTACCACTCCAATGACAATATACCCCCCAAACTATTAATTGCGACAATATACCCCCCAAACTATTAATTGCGACAATTTACCCCCAAACTACCAATGACGATGTACCCCCAATTTTTAAAAAATGGCGAAATTACCCTTACCAAAATAAAAACAAAAATACTAAAATTTAATTTAATTTTCAAATTTTTAAGGGTATTTTTGTTTTATTGAAAATTTTATAGGGGTAATTTCGTCATTTTGCTAGCATTAGGGGGTATATTGTCATTGTTTTGTTAGTTTGGGGAGTAAATTGTCGTAATTGATAGTTTGGGGGGTAGATTGTCATTGGGGTAGTAGTTTGGGGGTGTTAAGTGGACTTTACCCTATAAAATAAGTTTTAGTTCCTTGGATCTATGGTTTTATGGCCCAAGGTTCTGAATTTTTTCCATCTTGGATAAGATGATTCTGAGCAATGCAGTTAAACTAGAATGAAAGGATGAAGGGATACAGGATATTTTCATAGTAATCACCAAAAACTACAGAGATACCGAATGAGAAAATCCAGAAGTCCAAAAAGAATGAACTGTTAGTCATTCTAAAAGAATACAAATTCCAACACTTCGCTGACATAACAATTCCCAAACACTTTTGATGCAACCCTCGGTAAGTGTTTGGGACTTGTTATTTTTATAATGTAAAATAAACAAGTCCCCAAAACTTGCAGAGAGTTAGATCAAAGTGATGATGTTATAGGGTCATTACTAGCTAGCTATAATACAATGCAACAATACTTATGACTTGAAAAATACCAATACCTGTTTCCTGAATGGAAAATCTTCATCAGGCAACTTCTGCATGCCAGCCAAGCTGCTAAGAATCCCCCTCAAAAGATAAGAAGAATAACACCCTGAATTGATAACATTATAAATTTAGACCCATGAATATAAAAATAAACATACAATAACATAGTAGAAGATGTGATCTCAGAAAGATGCACAATCCATCTGATGAAAGAATGAGGGAGATCATCCCTACACACAGCATCAGATGACATGATCTTCTATACATGCAATATTTCTGATACAAACAACTGGGAATCAAATAGAAATCTCAAAGTGAGCACAACTAGAACAAAAGAACTTAGAAACAGCCACGGGAATACCTAATTTATCAAAAATTGTTGAAACAACTTGAAATGCCATGTCCCAGACAGCAGCATAGTGATAATCAAGTAAGCTTTCAATAGTTACACATATTTTTTCAATGATAGTAGGCCCGGACCTCCTTGCATCATTGTGTGGATTCATCATAATCTGATCAACACCTTGTTTGATCAAGCTTTCATCAATGCAAGCATTTATCAGACTCTTCAATGCATTCATGGCTGCATATATGGCCTCCTCATGTTCACATGCCAAAATATCTGCAAATACAAAAGAGATAAATATACTAGCACATTGTCAATTTCGTTTAGCTGATAGTTAAAACTGATACACGCACTAACATGGAGAAAGGTTCTCTAATCCAAGAAAAGTGAACATAATTACATCTTAAAAATAAAATCAAACCTTTGAGTGCGTTGAATACAACAGGGAGCTTTGTTACACATAATTGCCTATTAAGCGAATACAATTTAATCATTCCAACATCAAGCAAGCGAGCAGCGAATGTCATGGCATCCGCAGATGTCTCATTCGTGGAGACAGACAGAGCTATTGAGCTCATCAAATCAAGCAATGCCTCAGGAGAAACATCTAAATCTGGGACAAGAAGAAGTAAATACAAACTATCTGTTATGCGCCTTGTGACTAGAGGTTGGCGCAGTTCCAGTAGACTTTTGTAGTACTTGAGGATGCTTGTTGTGTACTTCATTGACATAAGAGGAAGACACTCTTTCAAAGCATCCAAAACATAAAGGACCTCCTGAGCTCCTTTGGATCCTTCAGTGGCATTCGTGTTCGATCCACCAGCAAGCAGAAGAGACCTTTCGAATATCTTTGTAACCCCTTCACTTGCAGGTGCCAGCACTGACACCTCTTGAAATCTTGATAAGGCATCTCGAAGACACAGATGTGATTGCCTTCTTACCTATTGTTCAGAAACAAATTAGCACACAGCTTCAAGGGTCAAACGAAACAGCAAGCTTGATAGATAAAACTAACACGTAAAAAGCACTGCAAAGATCAATTGCATCCCACCTGACATATCTGTTGCATAATATATTGTTCCAAACACCTAATTGACTGTAAAGCTTTAATCCCCATAGAGATTTACTCAAGATATGAATTAACAAGTCCAAAAGATTATACCTTACATTTAGATTGATATATTACCCAAAGCAATTACTACAGTTTTGCAGTTATTTGGTAAATACAAGAGTACCATACAAGCAATTACATTCTCTCATACACCAGGAATTGGTGCTGTATAATCGCTATAGCCAACAAATAAAGGAGGGTACAATTTACAGGCTGCGTTATATGCGTATATTATTGTGCTGCCTTTCTTTTAGAGTGAATATATCATGATGCCATCTTCTTAACATTAGACAAAACAAACCAGTCACCATTGTGCTACCCTTCACTACACCACCACATTACTAGCGTCCGCATTAGATATTAGATATCCTAAGCCCCTGACAACATCTTCAGGTCTTATAAACAAAAAAATTCTCATAGCAAATACATCAGCACAAAATTTGATTGGGCTTATTTACATAAAGTGCCAACATCTTTTGTAGATGAAATTATACAATGTATCTCATAGCATAAACTTCTTATATACGGATTTAAGAGGACTCTTAAGCACATATCTAATTAGTACAGTCAGAATATGATATACCCACTAGGTCACAGTATCAACAGATATGTATTGGGTGTTCATAAAAACGAACCAAACCCCCATTTAAAAGTCACCGAATTGTACATGAGATTTTTGCAATTCCACACTTACCGGAAAACAAAATTCTCTACAAAATGTGCTAGACTAATGTGGATTATCCCCGTCGAATATACAGGAAACTCACACAATTTGTATCTAAAACGAAGAGAACAGATTATGATTTTTTTTTATATATCACCTTAGGACGCGAGTCCGCGAGGAACCCCAATAGAACACCGTATAAGTGAGACAACTGAGACCAGCTGGGAGCATCTCGGACGATCAACAAATGGGAAACGCATTTCAATCCAGATATTGCAGCGCCGTCTGACAGAGACGGAGACCGAAGAACCCGAAGCAATAGGTCGGACAAGAACTCGGCCTTCTTGTGGAGAATTGCCGGGGGTATTCTGGGAAGGACAATGTGGAGGATGCTGAGAAGGGATTGGACGACGTGGACAGGCTGGTCGGGCTCGGAGGCGAGGCGGTCGAGGGAAGAGCAGGTGGCGCCGAAGTAGGCGACCGGTGTGGAAGGGAGGTTCTGGTCCTTGAGCTCCTGGGACATGGCGCCTATGACCGTGCAGAGGTGCTGGTGGTCCTCATTCGTGGATTTTCCGAAACGAGAGAGTATTGAATCGCAGAGCTCGTCGGAAGTTCCGTCCATGCCGTCGTCTCGTACGGTGGTTGAGTAGCGCTACTCCGTTGGTTGAGTGATGCGGTGTTGCAGTGCTGCTCCGGTGGTGCGGTGGGTGCTATTCCCCCGGTAAGAAGCGTGGCGGTGTGCAGCCGTGGGAGGCAACTATTGGCGCTGCAATTTCGTTTTGTAATTTGTGAGTCGTGCGTCGTGCGCTTAACTAGGTTATTTTGTGGAAGAAGAAGGCTGTTTGGTTGCGGCACTTGGTGGGAGTTGTTATTCCAGTGCACAGATAGCCTTATTCCCCACAGGTACTCTCTTATTCTGGTTTGGTGTTAAATTGCAATTATTGATTTTTTTAAAAAAAAAATGGTTAATCATTTCTTGGGATACATAAAAAATAATAATAATAAAATAAAATAAAATAGTTCATACGGTTAGAAAAATTGACATAATTCATTAAGGTGCCACATCAACACAAAATAGGTTGGGTATAGAAAGTTGTCAAACCACTCTCATGGCCATTAGAGGTGATTCAACCATCCCCCTTTAGATATACTTAAAGAGGGTGATAGAACCACCATCATTTAATACGATAATAAATTTGCTAATCCAACACGAAATTATCAAATTATAGTTAAAAAATTTGACCCATTTAATTAAAAGAGTTTAATTAGATTTAACCAACGAGCCTAATGTAAACCCAATACAAATTTTACCATTTAAAATTGTGGCATTTAATTCGTTAAATTATAATTGACTTATATAATATTTAAATTAACATTTCGAAGCAATTTTTCACATGCAAATACAAATTGCAACCCTACCCATGGGTAAATACCTTTAATCTATTGCCACCTACGGCCATAGATCAAAGGTGACGATGATGAGCAAATGGAATGCCAAATGTCCAATTGAATAAAACCTTAGGGAGTTACTTATGAAAAAAAAAAACCTTAGGTAGTTACTTTCTTTCTTCTTTTCCTTTTTTTTGGGGGGGAGAGAACTTTAGGAGTTTGACCTTAAATCTATCACTAAACAAGGCAAATTATAAAGTCGTTCACGAAAAAATAAAATGAAATTTATTATGTCGGCTACTTGTTGGTCGTGGACAGATTGGGATCCCGGCAATAGTGATAAAATTGCCCAAGGATTTTTTTTAAAATCCACACCATTTATTCTTATTCAACAGCTAGAAATTCACCACGTGTTCCACTTAATATTAAATAATAAAAATAATTATGTTTAAAAAAATAATTATTAAAAAATATGGGGTGTTTCGGCCACCCTATCTCAGCCTTGGGGTGAATTCGGCCACCCCTAAAGACTGGTTGGGGGTGGCTGGAGCTACTCCTAGGGCCCCAGGGATTTATGGGTTTAACCTAGGGGGTGGCCAATCCACCCCTTGGGGCCTAGGGGTGGCTTCGGCCACCCCCAACCGGTATTTGGGGGTGGCCAAACCATCCCCTGGGGCCATGGGGGTGGCTCATACCACTCCCCCCAACCGGCCCTTGGGAGTGCCCGAAGCCACCCCCAGGGCTGAGCTAGGGTGGTCGTCCACCTCCGATGGGGAAAATGGGGTGGCCGAAACACCCCATATTTTATAATAATTATTTTTATTTTTTATTTTTTATTATTTTATATTAAATGGGACAAGTGGCGAATTTCTAGCTGTTGGATAAGAATGGATGGTGAAGATTTGAAAAAAAAAAAAATCCTTGGGCAATTTTATCACTATTGCTGGGGATCCCAATCCGTCTTGAACAACCCTTTATTTAAAAAAAAAAAAATTCTAGTTTGCTCACAGCAGCAACATGATACTTAAAGCATTAGTGACATCAAAATTTGCCTTTAAATTAGGGAAATTGTATGTGCTCTCTAAGTGTTTTTCTTGTATCCTCTTATCTTACGTGAAAATTATTTTATAAAAAATAAAACAAAAAAATTGCTCTTATTTATCTCACTTAATTTTTATAAAATAATTTTCATTTGAGACGAAGATAATACAAAAAAAATACTAAAAAAACACTTAGCATTTTCCATTTAAAAATGTGAAAAAGCAATACCAATTAATATGATTGTCTTCAAATAGCTGTATCACAACCAAAAAAGACATGTTACACAACGGGCAGGGGCAGGGGAAATGATGGATGACATGAATCTGGCCGATTTTGTTCCCACTAGAAAGGACCAATTTGTGTTGCCTCAACAGCTAGCTTAGCTAACTACGCAACACAGCGGTATTAGATATGGGCCCTTTTCTAAGGCCCAGCAAGAAGGGGCCTCCTGTAAAAGCACAGGCTGTCATGGACCCAAGGCATTGAGTCTATTTTTGGCACGAGGCTGGACCCAAGACCTAACACCCAAAAAAATTTCTTATATTTTTTATCTCAAAATTAATCTCAACATTTTTACTTTTTATATCAAATCAATCACTTTTTATTATTTAAATAAAAAAATTACTATAAAATAATTTTTTTTTATTTTTTTATACAAAATATTATTACTTTTTTTTTTCCTCACATTAATCAAATCTACTAAAACCTACTCCATTTTTTTTTTTTTAAGTCCCTTCCAAAACACGGCATGAAATACCAAATGGACACCTGTCAAGGGTGTCAGCATAACATAATACACTATTACATTTCGATCCCTGAACTGGAAGAAAATTACTACAGCAGTAAAAACAAAAACATAGTATAGCATTAGCACTGATACACACTAAATTACAAATACATACAGCTTTTGGACGACTAAAAAAAGATAATTTTTTTTTTTTTAATAACGATCGAAACTAGCTAAGCAGCGGCGTACTATATCATATCATACCATATCATATGGGAGCAGAGCGAGCAGAGAAACGAGGGCCGTCCATCATCAAAGATGCCTGCCACGACTCTCATCAAGGCGATTGATCATGTAGAGCGCGTTACTAGTAACCCTAGCCAGATTCGTGACCTTCCGCTTCACATCAGACTTGACCTTCACATCAATGTCCTGAAACCCATCGAGACAAGTGTCCTCATTGGTCATGGCCGCGCTCACCCACGTCTGCGCGTTGCTCATGTGCCACCGGAAACCCTCGCCCTCCTGAAGGTGCTTAAGCTCCCCCAGCGTCCTGCTCAGTGAGTCCACCGAGTCCGATATCTGCTCCGCGCAGTCACTCAGCGCCTCACGCTGTCTCTCGCTGTTGCTGGCCGACACATGGGCCAGGTAAGTGGACACTCGGCGGGTCCGGGAGAGGCTGACCTTGACGGCGGCTCGGGCCAGGTCGCGAGGGGTCTTGCAGGAGGAGGAGCCCGCGTAAGACGAGAGGGTGCGGAGGCAAAGGTTGGGGTAGCTGGCATGGACGCACGATGAACGGACGATGTCATCGGATTTTCGTGCAGCGGCGGAGTTGGGGGAGGAGAAGAGGAAGAGTAGGAGAAGGAATGTGAGGACTGAGAATGGGAGACTCATCTCTGTGAGATGACGGGACGCTGCGTTTTGAATGCCTGCGAGATCTGTGACTGTGAGCTGTGAGCTGAGTAGAGGAGTAGTGCAGTGTGGAGTGAATGCCGTTTCGTGTGTGGGTTTGGTTTAATAGGGGTTTTGTGCGTGAAGTTGGGAACTGGGAATCTTATAGTGTGGTCATCAAGTTGAGATATTATTACTTAATTGCCATTTTATTTAGGCTATCATAATGCTATTTGCAAATCTTGCTGGCGGGAATCAATTTTGGACGCTTATAATTAATGTTTTTGATCCGAGGGTAAAGATTTGCCATGGCCCTTGGTGTTTCTGTAGTTTTAAGTTTTTAACTTTTAACTGTCTAAATTTATTTGAAGTTTTTCATGAAATCCGAATGATTAAAAAAATTACAAGCGAATTTCGCTTTAAGTGTAGTAAAAAAAACTACAAGAGATATACCATTTACGCATATGCTGTCCTTTTATCGCGGTAAAATTGGCTAAATGCAAATTTTTTTTTTTAATTATTAGGCTAATTCTACATATAAAATGATAAATATTAATATGATATAATAATTCATTTAAAAATAATAATTAAGATTTTCGTATATATACTAAAATATCGAACATCTTTCAAAAAATATATATATATCGAACAAATGAAGCAAGTTAAAAGAGTAGCAAAATAGTTAAAAGTTAAAACTTTTTATTATTTTTTAAAGATAACTTTTGTCCTTCTATTAATTAGAAATATCCCGAAAGCGGTAGGAACATCTAGACCCAACTTTCCAGCATATAAACACCAACCCCATTTGGCTGGCTGGTTAATTTATAGGTTTTTTTGCCATCCCATTATAAAAGTTTCAAAGTTTGGTGGAGGGAAAAAGATCGAAGAAAGAAAAAAGTTTGCATACTTTAAATTATATATTGAATGCCTTCACCGGACAGGATGATCCAATAATAGTAGCATGTAGCCCCAAATTATTACTTTATGTTTATGAAGGGCAGCAGGCAGCAGCAACGTCTAGAAACGGAATTAGGATCCTCTCCGGTTGAATTAAAAGGAATAATATCTAGTTAATTATATTATATGAGTATTTTTGTTCTCTTAAAAAGTAAAAAAGACGAAAATACTCTTTTAATATAATTAACGAAATATTATCTAGTTCAAATAAATCAGAGAGAATATTATTCCTTAAAAACATAGGTATTAACCAAGTCTCTTCAGTTTTTGTAACAGTAGATAACCTAGGTCGATCTTAATGAAGGCTCTTTAGTTTGAAAACTTATATCTTGCTATTAAATGTTTGTGGGTAACGTAGGTGTAAATATATTAATTGATGTAATACATCATATATTCTCATATTAGAAAGACATGCAGTTATAATTAGTATAAGGAGAAATTTTACAAATGCTTTTTAAACTTTCACGAGTTTTGAGAAAATTCTCCAAAATTAAAAAAAAAAACTATCAATTTCATATCTCGAACTTCTAATTTGATGTAATTTACCTCATCCGTTAGGGTTAAGTGTTAAATAAATGTTAAAGTTAACAACGTGATCTTGTATATTTCTGAAATTTTTATAATATTTTACCCTTAATTTCACATAAAAAGTTAAAAAAATAAAAGTTGAGGGTATTTTAGTATTTTTATAGCATCGGTTATAATTTAACGTCAAACTCTAATGGATCGGATATGATAGATTGCATCAAATTAGAAACAAGAATAGGTGAAACGAAGAGTTTGTTTTCAGGTGCCATGCATGACGGGCAACCCAAAACCAGCTCGGATATGTGAAAAAAAAGAAGCAAAATTATTGAGATGGATGTATATCCAAAACTAAAAGCAAGTAGTGGTAGTGGTACGCGAAACAGTAGCGTGGGGCCATGGTGTATATAATTATTGAATGGAGCTTAAAGTGCTTTTGTGACCAAAGCCTTTCCACTGCGAAATGCATTATTATAGCTCTGAAACAGAGCATGTGCGCCATCGTGTGCATAATAATATTATATTGCACGTACAGACAGGTAATACGATGACCCCAGTCCCCAAATTAACATTCAAACTACGTACCTACAACGTACATGCAAACTAGTGTTGAATTTCATCGCAATTTCACCAAATCGATCCTGCACGCCAAAACGACACATATGCAAATTCTGCAAAGTTAGATTATATCATATATAATTAATTAATGAGCCATCAAATTTTAACACTACGATCGAATTAAGGAATCTATCTGCAGGTATATATCAACAAAATGGGATGATGATGTACCCAATTATATATATATGTATATGTTGTCATGTTGGGCCTGTGATTAAGAAAAGATTAGGGTCTTACTTCTTAGGGAGGAAGCTAGCTAGAAAGGTTCCGTGGGTATGTAGAAGAAACAAATGTACGTGTCCCAAAACAGGTGTTGGCCGGGTGAAAGGGGGGGAGAGGACAAATTAAAGGTGGTTGGTTGGTTGGTTGGAGACTGGAGTTTTGGTGGTGGGAGTACCATCTACCATGGTCCATGGGTAATGGGTATGGCCACGTGAAACTTGGCCGCGATGCAAAAGGAGTTCGGAATTGGAAACAGGTGGGCTTTTCACAAACCAATACTTGGTTGGGGGTCCGACGTTTCATTTAATATTCAGCGAACCGATTGCGGCAGACTGGACCCCGTCCACCGCCGGATGCAACAGGTCATTGGAGTTGTAAGTGTGTCGGTTGGAACTGGATCGACCATCGATCGTCCGGATCTACTAGTTTCCACTTTCCACCAATAATTCACACCTTTTATTTATTTATTTTTGTATATACTAAATATCGGGATGCATTTTGTGTGGAAACATCAAACATGCTTTGGCATCCTCTGCCATTCCAAAAATACATCTCCGGTTGGTTAAGTAATTGTTTGTTTGTTTGTTTGTTTTTTCCCTTTTTTTTGTTGTGTTTTGATTTGAAAAAATGTTTCATGCATGCATGCCATGTGATTGAAAATTGAGAAGCGTCTTCTTTGATATTCATTATATATTCACGTTTGCATGTGAGATTTATTTTAGAAAGAAATAACTCTTCTTTTTTCTTTTTTTTTTTCTTTCTTTCTTTCTTTCTATTTTTTTAATTTTAATTTTTACCTTTTATTTATTTATTTTTAACAAGTAAGGCTCAGTTTGGGTTTCCCAAAATCTACTATATATATATATGTGTGGACAATATAATGTTTTCTCAAACGTTTATACACAATTTTCACATTTATGCATGTAATGTAAAAACAATTTTCCAAACAAAAAAACATAAAACAGTATATATATATTAACACCACTTTTGGTCTCAAGCTACATATTCCAAACTTTGTTTGTGCCAAATTAAGGGGTCATGATAAATTCTAATTAGGCGATCGAATTAGATCAATCCTTAATTTTACTGTGCTTCAACTTTGATACTAATTAATTTTAAAGCATGCCTTTGAAGTTTAAAAAACGGTGTCGGATAATACGGTGTGCATGCAGGCCAATATTTAACAAGATGCTCCCTCAAGTCAAGCTAGCAATTTTGTGGCTATTTGCTAATTGCTAATGTGAGAGAGAGGTTGAGAAATTGCATTTGCAAAGGAATATACCACGAATTAGATTTGGTTTAGGCATAATATATAATGGCTGCTGAGTGCTGACTGCTGAGAATTTCGGTGGCCGGGGCCGGGGGGAGAAGTAATAGCCAAATTTGCACACCTCAGAAGTCATAAGTCATACCCCAATCCGTCAAATCAACAAAACAAATATTATAAAAATAAAAGCATTTTGAGGTCTAAATTCAGCGCTCTCGCATGCATCAGTTCCCCATCACTGTTGTCTGCTGTCGATCACCATCACGGATCCGTGGCTCATATATAATCCATATGATCACCACAGATGAACCCTAGCTAAGGGGCTGCTTTATATATATATTAGTCAACAATCTTCTTTAGTTTCGTTTTGTTCTTTCATATATATATATATATATATATATAGAGAGAGAGAGAGAAGAACATATATATGAAAAATATTAAGTGTTCTTTTAATATTTTTTTAGTGTTTATCTAATTGTAATGTAATTTTTAAAATTATCAATAAATTAAAAATCAATAATAATCTCAAATTTAACGATAATTTTAAAAATCATATCACAATTAAGAGAATACCAAAAGAATAATAGAAGAACACGTAGTATTTTTATATATATATAGTTTTCTCTATGGGCCCCTTTCAATAATTGCAATTTAATAATTGATTAATAGACTATTTAGTGTGTTTTACTTATTTATGAGCATACCAAACACATCAACCTCATCTGAACACACTACTTAATTTTATTCCCCCATAGAATATGATTAATAGGTAAAACCCACTTGTTTGTATTTTAATTGTGGGCCCTTGCATGATTCAACCAATGCATTTTATTGAATTCAAGTATCGGCTGGTGCATTTTTTTTAATATTTTATTTTACAATTAGAACTATTGCTCATGATTAAGAATTTAGCAAGATATGAAAGTAATGAATATTTCTTAAATATGTGGTAGCAAAAACAACAGACATTTGCCTTTAAAAAAATATGATGCACCTTTCCCCATCACATTATTATAATTAGCGAGATAGCCTCATAACTTGGGATTTGCTTAACGGGTGTTTAATTTATAAATGTGGAAGCTTCTTTAGCAACGCTCAGACGCTCTTCCCCAGTAGGTACTGGTCGAAGTTGATTGATGCATTGCTATCCCATTATTGCTCTTCAACCACTCCTATTTTTTAAAGTTCATGTGACCTAATTTTTTCATATATAATTTTTAATATATGAAAATTATTTTTCGATTAGAGGATAACTTTACATTAATTTTAGGGGTAACATCAATTTGCATAGATAATGCTAATTGTACTCGTGCATGTATACTTTTCCTTTTTCGAATTTTCCTTTGATATCACGGAGCCACAAATGAGCTCATTGATTTGAAAATGCTGGTTTGTGTTATTTATATATTTCTCATGCTCAAAACTTTTTATGTATCTGAACTTTAATTTAAAATTAACTATAAGAACGAGAGTCAGCAAAAACACTCTCTCTAATTAAGACAGATGGGTTCACGTGTCTAAATAACTATTTAGACAGCTCGAGATGCAAAGCTTATCTGTTTGAATATATATATTTATTGGGGTTCTCTCTTATCGCCAAATTGTATGGTCATGATTGTTTGTGATTTATTAGCTGATTTTGTTAGAGATACAATAATGAAAGAGGGCCCAATAAGAACCTTTTGTCCAAGTAGATAACTTGAGATGTAAGATTTTGAAGAGGTGAACTCTGTCATAATTCATAACCCTCTAAATTAACGACCCAAATTAAATGTAATTAGGGATCCCGATCCTATAGTCTCATGGGAGCTAAGCGGAGACGTCAATTCTTAGGGAGACGTGTTTTACACGTTAAACCAAGAGGCTGTAGTATATTTTGCCTCGGGTTTTGATTGATTATATATATTTTTTTAAAATAAAAATATTAATAAACAACCGAAAGAATTACATCTTTATATCACATCATTCATATTTTGTTCAACAAAAATATAAAAGGCATTAATAACACTAGAGAAGTTTAACTAGGCTGCAAAATCACTCACTCCTTTTAACTTGTCGGTTCCATCAATGGAGAGGAGAAGGATTGTGATTGTTGAGTATTCATTAATGGTGTAAATGAAATTAATATTAGCTTTTTTGTTTTCTTTAAATCCTTAATTATTATAGCATGAGTATCCATGGATGGTATTCCGGGCCGGAGAGAATGCAAGAGAAAGAGAAAGAGAGAAGCAGAGAAAAGCAATAAGGTGCAACCAAAAAGGCAAAAACATTGCATATATGGCCGGTTGGAATGATTTGGTTGTTGCAACCAACAAATTAAAATAGATACACATTTTAATTATATACAACTTCATAATAATAAACTCCAAAACCCAAATCCCCCCTAAATAATTCCTAATCCAACTACCACGCAACACAGCTTGAGCTGTACTTTAAACTCCTGCTACAGCTACAACTGTCCCACAATCTAACGACGTTTCCGTTGAGCACCGTCAAGTCCTGGTAGCTGTACCACCCCATCTCCCCGGTTCTCGTCCTCAAAACTCTCTCCCACCACTCTCCACAACCCTCATCCTCACCAGTACTCTCCTCCCACTCATTCGCCGACGTTAACTCGCCGTCACCTTCCCGGTCATCCTCACCATAAAACACAGCAACAAACTTCGTGCCCTTCGTCACTCCGTCGTCAACTTTAACGTCGTAGCCAACCATCATTTCCGAAGCTGGGGCTGGGGATGGGGATGGGGCTAGAGCTGGTGGCTCGTCAGCCGAGACGTCAGAGACCGATATCTCGGGAACCAGCTCAGACCCACTTGATCTTTGATCATTGCGAGGAGGCGGTGGAGAGCCGTCGGATATGAGGTAAGTGGCAGCACCACCGGCGGCTCTGATCCTCCAGAAGCTAACGGCGGCCGTTATAACCGCGACCCACGTCCATAGATTATTGACCACTGTGAGGAACCCAACGCTCAAATAATTGAGAGCGAGGGCTTCCAGAGGAGAATCCAACAAGTCCATTGCCTGCCGGCCGACCGAAACCTGTTGGGTTCTTTTTGTTTTGGTTCTGAGTTCTGTGGGTTGTGGTGTGGGGGTGGGGCAATGCTTGAATGAATGAATACGAGGAGGCCTGGGCATATGGATTTATGGGGGAGGTGAGAGAAGGTGAGGATTAATAGGAGCCATTGGATGAGACAACTTGGGGTTGGGATCTGATGGAGATGCCGAGAATCGAGAGCTAAGATGCCAATTCCTTGAGTAGATCCGAAATTTATACCGAATTTTTCAACGGTCGTGGTTTTATCGATGACAAGTGTAAGGTCAGCAGTGTATCTCGTAACCTGACCACTAACAAAAAACATGACGTATATTTCAGGGGGCCTGGGAAGTAGCAAAATTAAGAAATGTGAAACGTGCTTAAACCACAAAAGAAAAAGAAACGTGACAAGTGACTTTGCGTCGTGACGCTGTAGCACGTGGGAACACGTAAGCGGGATTGTACCGAATTTTTTACACGCTCACGTTTACCTTTGTTTTAAATTAATTAAAATTAATTTTATCTTTGTCCACGTACTCTTTTGACTCTGCTAGCTCTAGCTATGTCATGACTCATGATGAGAGTTTAACGCGATCGATGGACCTTCGTGTGGATTCTCCTTAATTTGGATTACAAAATGTATGTGAAGCCGATGGCATGTGATGCACTTGGTGGATGCATGGTAGGCGGTAGGTAGAGAAGGATTGGCATACCATGTTGGACGGTCAAGGCAAGAGATATAGTAAATGGTTACTTAGAAGTTAGAAGAGAGTAATAACCAGATGCATGAGAATAACACATTTAAGCAATTAGGTCGGTGTGAATTTGTTGAAACTTAATTAGCAACTCATTATTCATAATTTCATATGGTTATCAGGCCGGTGTATATACGTCATTTTTATTCTTCCACTCGGCTTGATGGTTCGGATGATGTTGAAATCTACACGATCAATTTCGTGCTCAAAAAAATATGAAATCATTGAAATAAACTGGCTTAGAGGCCTATTAAGGTGAGCCGATGGAAAATATCTACGATGCTCGATAGCTCTATCAAAATCTTTTTTTTCTTTTTTTCTTTCAACTTAATAAATGGGTAAAAAACTTAACTCGTCTTTCAATCCTTTATCCCTTCAGTTGAAGGCCATTATTCCTTCGTACGAATTTGTCACGTGTTGTCTTTTTTACTAAGGCTTCGTTTATTTTTATGTAAAATAGTTTTTGTCAAAAAATATTTTTAGGGAAGTCATTTTCTCTGAAAATATTTTATGTTAAAAACATTTT
Source organism: Carpinus fangiana (assembly GCA_006937295.1). Classification (NCBI taxonomy): domain Eukaryota; kingdom Viridiplantae; phylum Streptophyta; class Magnoliopsida; order Fagales; family Betulaceae; genus Carpinus; species Carpinus fangiana. The sequence continues at coordinate 44,717,053 of CM017321.1, read as the reverse complement.
ACGGCATTTACCGCGCCGCATGAAAAATCAATTTTTTTTTAATATTTGTTTATATATATTTTTCATTCAATCATATTAAACTTTAAATTATAAAAATGTTCTAACAAAGTCTTAAAGGTGTTCGAACTGAGTATCGCAAGGACCTCATAGCGACTCACCCGATGTAACGACCTAGATTTTAAAAATCTTATTGAAATAATATTAAATAGATTAAAAAGATAATAAATAAATTAGAGCAATGATATATGAATTAATGATATTAAATAACTATTTGGTGTTAAAGATATATATTACATTGATTATTGACCTCTTTTGAGTATCACTTTAATTCTCAAAATTAGTTTCATAAGTATGTTTATGGCTATAATTAAACCCAATTTAGTGAATACATCATTTATATTAATGCGTGGTGAAATCAAAAATTAATTTGAAGCTTTTTAGTTTTTGCCTAAAAAGCAGTGTTTTAATTTTCATACTGTCTAATAAAGATTAAAACTAGTAAGGAAGGGTATGAAGGCTAGCCACTTTTGTTGAAATCTTGAAAGCTTCTAGTAAGACTGGTTATAAGAAATATCATGCTAATTTAATAAGGCAAGTGGGCAAGTGGCCAAGTGTGAATGCAAGTAGATAAGGTCTAATTGAGTGGGAAACTTTGTAAGGGCCAAAAACTGAGTCAAACAAACTCGGATGAAGTCGAACCAAAAATATAAAATGTATGTCTCAGAGTCCTCTATCTACCCTCAAAATTTCATGTCAATCGGAGTACGTTTGGATATCGAAAAATGGATCGGAGTGCACTGCCCTCATGTTGGACGAAAATGATAAGGTGGACTAGAATCATGGAATGTGGACTAGGTTCATGTTTTTAGTTGAATACCTCCCAACCCTTGGATTAAAAGTATGAAAATGAATCCTAGCCATTCATTCTCTTATAGATAGAAGCTTATATTTAACCCTTAGATCAAAAGTATTAAACTGAATCCTAGCCATTCATTCTCTTATAAATAGGAGCCTAAGTAAATTCATTTTTTCACTTAAGTTTTTTACTTTCTTAGCAAGAAAAGGTTGCTTGCTCCTCCTTTCATTCTCCTTCTTAGTTCTAAGTCAAAAATCATATGGCCTAAATCTCTCCATAGGATTCAAGTGTCCTTGCTTTTCTAAACTAGTTATCTAGAGAAGATTTGGTGGAGTTCTACTTCAAGGTTCATTGGGTAAGTGTTTCTTGTGATTTATTGTTTGTATTATTTGTTCTCATCTAATTGTTTAAGACCCAATAAGCTTATGATGTAAAATAAGGTAATAAAGGAATTAATGATAGGAATGCATAGACAAATTGATTAAAGGTTTATGAAATTATCTATATTATTTACTTTACAGCTTTTACATTTAGTCATTTATTTTATTGTCGTTTAAATTTAAATTCATATTTTTGGCGGTACGGACCATTGGTCTCAACCCCGAAATATGAATTCAGTATTTATATTCAGTCATTTATTTTATTGTCATTTAAATTTAAATTCATATTTTTGACGGTACAGACCATTAGTCTCAACCCCGAAATATGAATTCAGTATTTACATTCAGTCATTTATTTTATTGTCATTTAAATTTAAATTCATATTTTTGGCGGTACGGACCATTGGTCTCAACCCCGAAATATGAATTCAGTATTTATATTCAATCATTTATTTTATTGTCATTTAAATTTTAATTCATATTTTAGGCGGTACGGACCATCGGTCTCATCCCCGAAATATGAGTCATGCTTTATATATATTAATTATAATACTAGTTTTTATTTAGTGATACTGGCCATCAGCCTTGTCACAAAAAAATGAATAAAACTATTTATAAGTGACTATCTCAGATTTATATAATAAAATGAGTAAATAAAGATGATGTGACAGATAATAAATAGATATAAAAAGATGAGGGTCTTTAAACAATGATATTATTTGAGAATGAACTAATATGTAAATATCGTTTGTATGTATGTATTTGTATGCAGAAGTGGAGCAGAATTCCACACTAAGGAGAGTAAGTATGGATGTACTTACTGAGTATTAGCTTTGTTTTATTGTCATAGGAATTCTTATTTTGTTTTATTGATATAATTTTGCATTACAACTGTTGCATAATGTGTCTAATAATATGGGCTGATAAGATAGCCACCTTAAGAACAAGCTGGGTGGATTGTCGCGAGGAACTGTCGGTATCTCAGTGGATGGGGGTATATAACCGTCCAACATGCTTAATATATAACTAAGTTGGGGCGGTGTAGTCGCCAGCACCAAACAGGTAAAACTCTAAAGTGTGAGGGACATAACGGACGTGAACAGGGTGAGAGCTCATGACGAGAGGTCAGAAGAAAGATTATCATAAAACACAAACTAATACGTCACTACGCTGCATTCGCATTTCATTCATCATTATATATTTTATTCATTAATCTTACTTTGTCTCAAACTAGTCTTTTAGTCTTTATTTCTAGGAAAATAGATTATTCACTTGTTTGTCTATATAAACATGATAACGTCATATTTACATAGACCTTGATGCAGGAATAGAGAGTGAGGACGATGATCCTTTTATTGGTTTTGATGATTGATAGATCATCTTCTGCGAGATTGATGCTTACTCTATGAAGCAAGTCTCATCTATGTTAATTGCTTTTATTATCTATTGTGATATGTGCGAACTTGACAAATATTATTATATTAATTTGGTGCCGTCTGTGGCATATATTTGGTACACCTAGTGTGTACATATGTTGTAATAAAAACCATATTTATATTTTTATTAAATAATATATCACCTCGAGGTATTTCTGTCAGCTCAATTGTGTTGTACAAGTTATTCCTAGGCCATAGAAAAAGAAAAAATATATATATACATATTCCGCTGTAAAATTGTATTTTTAAAGTTGCAGCGTAATGACTTCGATATTTGCTAATTCAAATATCGGGGCGTTAGACCTGAGACCCGCCCGGACCCCACCTAGACCCTATCAAGACCTGTCGAGATCAGCCAGAGACCTTGGCAGGACCCGCACAAGACCCAATAGGGACATTTTCATAATTTAGTGTTTAATATGATTTTGTGTACAGACCAAATACCGAAAAATGTTTTCTAACAAAATGTTTTTTGCTGAAAATGTTATATATATTGCTTTATTGAGAAATTTTTAAGGTTTTTTATTTTTATTTTATATATATATATATATATATATCATCTAAAGTCTAGAAATAAAATAAAAACCTTAAAAATTTCTCAATAAAACAAAAATTATCCTGGATGGTCGGTGGCTGGTAGGTGAGGAGATTGTGGAAATATAGTATATCATCTAAACTCTTAAAAAAAAAAAAACAAACAAACAAACCTTAAAAATGTCTCAATAAAACAATATATATATATAATCTAAAGTCTTTAAAAAAAAAAAAAGAACCTTAAAAATTTCTCAATAAAACAAAAATTATCCTGGATGGCGGTCGGTGGCTGGTAGGTGAGGAGATTGTGTAAACATATATAGTAGATCTGGCCTTAAGTTGCAGATAAAAAAAAAAGAAAAAAAGAAAGAAAAAAAACGACAACGAAGAGAAATAAAGAAACAAAAAAAAAAAATACAGGGGGAAGAAACCCTCCTCTTCAGTAGGGAAACATAAGAAAAAAATACTCAGAAAAAGAGTGGCGAATGAGTTTTCTCAAGAGACAATTTTATTCCTGCTTGGGTCCCGAGCAGGGTTCTGGCACTACAAAAAAAATCAGGTTTAATGGCATTTGATTAGTGATATTTTTTTATAAAATGTCACTAAACCTCCACCCTAATATGTTGATTTCTAGCTAACAACCAAGTAATTGATCAAATGCCATTAAAAAGTGCCACTATTCCAATGCCATTAAACTTGATTTTTTTTGTAGTGTGGTGGGTTCTGGATGAGTTCTGGTCAAGTCTCAGACGGGGTCTCGGGCAAGTCCTGACGAAATCTTGGGTGGGTCTTGACAGGGTCCTTCAATTTGAGAGTGAGATGTTCAATTAAAGAAAAATTTTCGGTCAAAAAAAAAAAAAATTCGTTGATTACTATTTTACATTATAATAAACAGTATAAAATACAAAAATTATTTTCTAAAATTCATTTTACATCTAAGTAAATAGAGCGTTATAACTTCCCAGGAGCATTTGCTTCGTTATAACTTCTTCATATGTATGATAGTAGCCTACTAGTTGTAGCCTGTAGGACCTGAAACACATAAATAAAGCAATATAAAAATGTAAAATCAAAGCATGAGTTGATACAGAGAGAAAAATATACAAAATAAAATCGCTAAATTATATTATGACAGCTGCTAAAGATTATTGTATAACTTTGTTTATGTTATATTAAAAAAGAAGTTGTTGGAGTAGTTTAGATAATTGAGTAATAAATCAAGCTGAGAAAAAAAGAAAGAAAAAAAAATTTAATGACGACGAAGTGCAGACAAGAGAGATTATCAAATCTTGATATAAAACAAAGTCAGGGTGAGGCTTGCTATTTGTCCTTTTCTTCACGCCTTCAAAATCCCTTGGGATTAATAAGCTTCATGATAAAGTTTTCCTATCAATTGAATTGCAGGCCTCCAATTTAGTTTATAAACTTGATATATATATTTTACAACATGTGAGAATCCGTTATTTCTATTTCTAAGATCAACATATATATATATATGTCAGTTTTATAATCAAATTGAATAAAATTCATTCGACCTAATTAGAAGGAAAAATGAAAAAAAAAAAAAAATTAAAAGAGTTTGAAATTAATGACTTTCACTTTGATTTTTCCAAACATTAATGTCGCAAATGGTTTTTTTTTTCTTTTGAGCAAAAAAAAAGGTTGGAGGGAAGGTCAATTGTAATTATTTTACTTGAGTGTGACTATAGTAATACAAACCCACAGGGCGCCGCTTAGTAGGGTCCTAGATGGAGGGAACCGCAAGTGCTCCAACAATACCGATTTAGCCATAGCTCAACACTTGTCCTATCAGGGCATCAATGTGACTAAAGATGGCTAACACTAATAGGCTAAGAAATTCTCATTGCGGGAGTCGAACACAAACCCTAGTACATGCCCAACTTTATGAGAATTCTCTCGAAACCATTGAACTACCACCCTTGGTGGTATGTCGCAAATGCTTGCACAAGCGAGAGTACTGGGTTCCTGTTCTCTAGACAGCTAGACGTTCGATTTATTGCATATTTTTTGTTCCAATTTGGGTACAGGCTCAAGAGACCAAGCCTTAAGTTAATTTTATCTTTGTCCACGTCCTCTTTTGACTCTGCTAGCTCTAGCTATGTAGGCCTGTAAATGAGCCGACACACTCGACAGCTCGGCTCGATTAAACTCGAATCGAAATCGAGCTCGATACTGTTTAGCTCGGCTCGTTACTGTACAAGCTCGCTCGATTAGCAAATGAGCCGAGCTCGGCTCACCCGACTAAACTCGACAAGGGCTCGTGAGCTCGACTCGTGAGCTCGATTTCATTCATAAATGAGTAGATTAAATGATTATTAATTAAGTATGTAATGTATTTCTTACCATTTATAAATTATAATCACATTAATGTATATAAACTTAAATGACCTTAATGTATCTCTTTAGGGTGTGACAAATAACAATTAACATTATATACAATAATACAAACTTAAATGTTATATTAATTAATTGTATAAAATTAAATTAGTTTAACTTAGTTGTATACTTATAAATTAATAAATTATAATATATATTTATATATGATATGTTTATTATCTACAATATATGATATACATCATATACTAACTTAACTTTAACAAATAACAACTAACAAGTAATAAGTATCAAGTAAAGTATAGAGATAAATTATATCATTACTTGATATGAATATTAAAATTATCTCAAATTTAGTAACTAGGCTCTAAGAATCTAAGCAATTAAAAAACATAGGTGACAATTAGAAAGTTAGTCAACAATGTGCAGTTAATCAATGTACGTTACTCTTTAGGATGTGACAAATGACAATTGACATTATATTCAATAATACAAACTTAAATGTTATATTATATAAAATAAATTATATAATATAATAATTATACTATATAAATTATAAAATTAACACGTAAAGTATATAAATTATCTTTTAAGTTTATAGTGAATATAAGTTTATTTAAATTATAGGAAAAATTAGGCTTGCAAATTAGCCGAGCGGCTCGTGAGCTCGCTCGAGCTCGGCTCGGTTACTGTACAAGCTCGGCTCGAGCTCGGCTAAACTCGCTCGGCTCGGATCGTTTACAGGCCTATAGCTATGTCATGATGAGAGTTTAACGCGATCGATGGACCTTCGTGTGGATTTTCCTTAATTTGGATTACAAAATGTATGTGAAGCCGATGGCATGTGATGCACTTGGTGCATGCATGGTAGGCAGTAGGTAGAGAAGGTTTGGTATAACATGTTGGAGACTGTTGGACGGTCAAGGCAAGAGAGTAATAACCAGATGCATGAGAATAACACATTTAAGCAATTAGGTCAGTGTGAATTTGTTGAAACTTAGCAACTCATTATTCATAATTTCATATGGTTATTATGTTTTATATCCCTAAAGTACGTAGTTTTTATCCTTCCACTCGGCTTGATGGTTTAGATGATGTTGAAATCTGCACGATCAATTTCATGCCCAAAAAAAACATGAAATCATTGAAATTAAATTAACTGGCTTAGAGGCCTATTAATTAAGGTGAGCCGATGGAAAATATCTACGATGCTCGGTAGCTCTAGCTAGCGAAATCTTTTTTTTTTTTTTGGTGGCATAAACGTGTTGTTCAACTTAATAAATGGGTGAAAAACTTCACTCCTCTTTTAATCCCTTCAGTTGAAGGCCATTATTCCTTCGTACGACTCTGTCACGTATTGTCTTTTCAACTAAGTACTGCGTTATAACTTCGTAAGAACATTTGCTTCTTCGTTATAACTTCTTCATATGATAGTAGACTACTAGTTATAGCCTGTAGGACCTGAAACACATAAATAAAGCAATATTAAAAAGTAAAACCAAAGCATGAGTTGATACAGAGAGAAAAAATATACAAAATAAAATCAGTAAATTATATTATGACAGCTGCTAAAGATTATTGTATAACTTTGTTTTAATAATTTTATGTTATATTAAAAAAGAAGTTGTTGGAGTAGTTTAGATAATTGAGTAATATATCAAGCTGATAAGAAAAAAATAAATAATGACGACTAAGTGCAGACAAGAGAGATTATCAAATTCAAATCTTGATATAAAACGAAGTCAGGGTGAGACTTGCTATTTGTCCTTTCCTTCACGCCTTCAAAATCCCTTGGGATTAATAAGCTTCATGATAAAGAGAAAAATTTAGCCTTTTTAAATAAAAACATTTTTCACATTTTTCTATAAATAAAATTTTCCTATAAATTGAATATTGCTGGCTTCCAATTTAGCTTGTAAACTTTATATATTTTTAGAACATGTGAAAATCCGTTAATTCTATTTCTAAGATCAACACACTCGCACGCGCACACACATATATGTGTGTATGTCAGTTTTATAATTAAATTAAGTAAAATTTATTCAACTTAATTTGAAAGAAAAATGGGAGAAAAATTAAAAGAGTTTGAAATTAATGACTCTTTCACTTTGATTTTTCCAAACATTAATGTTGCAAATGTGCTTTCTTACTTTCTTTCCTTTTTTTTTTTTTTTTGAGCAAAAAAAGGTTGAAGGGGAGGTCAATTGTAGTTATCCTACTTGAATGTGACCATAATAGTACCAACCTGTAGGGTGTCGCTCAATAGAGACCTAGACGGTGGGAACCGCAAGTGCTTCTACAATACCGATCAAATCATAGTTTAACACCCGCCCCCATCAGGGCATTAATGGGACTCAAGGTAACTAACATTAATATGCTTATAAATTCTCATTGTGGGATTTGGATGTAGGTTCTCTTGAGACCATTAAACTACCACCCTCGGTGATATGTCGCACATGCTTTCACAAGCAAGAGTAGGTTCCTGTTCTCTAGACAGCTAGGCGTTGGATTTATTGCATATTTTTTTGTTCCAGTTTGGGTACAGACTCCAGAGACCAAGCAATGGAGTTTAGTTCCATCTGAAAAACCAAACATACAGCCGTGGGCTGGGCTGGGTTGACTCTGTGAATCTACAAAGCACATGAAAGACCACTTTTATACTTGGGCCTGGGAGCCCAGTTGATGAAAGACAGTTTTTAACTACTAAGAGCATTCCCAGCAGCTTCCTTGTTATGTTCCTTACATTTAAGGATCGAAACTACTTTTTGCTTCCCTATGTCAAAATACACTACAATAGCTTCCCTTAATCATTTCCTATATCATTAAAATATTTATTTTTTTAATTATATTATATATATGAGAGGAGAGAGGAAAGAGAATCATGGGGGGAAGAGAGGAGAGAAGAGAGAGAAACCTTTATTTACTTATTTTAATAATCATAAGGATTGCAATAGTGGAACCCTATGTATAGGGTTCTATTGTAGCATCTGATGGTTTAAGGAACCATATAAGGAGTCTGCTGTAGGACGTTTTTTGTGATTTTTTGGACATATTCCCTACACATAGGGAACAGACCCCCTTATAGGGAGTCTGCTGGGAATGCTCTAACATCCGGTATCCGGTCTTACTGGGATCTTTTCCATTTTAAATAATTTCATTTCCCCATGCCTTTGAGTTTCCGTGGTTAGCTATGCTATAATTGAGGAAACAGATTTTTATTTATTATTATTATTATTATTATTTTAAGATAAAAATTATTTAACCCCCTCAAACTATCACCCCAATGATAATCTACTCTCCAAACTATCAATGGCGACAATTTACCCCTAAACTATCAATTGCGACAATTTACTCTCTGAACTATTAATTTCGTCATTTTGTTAGCATTGGGGGTATATTGTCATTATTTAATTTATTTTGGTAGTTTGGGGGATAAATTGTTGCAATTGATAGTTTGAGGAAGCAAATTGTCATTGATAATTTGAGGGAGTTAAGTGATTTTTACCCAAAAAAGAAAGAAATAAGAAGACACTGAAAAATATCAAACAAATACATAACATTATGTATCATTTTATCTGTAAAATCTAATATAAAAAACATAAATGACTCCTTTCCGTACGGATAATAATAACAATAATTAATAATAATAAAATAATGCAATAAATATAGAAAAGTTGTGGGGAAAGTCCACATACCCCCCACAAACTATTACCAAATTAACAATATCCCCCCAACCTTTGTGACAATATCCTCCCAAACTATCAAAAATTGTTAATATTTTTCCCAATGACGAAACTACCCTTAGTAAAATTATATATATATACACTAAAACTTCTAGAAAAAAACATAAAACTAAAAAAAATAAAAAAATCCAAAGGGTGGAAAATTAAAAATAAAATAAAAAATCATTTGTATAAGAAAAAAAAATTCAATTTTTTTTTTTTTTTTTTATAAAAATTGATTTGTTTTTTATAACTTCTTTAAATAAAAAATTATGTTTTAAAAAAATTAAAAATTTTCGTGTAAGAGAATAAAAATTTCCGTTTTCTAAAAAAAAATTATTTTTTTAAAAAATTTGCGTTAAAAAAAATCGTTAAATTTTTTTTTTTAAAGAATTGTTCTTTTTAAATTATAATTGTTTCGTTTCTTTTTAATTTAATTTTTTTAAAAATTTTATAGGGGTATTTTTGTCTTATTGGGAAATATATATATGCATTTTTATCTTTTTACTAGCCTTAAGGGGGCATTGACAATGTTTTGGTAGTTTGGGGGGAGGGACTAGGGACAATGTCACAATTGAAAGTTTGGGGGGACATTGTTAATTAGGTGGTAGTTTGAGGGGAAAATGTGGACTTTACCCAAAGTTGTATATGAAATTTTTATAAGGGTTTCTTTGAGTGTGCATTTGAGGGGTCTAAGTGTAAGTTTAATACTTAAAAAGTTCGTTTGAATAAAAAAAGTACTCGTTTGGTAAGAAAAAATTGAAAGCTTTAAGGGTCTAAAAAGCCTAAAAATGATCAAAACAGACTTTTAGTGAAAGCTTAAAAATAAAATTTTTGCCAATTTTTTTTTTTAACTTAAAATTTTTATTTTTCAGACACAATTGCGTTGCAGACAAAATTTTTCTTCAAAATGGGTTAGAGGAAATTGTATCCCTTGAACATGTGAGATGCACATTTTTTTTTTAAAAAGGAACTCATGTGCATCTCACATTTTATTAAAAAAAATGGACACATGTCACTTTTATAGACTAGGTTGGTTGAAGAAAATTTCTCCAACATAGTTTGAAGAAAAACTTTGTCTATTGCAAAATGCTCTATTAAGGTTAACTACTTTATTAGTATTTCGATTGAGTAATGCTACAAGTTCATTTTGTGTCCCTCTTGAGTCTATCCAAAAATAATGTGGCTATTAAAATTACAATTTGATCAAAATTTAATAATGATCAATTATAAGCTCAATGATAATTTTAATAGCCACATTATTCTTGAATTGACTAAAAAAAAACGCTGAAGGGAGTTGTAATACTCACCTTGATTTTTTTCCACCCAAAAGGAAAAAGTGGGAGTTGGGTTCGGGCGGTCCAAAACTACTACCATTTTTCCCCCTTCTTCTTCTTCCATCTCCTTTCTAGGCTTTGTTTGGTAATGGATTTGGAGTTGGCTTTGTTACTATTCATCACCATTTCCCAAAAAAATCAACATAAAAACATTTTCACTTTTTTCACTTTTTATATCACATTATTCATTTTTTATTATTATTCAAATAAAAAAATCACTACAAAACAAAACATTTTCATTTTTACATACCACTTTTTAATTTTTTCATACCAAATATTCTTTTCTTTTTTTTTTCACATTAATTATAGTGTCTAAGTCAAACCTCTTTACCAAACATTCTCCTTTCGCTTTCAAACTTCTTGTTAGTCGTGTGTAGAAAAGTTTGTTCAAACTTCAAACTTCAAACTTCAAACATCATTATAAATAATTCTAAACCGGAAAATTCAAAATCATACAAAAGAATTTCACGTGATTTTGAAATTATTTTTGAGCTAGATTATATTATTAAAATATTAATTAAATAATTAAATTTAATATAATATTAAGAGTAAAAAATTATAAGTTTTCATCCTTAAATTTTTAAAATAAATAATAATTTAATATATATTATGAATTTTTAGACCAACAACTTATTATGGTAAGTGTAGAAATATTCATGAACTTTTGGGCATTAATGGCGATTGACGACTAGAAAGGTTGCAGTGTAGCTAGGTACGGTAGAGAAGTGATAAATGAAACGAAAAGGCTCCTTCCTGGTAAAATTCGGGAGTTCTTTTAAAGGTAAAGGAGACTATTTTTGGGTAGAAATTAAAGACCACATGTGTTTGGTAGAATTTGTCCACGAGATATTAAATAAGCGAAGTGTTGGTCCCCAGTAGTAATTTAATCCGTTCAAAGATTACGCCTCACAAAGCTAAGAGTATTTTAAGCTGTTAATGGTTATTTTAGTCACTTAAAATCAATTTTTTTAGTTTAACTATTATTTTTTTTTAATAAACTCCAACAAATTATCTATTTTATAATTTACTTTATTTAAATATTTTATTTAATCTATGTTTTATTATAAATAAATGAGAGAAAGAAATAATAAAAAACGTTTAAAAGGTGCTACAATAAACTTTCAATATAAAAGTTTACAATAGCAAATTTTTAAAAAATTGCTATTCTAAAAGGTTTGTTGGAACTAGCACCAAAATTACTAAATTTAACTTAAAAATTAGTTTAAAAGGTCTGCTAGGGATGCTTTAGATAATTAATTCGAATTCCTCTCGTCTTATTTTTTTTCTTCTTGTGTAGACAACGTAGAAAAAGAAGAAGCAAAATACTGCAATTTTAATTCGACTCTAATATGAACCCAACTAATATATCCAAATCATAAGAGATAAAGAGTACTACACCAACTAACTACCAATTCTTAATAGACTCATCTTCAATTATATGGCTATGTTTGCCAAGAGATTGGACTGGACTTTGTAAAGTTCGAAATTTTTTTTTTCAAAATTAACCCAAACATTCTTATTTTTTTATATTACATCAATCACTTTTCAAATAAAAAAATCACTACAAAACAAAAAATTTCACTTTTCTATACAAAATATTATGACTTTTTTCTTTACATCAATCAAATTTGTTACAGTACCAGTCCACTTTTTTCAGTCCAGTCCATCCCAAACACACCCATATGGCTTTGTTTGGGAATAGTATAAGTGAACTAGAACTGTAACAAATTTGATTGATGTGAAGAAAAGAGTAATAATGTTTTGTATAAAAAAGTGAAATTTTTTGTTTTGTAGTTATTTTTTTATTTAAAAAGTGATAAAAAATGATTGATATAATATAAAAAAATAAAAATGTTAGGATTAATTTTGAAAAAAATTTTTTAGGACTTATAAAGTCCAGTCCAATTATTATTCCCAAACAAAGCCTATATGTCTTCTTTATTGGTTGTTGTATCTTTACTGCTTCTATCATGTCCAATTTATAGTTTGATTAGATATGTTGTCAACTTAATTGTCATGCTATTTAAAATGTCTGATGACGAGGAATATAATCATTGTTAGATAAGTAAATTAAAGATCATAAAATTAGTCCTCTCCATTTTATAATAATAGATGGGACAAGAAAACAAAATTTGAGAAAAGAAAAGGACAACAAAATTAGTAAGAGGCTTATTGAAATCGTGGTAGATTAGTACATAAAAAGTTGTACTAAACAAAAGTTTGCCTGTTTGTTAAAAAATTCTAGAACTAGAAGTATATTTTGGATTTTTTTACTTAAAATATAGTCAAAATGCACTTTTGACACACACACAAAAAACAAAAAAAAAAACATTTTTTAACCTAAAAACTTTATTTCTTAAACTAATTCTCAAACATGCTCTAATGCTACACTTCACCAGCTTTACACTACTGGCGCTAGGGGCGGACCTGCTTGAAGGGTTGATTCGTCCTCCCAAAAATTTTAAAATTTTTCCTAAAATATATATTTTAAATAATTTTGTCCCCCCAAATAATATTTATGTCCCTCTTCTAGCATGTAAAATTAAAAATATCCCCTCCAAAATTTTAAAATCCTTCCTAAAGTATACATTTTTTTATAATTTTGTCCCCAAAATATTATTTTTTGCAGCCTAAGGGTTACATTTATAGAAAACTAATTGAAATTGTATAAGGAATGTAATCAATATTATTGACTTGTTAATTCATAATTGTCTTCTATAGGGAAATAACCATTGTGAATCTTTATTTAAAAAAAAAAAAAAACCATTGTGAATTTTTTATTGTTGGAATACAATTCTTGATCAGATTGTTGCATTTCTATGTTTATTATCCAACCTCATATATGATGTTCTTTATTACTAGTCTTTTCATGTTTATTATTTTATCTCCCTGGCTCCATATATGCTGCTCCTCATTACCTTGCCCCTCATTACCGCTTACTTTAGGGAATCTTAAAATTTTTCTCCCCTTTTGGTAATCTCAAACAAACAAAAAAATTTCGTCTTCTCACACTAAAAATTCTAGTTCTGCCCCTAACTGGCGCTATATATATTAGCGGGTGTGAAAATTTAATGAAACAACATTACCTAAATAATTTATTTATTTATTTATTTTTTCAGTATGGAGACGCCACCCATATGGCAAAAAACTTTTCTGAGATGGAGACTTGAAGTCGGAGACAGAAAGTTGTGATTCAAACTTGTCTAGCTAGTGCCAAATATTCAACTTTCCATACGCATACACCCAAGGTCTGCATCATGTATTCGCGCCGTGCCCATGACTTCCAATTCTCGTATATTAATTTATCACATCAATGGAAGAGAGAGAGAGAATGGTGAAGAAGACAAAGTTGGGGTGTGCTGCTACGCAGCCCAGTGGCGGAGCCAAAGGGGGCCCCTTCAACTCCTAAAAATTCTCCCTACCTAGGTATAATTTTTTCTTATGCTCCCTATCAACAATTGGTATGTCCTCATCTCAACAACTTTGGAGGAAAAATAGTTATGATTATGTCTCAGGACCAATCATGAAATCAAAGGATTTTAGATAAATGAAAAGGTTTTAGAGAAATGCAGAGAAATGAAAAGTTGAAGAAGATGAACAGTTTCACTAAACCGCACACACCGTTCATTAACATAAAATTTCATGTAATTTTGTCTAGACTTCATGTGTACATGCAGCCTAAATAGTAAATAATTAATAAAGTATAATTCAAATAATATAACTAACAGGAAAATACTAGACATCCCAACACTTTTTCCCAAATTCCTTTTCCTGAATGATCTGGTCCATTCAATAAATAAATAGATTTATATATATATATTTTTCTTAAATGAATGTGGTGTCCAGATCATTCGGGAAAGGGGATTTGGGAAAAAGTGTTGGGATGTCTAGCAGCCCTCTTTTTTTTTTTTTCATGCATTAACTTGTTTGTTTGTATTGTTAGTTAGAGGGCTGCTAGGCATCCCAACACTTATTCTCAAATCCCCTTTCCTGAAAAAACAAAGTACGATACAGGCATCAGGCATGTAACCATGTTCAACCTTTTGTTGGACATGCAAGCAAAGCCAAAAAGTAGAAAAATAATCAATTTTTTTATATATATATTTAATTATATTTAATTATTTTATTTTTTTATTATTATTTTTTTTTAAGAAGGCCCTGACCCCGAATTTTCTGGCTCCGCCACTGACGCAACAGCCTATGCATAAAAATGACTCTGTTGTGGAAGCCACCACCACAATATGTGGACAGATGGACGATATATAGAATCTAATTAATGGGGTTTGAAAAGTCATGATAAAGATTAAAGGTACTTAGTGTGGAAGCCACCAGTGCCACACATTATTGTTCTTGTTCTTGTTCTTGTTCTTGTTTTCTTGTTCATGTTCATGCATGGGGACTCTTTGTTAGGTATTGTCTCTAATAATTGTACTCCACCATTTCCCCCTCTGCTTTCCTTTCCTCTCCTTTCCTCCAAACTACCATATCTTGGAAACTCTTGCACTTGTCAACTTTCTCCTCATCTACTATATATTATGTGTATGCCAATATTGTTTTTTCTCCGCACCATCACACCATGACGCGACCTTTTTTATTTTTATTTTAGAGAGAAATTACATGTACACCAATGAATATGTACGTGTGGCCCACAACAAATTTTCTTTATTTTATTATTTTTTTTAGAGCGCCCGTTTATGTCTTTTATAAATATTCACTATAAAATATGTACATGGGACTCAATGTATAATAGATTTGTCCATTTCTTATACGAACATGGATATATATATATATATACAACAAGATTATAAGCAAAAGATAGAAACAAAATATTTGTCTTTCAGCCTTTATTTTTCATGCATCTTTTGCCCATTTTCGTACAAGAGATCATTGATAAATTTATCATTGAATCTGTAAAACTCACATATGGGTATAAGTTTAATATGGGTATAAGTTTAATGATAAATTTGAAAAAAAAAAAGAAGAAGGTGTAACAACTCTCTGATCATACTCAACGCTCTTATCAGCAGCCGCCTGGATGTGGATTTGATGAGGCTCAACAAGTCAGAAAAGCAAAAATGGAAAATGCAAGGCACCACACCCAAATTATGTTTTTTTTTCTAAAAGTCAAACATAATAGAAAATTTAGTTATGTTTGATTGAATTAAAATAATTAGTAAGGATCGAATGAAGCGTCGTCAGTCATAGCATGCAGCTAGCTATAGCAATTTCCGTCGGTCAAATTGAGCTTTGAAAACTGCACTAGTACGTGGTTTTCATGATTTTCATTTGAATCAAGAAACTGCCAACTTAAACGTACTCCATGTGTGGTTTACTTGCAAGTGTGTGACTAATAATTTTTAGCAATTTTTAACTCTGCCGTGGTAAAAGGGTTTAAGGCATCCATTTTTTGGACGGAACATGGCAAAGAGGAGGTTGTTAGAGTATTAGGCAAGCATAAACAAGTTGTTAAGACTTAATAATCATAAATTAATTAATTAGGAAATTAATTGACTAAATCAAAAGGCAGCAAATAAAATAAACTAAAAATACAAATCAAACGCGCGCATGCACGAGATTTGAATTATCAAAAAAATTCAGAGTCTTTACCAGGAACAATGCGTAGAATTAAACCTTTGAATCAACAAAATGGTCGACGGTGGTGGATCTTAAGTCTTATCTGTGGTGAAAGAACGTTGATTTTCAAGTTGTTTTGTTTTCAAATATGCGTTAAACCCCATTCCAAGAACGAACGTACGTAGCTGTCTCGCTCATTTCCTCCAACTTTCTTCGTATATTCTTGGATGTTTACTTTTCTATCTCACCAATTTTCTATTAGTAAGGCCAAGTTTGCATGAAAACGAGAGCGATCGCATCTATATATATATATATATGTTCATGTATTAATGTGTTAATATATATAAGAAACACGCAAAGTGATTTTATGAGGTAATATTGGCTCATTTGTTAATGTTTTTGAATTTAGAGAATAATTTTTGTCTTTTGCTTGAAAAGGTATATATATATATATATAATGTGACATATACCAATATTGAACTAAGTCTACAAGCCATACTTATAATTAAATATATAGTAAGCAATACTAACTGAAATATATTTCCTATCTAAAATGAAAAAAAAATATATATATGGTAAATTTGGAGGAAAAATCAATAAATGTTGAGGTTGAGCCAAAAAAACGACACTTATAGAACATAGCTGAATGGCCACGACACGAAGTGAGGGCCAAAAAGAACTTTGGTGATTAAAGTCCCATATGTCAATATTGCTCTAGCACCTGCCAAATCCCTCTCTTATTGGGGGGATTCTTGCGATATCTTTTCTGCCAAGATCTCCATTAATATTTAGCTGTATATCAAGTAGAAAAATAATTGGTGTTAATATTTTACCCATATTTTTATTATAATTTTTTACAAATTTAATAGATTAGTCATTAAATTTGTGAGATTTACCTTTGACTTATGCCTACAAACCTAATACTTAAATTTGTAAGAAGAGATAAATTTTTTTTTTTTAAAAAAAAAAATCGACATATAGATCATATATATATATGACGTCTCACGACCACATGGCGTCTGTCCGCGTTAAAAACAAAAGTTTCCAACTTTCTAAAAAGAAAAGAAAAGATAAAGATGGGTAAAGGGAAATAATGTAGGCAGCCTTACCCACCAATTGAAGTTGGTGGCCCATATAAGTGTGCATCATATCGTCCAGGGAACGCATTGATTGATCGGTCCCCGATCGATCTTGTCGTGAACTGGTTTTACCTTGAGAATCCCCTAGCGGACTAGCTTTTGCACTATACAGTACACACTCATAACTCCAGACTCCAGAGTCCCATACTCCAGCTACCGAGAAATTCCCTTCTTTTCTTCCATCAAGAAATTATGTGTAAACTACTTTGCTTGTGTTTTTATATGATCGCCAGCCACTAATTATATTCCACTTTCTATCTTTCTATCTTTTGCTGTTAAATGATCTGTATGTACAACTGCTCGAGTCATATTGTCATCGATCTTTAATTTGGTCTCCCTGCAATATGAAAACGATAAATAAAACCCACCCCCATTAATTACATAATACTATGTGAAAAGGATTTGCTTGTCTACATTAATGTGGTCAAGTGTTGCATGTGTCTATGGTTGGCCATATGGTCAGGAATCAGGATCCTGTTTGCAATTAATTATTGACTGCTTTAATTGGAATCGATGAAAAATGTTTGGTTTTCATCTTTTACCTAATGGTAAATTTAAAAAATAAAAATAAAAAAATTGAAAAATGTGTAACCGTTCCTCGATCAATTTGGATAGAAAATTCTTATTGTTATATATTATAAAAATACAAATAATTTTGAGTATTTTGTGAGCCTTTTTTTATGTATTGAAAGGAGCCCACTATATACTTATGTTTTTGTTTTAAAGGGATGAAAGGGAATGGAGTAGCTAATTAAGCTAGCTGGCAAATATTTCATTCAAGGCAACCGGTAGGTACATATAGTAATAGAAATAGAAAGGCGAAATTTGTTTTAATTTTTTAAAACAATTGTCAGATTGACTAGAATTGAAGGTACAAAGAAATTCTCAACAATAAAATACCATATAAATATATATGCACCTAATTAAACGGTAAAGAAAAAGCAGCAAGTGGACGAAAGTTCTCCTTCCTCACTACTGAATTTCACTGGATGAATATAATAGTCATATTTTTGACCTTCACCAACCCAATATAATTATAATTTTTTTTGTTTTCTGTGTGCTCGATCTTAAAAGTCCATTTCACGTGCTGATCTTTGTGTGGCCAACCCATGCAATGCAAACTCCTAGCCTATAAATACCGATCCTTCGCTTCACAATTCACATATTCTCTACGTCCAACCAAACACATTTGAAGCCAAAAAGTTTGTGATCGATCACCACACCCAGTCCAGTACTGATATTATTATGGCTCCCGTCGTCTCAAAAATTGCCATTATCGGGGCTGGCGTCAGCGGCTTAGCAGCCGCTAAACAACTAGCCCACCACAACCCTATTGTTTTTGAGGCCACCGACTCCATTGGAGGGGTCTGGAGGCACTGCTCTTACAATTCCACAAAGCTTCAGTCCCATCGCTGTGACTATGAGTTTTCCGATTTCCCTTGGCCTGAAAGGGACAACCACACTTTTCCGTCCCATACTGAGATATTGGACTACTTGCAATCCTATGCTGAGCACTTTGATGTCCTCAAATGCGTCCGGTTCAACACAAAGGTGGTGCAGATCAGGTTTGTTGGTGACCAGGAAGCAGCTGCTGATTTCACCGGCAAACCGGGGAATCTGTTGCCCGGACACCCTGTTTGGGAGGTTGCTGTGCAAACCAACCATCCAGAGACTATTCAGGTTGTTACTATATATATATTCTTAATTTCTCCAAACAAATTAAGGATGTACAACAATTAGCGTACTTGTTTGAGCCTATTAATTATGGTTCCAAGGAAAACAGAAGAGTAAAAAAAGCAACATGATTTTTCTTGTATCTTTCTTTTAATTTCCCAGAAGTAGAAAGAAATTGCGACACCTCAGTCACGACTTTCATATATATATATATATAGTCGTATCAACCACAAACTTCTTTGAAGTCCCACATGACATGTTTTGCTAGATAGGTCGACTCTTCTTACACGCCGGATTTCTTGCTATTAATTATAAGAGTTTTGTGTAATCCTTTGATACTTTCATCCACCATATTAATTAAATACTTTTCTTTTTCTTTTTTCTTTTTTCTTTTTTGTCAGCTTTTGCTTAATTTGAAGGTTCGCAAACTTTAGAATAAGTTATTTAACACGTACAGTTGACAATATATATAAAAAAATTATCCAATCAAAGTTCCTATTTTATATATATATGGTTGTTAATTATCATTATTATTTTCACTCAGTTTATGGGGGAGTAGATAACATATGTAATGACTTTTGTTTATTTGCTTCTTAATTTCAGTGGTACGCCTTCGAGTTTATTGTCGTTTGCATTGGAAAATATGGGGATGTACCAAAATTTCCGGAATTTCCACGCAACAGAGGCCCTGAGATATTTCAGGGCCAGGTCTTGCATGCCATTGATTACTGCAAACTTGACAAGGAAGCTGCTTCCAATCTGACTGGGGGGAAGAAGGTTGCAGTCATTGGCTACAAGAAATCAGCAATTGATTTAGCACTGGAGTGCGCAGAGGCCAACCAAGGTATATACTTAGACATTTACATATATATATATATATATGTATGTATATAATTTTAGACGCAAACAAGTGGACAAAAAAAAAAAAAGGTTTTCAAAAGTTCTTCTCATCCTTTTTGTGGTTGAGTATTTCCTAATTCCTTTCCTTTCCGACACAAAAGATCGATAATTAGTGGAAGCCTACCCTACGCCATCTTCAAAGATATAGAGAGAATTCATGGATGCGGTTGTGATCACCTCGATCCCAACCTGCGCGCTGCTATAAAGTTTTTTCTAGCTACTTTTAGAAAGTTAGTTCAATTTCGTTTGGTAATAAGTTCTCTTTTAGTCTTCTTAAATGTGACCTAATTTTTAAAATTATTAATAGATTAAAATTATTTTTAAAGATCCTCTTTTGTAATTTTTTCTTTTTCATTTGGCCAATGATAATTTTAAAAACTATAATATTTCTTGTATCATTACTAAGGGTGCTGTATTTCATTATAGTAGAAAATACTTTCTATTTTTGGGAGTGGTGGGGCTTGGCATTCAAGATAAAATAAGTATATGCTGCTGATTTTCCACGTCCAGTTGGAATTTGCATGGTTTGATATTACAATTAAGACCATGTATTTGACTTTTGTGGGTGAACATGCATGTTTAAAACGATTCTAAATCATAGCTAGGAATTGGAATTCCACACATCAGTTTTTGACTTTTTTTATTGCTGATGTACTATGAGGAAAAAAGGTTGGACATGTGTCAATTTTCAACACAACCCCACTCGAATAAAGGCAGTCGTGTCTGCTCCATATTTGGCCCAATCTTGGAAATTTCTTCAGCTAACCCACATGTCAAACTCTCATGACATGGGACAATTTGGATGTATTATGCAAGAAAATAACTTCTAGCTGCTCCTGATTTTCTTCGTAAAGAAAAAGAAACTGTCAGGCCAATTTCTCTCTGTGTTTTTTTTTTTTTTAAAGATAATTAGTAACATTTATCATAGTATATATCAAATAAGATGTTTTGAGTTTCAAACTTTGATTCTATAGTTTACTTAATTTCACTTGCAATTAATAATCGACTTAAATCTTTTAAGATAAGTGATCATTTAATGTGCGTCTGATTGCTTTTTTAGGACCAGAAGGGAAACCATGCACCATGGTGGTAAGGACTTTGCACTGGACGGTTCCCCATTACTGGGTTTGGGGTTTGCCATTCTACTTGTTCTACTCAACAAGGTTGTCTCAGTTCCTTCACGAAAGACCAAACCAAAGCTTTCTCAGAGCCCTTCTTTGCCTTCTTTTATCTCCCATGGTAAATTCACATCTCTAATTAGTGCATGCACTAACAAATTAATATTTAGCAGCACAAAATATTCTGCCTGATGACGAGTACTAGCTAGCTAGAGGGGCTAATGTTAAGTTGTTCTATATTATATGCTTTTCAACAGAGGCGTGGAGTGTCAAAATTTATCGAGTCCTATTTGCTGTGGAAACTTCCTCTGCAGAAGTATGGATTAAGACCAGACCACCCTTTTGAGGAAGACTATGCATCATGTCAGATGGCTATTATGCCAGATAATTTCTTCTCTGAAGCTGATAAGGGGAAGATTGTCTTCAAAAGAGCATCAAAGTGGTGGTTTTCAAAGGAAGGAATTGAATTCGATGATGACACTAAACTGGAGGCTGATGTTGTGATTCTTGCAACTGGTTATGATGGGAAGAAAAAGCTCAAATCCATCCTACCAGAGCCTTTTCGTAGCTTGCTAGAATATCCTTCAGGGGTCATGAATTTGTACAGGTAATTAAGAAACATTGTTAAAATTGTTGTCATAATCAACATATATTTCAAGGGATCGAGAATAATGGTGAAGTTTTTTCCTTTTTTTTTTTTTTTTTATTGCAGGGGTACAATTCATCCATTGATTCCAAACATGGCTTTTGTGGGTTACATTGAAAGCGTCTCAAACCTTCACTCTTCGGAGCTGCGTTCCATATGGCTAGCTCGTCTTATAGATGACAAATTCAAGCTCCCAAGTGTTGAGAAGATGATCGAGCAAACAACCAAAGAGATTGAAGTATCAAAGAGAACAACTAGGTTCTATAAGAGGCACTGCATATCTACTTTTAGCATCAATCACGGTGATGAAATATGTGAAGAGATGGGATGGAATTCTTGGAGGAAGAAGAACTGGTTTTCAGAAGTATTTAGCCCCTATTGTGGAGAAGACTATAAGGAGAACCGAAGCAGCTGTGACATCTGAGAGAATATTTCTAGTGTAATTTATATCTTATAATGGTTTACGAACCTAAAGATAGTATATATATAATGAGTAATGCTACACTTATTCCTACTTCTTTACACTTATTTTCTCACACCCATAGGTGACTTTTAAAACCACCACTATAAGTGTGAAAAAATTGTGTAAAAAAGTAGAAGTAAGCGTAGCACTATTCATATATAATATATAAAAGATAATAAATATAATAAATACACATAGCTTGTAGAGGAGGATTAAAGATCTCTATGTTTGAATAAAAAGTATTTGCACTTTTATATTGTCCAGAAAATTGTTATATAGTAAGCATTTAATATCTCAATTGTCTTAAACAAAACAATCACCACGCTTGATTTTCATTCCCTGAAAAATTCAAAATAGTTTGGTGTTCTATTCTAGAGCAGAAATGATCACCTTCACACCTGGTGGCTAACATCTAAAGTAATTACAAAGGGCTTGAATCATACAAGATAAATACTTTTCGCGGGGGGGGGGGGGGGGTGGGGGGCGCAAAAAGAAGAAGATAAAGATGCTCAAAGGCTTTGAAGTAGTTTCAAGGTCTCATCAACATGCTTTTCAGGCTGGAACTGGTTGTTGTAGATGAGTTGAACCTCTCCTTTCTTGTCAAGAACATAGGTCTGTCTCCCAGGCAGTGTCCCAAACAGATCTGATGGCACTCCCCACTCTTTCCTCACCTTGTTTCCCTCGTCACTCAGCAAAGTGAAAGGAAGCCTATATTTCTTTGCAAAAGCCTACAAACATTTAAACCTTTCTTTGTCAACTTTAAGCATGATTAGCAACAACTAGCTAGGAGCCTAAAATGGCTAAAAAAACTCAAGGGGTGATGTTGGTAGGATGAGTTCTGATTTTTTTTAATAGCTTAAAAGTCTTGAAATCGCAAAAGCTTACCAAGAAACATTAAAAAAGAATAAGAAGTACTCATACTTGAAAGCATCCAAAATATAATACTAGTGCTTATGACTTTATGCATGTTTAGAAGTCGTGATCTTATTATACCTTGTGAGATGATGGATCATCACCGCTAATCCCAACAACCTCAGCTCCTGCTTTCTTAAATTTCTCATAGGAATCCCTGAAAGCACAAGCCTGTCGGGGTATCAAATTGTTAGGCCCTGCTCTGCATAACCCTTAAAGGCTCTGTTTGGGTGACATGTCCAATAAATATATCAATGTGAATCGATTCTCACAACAGTAAAAACCCACAAAACATTGATAATAATATTCTCAATCTAAACATGAATTATGATTCTGCAGCAGGAAGAACATTATTCCAGGCTGCCCATTAGCTAACATAATTCATATAGTTAATCTGGTAACAAAAAAAGAAAAGAAAAGAAAAACAGAACCTGTTTGGTGCAGCCAGGAGTCTCATCAGCAGGGTAGAAATAGACCACCACTGGCTTGCCTTTGAATTTAGAGAGGGTCACATTTCTTCCATCCTGATCTTTCAAAGTGAATGATGGTGGGACCGTACCTTTGTTCACCTGTCAAGAAACATTCACTATAACCCTTACAAAAATACACTACAAACATAATTCTATACAATGAGAAATGTACCTTGGCAAAAATAGAACCCTTAGCTGAGGAAGAAGATGGGATTGACAAAGAGGAAGAATAAGAGACCCTGAGGCCATAAAACTGGGATTGGGATGATTTGGACAGAATTGGGTGGTTGTGAGACAATGGGTGTCTGGGAGATTGAGTGGGGAGTAGAGAGGGGAGAGAGTGGTTTGGGAGAGTGAGGGAAGCCATGGGATAGAGAGAGCAATGAAGGGTTCTTTTGCACTCCCATTAATTTACTTGGGAAAGATAGGGAATGGGGATAGATTGGCCTGTGGCGTGGACGATTGCTGACCCCAACCTCTCATTCACAGGGCACCTATGTTTATTTATCGAGATGTTAATAATTTTTGGATAATTACTTTTTGCCTCCATGAAATACAACATCTTTACACTTTTTCATGAATTACTACTTATGACACTTAGACCTTATTTAATTATCATCTTATGACACTTTTTTTCCTTCTATTAGTCAAATATATTAAAATTAGTGGTCAATAGTCACGTGACTTACATATGCCATTTTATTTTTTTTTTCTTCCACTTTTGCCCTCATCAGTAAAATGGCACTTATTTTATCCTAAACCCTAATTCAACACATGAGAAGTGAAAGCAAAAAGTGAAAGGAAAAAAATTTAAAATGACATATATAAGTCGCATGACCGTTGACCGTTAATTTTAACCCTTTAATTGACGAAATGAGAAAAAGTGTTAGATGATAATTTGATGGGGTTAAGTGCTATAGTTGATAGTTTATGAAAAAAAATGCCAAAACGTTATAGTTCATGAAGAAAAAAATAATTACCCCTAAGTTTTTTATATCTAATTTATATTTTTTTATAATTTTAATAAATCAAGTATTAAATTTATGGAGTCCATAGATAAAATTACAACACTTTCTTAGGTACGACGGAGATTGTCGTTTAAAATACATATACAAAAAGAAGAAATGCGTACCTCACAAATATCTCATAAAATTTACATTGAAATGAATCAAATGATCATACTAAATTATTTTTAGGGGGAAAAAAAAGAAAGAAAGCAAAAGTTGTAGTTAAAAT
>CM017321.1:44529465-44692201 GCA_006937295.1 Carpinus fangiana | reverse complement strand
AATGTTGAAAAGTGGAGAAAGAGAAAGATTGAAGTTGAGAGAAAAGATGAGAGATGTAAATGTTGGAGAGAAAGAGAGGCGTGGAATGAGAGTGAAAGACGTGGAGAGAAAAAATAGAGTGTTGAGAGAAAGAGGAAAAAAAAATAGAGAGAGGGTATTTTGAGTAGTTGGGGGAAGATTGGGCTGACTCGAGCATGCATGACTGCACAAGCAGAAAACCCAAGAGCAGGAGAGTATTGGAGGGCCTTTCTATTACTAGCATCATGACTGTATTAGCAACACACGGAGAGAGAGAGAGAGAGAGAGAAGGGTGAGAGTTTATAAGAAAAGAGAAGGCTTGGAGATAATAGTGGGTGTTAATAAGCAGCTCTTATTGTGGAAGTGAACCAATATTGCATCTTCTATATATGCCAAGCTACTCCCTCTTGAAATTTCTCTCATGTCGACATAAACGGAGAAAATGACTCCCTATGAGTACGAGGGGATGGAGGATATTTCTACGAGAAAAATGGGCCAAGATGTTGAAGGCAGATACATGCATAATGGGCTCCCGAGCTTGACTAAGAGCATTCCCAGCAGTTTTTCTGTGCTGTTTCTTACATTTAAGGATTCAAATTACTTTTTGCTTTCCTATATCAAAATGCACTCCAGCAGCTTCCCTTAATCATTCCCTATAACATTAAAATATTATTATTTTTATTTTACCTTTTTTATATTATATTCATTTAATTTATAATTTCTCTCTCCCATTTCTTCTTTCTTTATTTCCAATGCAACCAATTCTTCTTCCTTTCTTCTCCTATGCAACAACCCATTTCTTCTTCCTTTTCTTCTCCGTTTAGATCCTTAATGAATAGGGGTGAAATTGAAAACCGCCTAACCGCATCCACTAACTGTTAACCGTACTAACCGCTAACCACTATCCGCACTAACCGCTAATCGCTAACCGCCTAGACGGTTAGCGGTTAGTAGATTTTGAAAAACCGCCTAACCGCTAACCGCTAACCGCTAACTGCCTTTTTTTAAAATATAATATATATTTATATTATATATATTTCATATAATAAATAACAATAAATTATTGTAGCCTAGTGGTTATTGTGCGCTTATTTTACTCAGGAGTCCCGATTTCGATTCCTCCAACCTTTGACTTTTGTTTGGGTTTTATATTTTTATTATTTATATAATATAGAAGTGCAAAACTACGTCGTTTTGCACTTCTATATATTCATTTCTTCCTAACCCAAAACGATAATTTTGTTGTAATTTTATTTGTATGTTATATGTTGTAGAAGGTGGCCAATAAGATTTTGGTATAATGGTCCAACAAGATTTTGGTATAATGGTCCAACATATAATGCTCACTTTAAATCAACAATTTTTAATGCTAAAATGACCATAAAAGAGGAAAAAAATGTTTAAAGTAAGCAAAACAATGGTTTAAAGTGGGCCAAAAATCGGCCAAAAAAAAAATCTAATAAAAAGCCCAATAAAAAGCGGTTAGTAGAAAAGCCGTTAACCGCATCGGGTTAACCGCTAACCGGGCGGTTAACCGCCTAGGTGGTTAGCGGTTTTAGCCACTAACCACTAACCGCAACCGCTATTTCACCCCTATTAATGAACACTTAAATCCATGCGAACCACAATCATCAAATCTACGCGAACCCATTTCGACTGACCAACTTGAACCCACGATGAAGAACTCGTTGGTGCAGGCGCAGAAGCAAGGTAGGTTTCTCCACAAGATCGACGAGGATCGACGTCCTCATTGGAGAGGAGGGAATCAAAGCCCCCAAACAAAATCCTTCCCAGATTGGCGGGATCGGCTTCGCAAGCTCCGATCTTCTGGAGTTTTCCCAGATTTTGAAGCCTCCACTGGAAAGGACGGAATCTTCGTCAACAAGCTCCTTGCCCGGCTCCGAAAACTCCGATGTTTGAACACAGAGGCGAGGTGCGGGAGACATTTTTGGTTTTGTGATTACAGGGGGTGAGGTGTTCGAAGACAGACGAGGTGCGGGAGACGTTTTTGGTTTGTGATTGCAGGGGGTGAGGTGTTCAAAGATAGGCGAGGTGCGAGAGACGTTTTTGGTTTGTGATTGCAGGGGATGAGGTGCGAGAGAGAGAGAGGAAGAGAGGCGTGAGAGACAGAGATGTCAGGAGAGAGAAAGAGTTTTTTTTAATTAAATAAACGGTTCGGATGCTATAGTGGAGCCTTATATATAAGGCTCTACTGTAGCATATTAATGTTTAGGGAGCCATATAGGGAATCTGCTGTAGGACATTTTTTGTGATTTTTTGGACCTATTCCCTATACATAGGGAACAGACTCCCTTATAGGGAGTCTGCTGGGAATGCTCTAAGTTGTGCTTGTATGTTCCCAAATTTCTCTCCTGTCACCATAAACAAGGAAAACAACTCGCCATGACGAGATTTTTATGAAACATGATAAGGAAAGAAGCGGCCAAAGTTGTTCAAGGAAGCTGATAAATGGTCATATATATATATTGACATGTCCGCCCAAAATAGTTATATATATTTGTCATGTTTTACATTTTTCAAAATATGCAGCCCAACCATTTAAAGCATCTCCAGCAACGCCTTTCATTTTAGCTACTCAAAAAAAAGGTTAAGAATAATAATTACCTTCAAGTTGAATTTTTAGGCCAATAGATTTTGTTTTTGTTAATGTTGAAGAGTGGAGAAATAGAAAGATTAAAGTGGAGAGAAAATATAAGAGATGTTAATGTTGAAGAGAGAGAGAAAGACGTGGAATGAGAGTGAAAGACTTGGAGAGAAAAAAGAGAGAGTGTGGAGAGAGAAAGGAAAAAAAGGAGAGAGGGAGAGGGAAACATATGAATAGATTCAAGATATGAGAAAGAAAAAAAGGTTAAGAAGAATAATTACCTTTAAGTTGAATTTTTAGGCCAATACATTCTGTTTTTGTTAATGTTGAAGAGTGGAGAAATAGAAAGATTGAAGTGGAGAGAAAAAAGATGAGAGATGTTAATGTTTGAGAGAGAGAGAGAGACGTGGAATAAGAGTGAAAGACTTTGAGAGAAAAAAGGGAGAGTGTGGAGAGAGAGGAAAAAAAGGAGAGAGAGAGGGAAACATATGAACGGATTCAAGGGAGAGGCGTTGAATGAGAATGAATGACTTAAAAAAAAAAAAGAAAAAAAAAGAAAGAGAGAGACGCTGAGAGAGGATAAATGAGAGATAGAGAGAGAACAAAAATATGAACCGGTTAATTTTTAAATGTTTGGTTTTCAAAATAATGAGTTAAAAAATCGGTTTAGTCTTTTTTTTTTTTTTAAAAAAAAAGGTTTAAGCCATATGCCGCGATTTGAAGGCATTTCAAAATAAGGTTTCGGCTATTATATATGATATATATGATTTAATGTGTATTATTTGTTTCCTTATTTGATTTGGACATTGATAATGCTTACTTCATAAAATAATTTATATATGAAATACTCTTGAAATATAATTAAACGCCATTAATTATACTAATTTAATTTAATTTTTACTTTAATTTTAAAATTTAAACACATAATTTTCATTATAAGTTAAAAAGAACTCTTTAAATAAAAAAATTAAATCTTTGTTCCTATAAGTATATATGATTTAAAAGGAATAGTATAAATATAAAAAAAAATTAGCAAGAAGAATACATGAATTATAATATAGTCAACGCAGTTAATGACGCTAATTAATGATATGTGGATTATATTTAAATATAATTAACGCAATTAATGACCGATTTTTTAAGAAAAAACCGATTATATATATGACTTTTTTTTTTTTAGAATCCTAAATGTCTTAATATACATATTAAATTGACTAAATGTATTTTTTTTTACATGTCCACACAAGGGAAGGGAGAGGGGGGATTCGAACTTGTGACCTCCGCTTCATTAAGTGTGGTTCACAACCGGTTGAGCTATCCCTTGGGGGGAAAAGGATCCTCTCCATTTCAAAATCCCTCAATTTCCTCCATTTAGTGCATTTTGAAGGGTAATGCATTTAATGCATTACCCTCATTAAAATTTTTGGACAACATTACCCTTCAAAATACACTAAATGGAGGAAATTGATGGATTTTGAAATGGAGAGGATCCTAATACCCCTTGGGGAGAATAGACTAAATGTATTAATATATAATAATTTGATTTATATTATTTGTTTCCTTAATTGATTCGGACATTAATAATAATTTATTTATTGAATAATTTATATATAGAAAACTTTTGAAATATAATTAATGCAATTAATGACGCCAATCAATGACCAATTTTTTCTTAAAAAATCGGTTCACTCTTAAAAAGCCAGTTTAACATTACAATAAAAAGGGTTCACACTATCTCCAAAAAAAAAAAAAAAGGGTTCACACCACATGTGATAATATTAAAGTATTTCTGAGAGTGATTCAACTTTTATATATATATATGATATGATTTCAACGTTTGAATTGTAGTTTGTTGACTACACATTCCAGGTAGATAATAGCTCTAAATTACATTTTCTCTCTCTCTTTATATATATATATATATATATTAAAAGCATCATAGAAATAAATAAAAAGATACGTTCAAAGAAACTTCAGAAATTGACTCCAAGGAATTTTCAAAAGTGAACAAACGAAAAAAAAAAAATCAAAGGAAAAAACGAAATGGCCTTGTAGGGGGCCCAACCCTAATATTTTCTTATGCTTCTTTGGTCTTAAGCTTCAAACCCAATCAAACTCAGTTGAAGTCAGACTGAGATAAACCCAATATTTAGTAAAATACCTTATCACAATTCAGATTACTAATGGGCCAAATAACACAGTACGTTGTTCAATACAATTGATATTGGAATATTTAGTCCATTTGAATCAAATTTTCAACACCATCAAGCTTGCATAAATTTAAACTCTTCGTATCTTGGACCGACTTTTACTCAAAAACTTTTTTTATTGAGAAGTTGTCTTTCTCTAAAAATCATAGTCTAATGGGCTTTATTATATACGCTGTAAGATAAAACTTGAGTTTTAAGAGCTAATTTTGTACAAGATTTTTAAACTTTTACTAACAACCTATTTTTACTTGGGAAACATTAGAATTAGAAAAATTTCATGAAATATAAAATTATAGCCATTTGAATTAATTATCCCTCTAATATCAACACTTTTACTCCAACTGATATGTACTAAATTGCATTTGCATTCATAAATTTTTGTTTTGACGGTGAAAAGGCCCATCCCAGGCAACAAGTCCAATATTAATATGGAGGTTGGGCTGCATCTCAGGAAGAAAACCCAACTTGCCAATTTCAACGACTCTAGGGAGTGAGCGCATGAACCATCCTAAAACCCTTAAACCACGATTCGTCATCAATTTTTCTTTATTGTTCTTTTGCTTATCTTTTATCGGTGCGGGTTTGTTGAATTGTTAGTTGGGTTTGGTCTTCTGGGTCCGGTTGTGTTCGTTTTCGTGTGATTTGGAGGTTTGAGAAATGGAGGGGTTACAGAAATTGATTCTTAAAGTCTCAAAAGAGACGAAGTTAGGCTCTTCCAGCTCTTCTCCTTTGTCCGAGACTCCCTATTTGAGTGGCGGTAGAGGGGGAGGAGGAGGAGTTTCTGCCGCTTTATCTTCTTCTTCTGACCAGTCTCATGTTTTGGTCACCAGGGCTCCTAGGTACTTCCACTACACTCTCTCTTTCCTTTTTTTATTTATTTTTTATTTTTTTTATTTACTATGTATCATGTATGAGCTTCTTCCTGTTATACGAAATGGTTTCTTTGTTATTAATATAAATTAATTTCTCAGCATTTTCCAAAGCTTAAATACTGAGGTTCGATGTACATGTTTGTTAGTATGATGGTGAAGGCTGTTAACAAGTAGTTATCCCTGTAAATTGTTAGGTAAAGTTATGTGGGTTGAGAATTTAGAACGGATTTGGATCTTTCCTAATATATTCAATGGCGGAGCTGGGATTTTGATTGATAGGGGCAAAATTGAAACCTAGAGTTGAAAACAAATATATATTAAAGAATATAACTAACGAAATATATATATTTTATGTCGGGGAACCTCTCCAAGGCAGGGCCCTTCGGACCCACCCCTGCAGAGTAAACCCCGGTCTCGTGTACCGCACCCTCGGAAGTTTCCCTACACGGAACTGGTTAAATCGCTGGCTTTTCACTAAGGGATGTGGTTCCAAGAGATTGTTTGCACCCATGAGGTGTTGAACCTTGGACTTTGAAGGGAGCAAACCTTCAGACCAAGGCCTCCACCACTTGGGCCAACCCCTTGGGGTTAACTAACGAAATATATATTCAAACTTGCCAACAGCAATCCCTTGACCTTTTTATATAAGCTTTGCCCTCTTTCTCTCTTCGAAGTCCAATTTTCAATTTAAAATCTGAAAACCTTTATATGTTGCTCCTAGTACATTCTCATGCACCAGTGTCAAAATTATACTCCACACTTGGAAAATTCCAGCGTGCATTTCAAAATGATATAAGCATCTGCAGGACGTCAATATGCATCAGTTACACGTCATCTCAAGTTTGCGAAGGAAACAAAACTGAAGGACTTGAAAATCCTTAAAATTCAAAAACTCAATGAACCAAAACTCACTCTTCTACAGTTTAAGGAATTGAAATAGTTGGGAACTGAATGACCCAATATAAAATAACCAAAATCGAGGAGTCATTTGCCCCCTCTCAACCCCCCTTGGTGCCGCCGTTGAATATATTTGTATTCAGAATTATGGTACCAGTCATGGTATGTGTCATTTTACAAGTGATTGGTGGTGTTTCGGTAGAGCGTGACTCTAGGTTGTCTTGAAATTTGGTTGTAGAGTGCTATGAGGTTGTTTTTCTGGTTTTTGTCACCATGAATTCCACTTGTATATTAGTATTTTCTGTCGATACAACATGGATGCAACCAAAACATTCTGGTGACAGTACTTACCAAATTTGTTTTGATTCTTTTTTCAGATAAAATTCCACTAAGCTTTGGTTATAGTGCTTCCCGAACTTGGTTTATAGACACTGGAAGAGTTTAGGTCAACCATTTTGCAGCCTGAAATTTTACGCTTACACTATTTGGGCTATAGGCACTGCTTGTTGTAAATAACTTTTGGATAGTTTTAGAAAATCTGGTGTGGCGGACGCTGGTTAGCAGTGTAGTGAGATCAGCAAGAAAGCTCCTGCAAATTGTCTAAACTGTGTAAATTGGAGATTCCATAATGGCTCTTTTTTGTCAATGGAAACCAAACTGCAATTATTAAAATTTTCTTCTTCCTTTCCGTATATTTTTCAATTTTCTCTCTTAAAATGGCCATTATTGTATGTCTGGGTGCAGACAAGTGTCACTGTGGACTTGCTCAAAGCTTTGTGCTATTTCCTTTGCTGTTGGGGTTGTATTTGGGTACACACTGAAGCGACGTGTTCGACGCTGGGCTTCCAACCTTCTCAAGAGATTGAAAGATAATTGATTCCACCCTGTTCTTCTCATTTTATGCCAACTTCAGTGTTATCATTTACAGGTAAACTTTCTGCTGATTATAGCTACTTACGCGCAAAGAGAACAATTTGGATAATTTTCAGCTCCAAGATAGGCAATTAGTCTCACTTCATCAATAGATGAATGATTTTGTTGATATTTTTTTTTTTGGTGGGGGATTTACGGAGGAGGGGGGCAATTTGGAGTCATTGAAGCAAGAAATCTACTATTTGCATTTTCCTTTCTTTGTTTTATAAAATTCTCTTCTGTTGGACTGAACTAGTAAATGAGTAATACATAGTAATTGCATTTACATCTTGTGAGCTACTATCATTGATACATGATGTCTTTTCCTTTAGAATCATTAGAGTAATTACAACAAAATAAGCTGGTATTTTGATGGCAATCCCTTTATTTCAAAAATACTCCTTGTGAAACTCGAAGCGTGTGGAGGTCTTGCGAGTCAGCTCGTAAGATAGCTTCTTCAGCTCCTTTGCCAAAACTGGCATCCCACAGTAGAAAACCCCTGCAAAGTAACAATCTCTTTTACCGTTAGACGAGCTTCAGTATCCTGGAGATTATTCATGTTCATGTATCCTATAGTCTAAACAATTGTGGGCTACATGAGTCAATTTATCATAATGTGAGGGTTTTCTGTTTAGACCACCGTGGCCACCTTAATTGATAAATAGAATGAAATAACTTCAAATAAGATGACCTACATTTCTATACATCACAAAGTTCTAATCTATTTCTGATATATCCCCTTTTGCTTGACGTTTTAAATCTCTAATTTAGTTGAGACCCCTAAATAGAGCTAGAACTGTAGGTGCAAAACATGTCAGGCAATCCAAGCCCAATAAGTTGAGTTAAAAGGCTTCTTAAGAGTTTGGCTGTTTATATCTATTTCATTTGAGTCATTTGGCGCTGTGTTGTTGAATCAGATGGCTGCTAAGGAAGTTTTTTTCTCAACGGTATGAAGCCGGTTCCACCCTCTGATCTCAGCATTACATCGCTCAGTTTGCATGCATGATGGCATATGGCTCTGTATTAACAATTGTGTTTTGGTAGAGTATCTTTACCTACTGTTGCATATGGATACTTTGAAGCTATTTTAGTAAACACCTCTTTCCAATTAGGCCTAGCAAAGTGCGTCCTTACCTGCAACAAATCAATACATACCACTGTTTAGGCCATAAGATTGCCAAGTGCCTTCCACTGCCCATATCTGTTGATTGGCTATATGGAAAAACTTGTCTGTTCACTGTAAAGGTAATGAAAGATCTTACTCGGGTTCCTGATAGGATGTCAACCCCATGTTTGGCATGGTTGAGAGCTTGAACCATTGTGATCAATGTTGATCTTGCATCGTGCTCTTCATATACACTTGTAAGGTAGTTGTGAAGCTCAATTTGACCCTAAGTATGCATAAGAGGAGAGAGTCAACAGTCACTTGCCTGCTTATTTGTGATGATTCAAAATACATATAATTTTGATTGGCAGTGATTAAACTTAAAAAAGTCATTATGCATTACTTTGTGATCCATTTCTGCTACTTCGTCCATTACTCCTTTAAACCATTCGAAGGACCCGGTCTCTCTGGTAACCCAGTAGAAATGAGCATTTTTAATTCTCTGGCACTTCTTCCTTCCACCCGGTGTCAAATTTGAAGATGTAAAACTATTGAAGCTGTCAACTGATATGGTGGTATCTGTGTTCGAATCCTAGGCCAACAGAATGTGAAACATCAAATTCTGAAAGAGAAAGAGTGTTCTAAAAATAAAGAGAAGTGGTATGCTTGAATATGAATTCTACCAGTGGTTCTTCTGTTCTTGTATTGTTTAGAAGATCTCTAAGGATGCTTATAAAAGGGGTAGCCCCAATTCCAAGTCCAACTAGTAGCAAGACGTCATAATTTTTATAGTCCTGCGCTGGAGCTCCATATGGGCCATCAACAAACAATCTGGGTTGGCTGCATCAATAAACTAAACTGAGTTGACATCTCCCTATGTATTTCGTCTGTATTCCAATCAAAAAAGGTAATGTTAGACTGTCATACCCTCTCTGAGCCACTTGCCCGAATACACTAAATTTGGCTCGACCAATGATAGATGGTAAACCCTCAACCTCAGTGAAAATTCGCTTCAATTCTTGCGTCCAGTCTCCTACAGTCCGGATGTGAACACTTAGGTAATCATCTCCTGGCGCTGAAGTTATCGAAAATGGATGCCTGGAAAGGACAAAGGATTAAGTAATCACATTTCCTAGGAATGGAGGTTTTGACTTTTGAGGGGGGAAGCTGAATGTCTGTCAGAAGCAATTCTTACCATTCAAATTGAGAGATTTTTGGGCATTGCAGAAATATGTACTGCCCACTTGTGTACTTGAATCCCGGAGGCTTGGACATGATTAAACAAAAAACATTTCCTGGTAGTACTGAAATCTGCAATGAACAAGAACGTGTTGAAAATCTCTGGTTCTCCACAAAAAAGTTGCCATTCTTAAACATCTACTACTTCTATCGTAGCCTGGATTGGAGAACCTAATATATAAGTTGTTTTGTTATGAATTAATTTACCTTCAATATTTTAACTGAATAATGCTCTGATCTACACGTCCGCACACTCCGCTCTGCTACGTAGAGCAATAATGGAACAGAGACGTACATCCATGTCTGCAAAGTTAGCAAAGCATTTAGTTCCAATACCACCAGTGGTTAGCAATCCTCTAGTGTCTTTACTCGCAAACGATTCTTACCGTTTTCTGATACCACCGGTGGCTAAAGAACAAGAAGGTTCCATGAACAAGTACTAAAATGTAGACGAGGCCCAGAAGGTGATGGGAGTACCAAAATGCATTGAAGCCCGTCAATCTGTTGAACGGTGCAGGCAGCCTCACCACATTTTTCCTGAACTGAGGTGTTGCTAGAGTGAATGAAACGGCCATTAAAACCACCATGGCAATCCCAGTCACGCCTTCAACACCCCTCAATAGGTCTTTGTACGTGGGCTTTTTGTTTCCGAAATCGGAAGATATCAAGGCAAATTCTTCTGGAGATGAGTTTATAAGGCGAGGAAAGTCGCATGCCAGATGGGTTCCCGCATGAACGAACACTCCAATTACTATAGCACATGCAATCACCTGTCAAGTAAAATGATTAGGGAAATGTAAGAATGATTTAAACTGCACTGTGAATAAGCGATTGCCCTCTAATTACAAGGTATAACATCCCCTTCTATTAGTTTTTTTTTTTTTTTAAAATTATTATTATTTTTATTCAAAAGTTGATTGAAATTGCTACATAATCATTGTATGATGCTTGTGAGATAAAAATGTGATTTCTAGCATTACTCTTCTTTATTAGGGGTAGATATCAACTCTAAAAGTATTAGCAGTAATGCTACTCTTCATACTTAATTCACACCGGCTAATGTGACATGTTTTAAGTGGTTTTTTTGTTGTTTTATTTAAATAATTGATGTCACGTTAGCCAATGTGATAATTGAGTGTGAAAAGTAGCACTATTTTTAATCAAAACCGCGCCTACTCTAAAAGGCAGGTGCGACATACAAGCTATAATACCCATTTTGTTTGGTATTATTATTATTATTATTTACTACAGTTTAGTATTTAATACTTGAGTAATGTTACTCTTTATATCCAATTTACATCGGATGATGTGACGTGTTAAGTAGTTTTTTTAAGTGACTGACATGAAAAACTATTTAAAACATGCCACATCAGCTGGTATAAAATAAATGTAAAGAGTAACATTACTCTTTGACTACAACTTTCCAATGTTCCTAAATGTGTGTCGTTTCCTTATCTAGAAACACCCTACTCAGTTAGGGACTCCTATTACCTTGTGGAAATTAATATTGTCGTCGAAGGGGACAAAGGACCTGGCTCTTGTGGACCGAAGCCATGTCAGCGTGTTTCGACAAACGGGTACAAGAACTAGAGCCATGTTGAGCTTGAGAGTCTCTGCAGCCCCTTTGGCCACGGGCAAGCAATAACCCACGACATGAAATGCTGCCCTATTTCTGTATTGTATGAATTTCCAGATGAAAAGGCCTGCCATGGCAATCAACCACAACAATAAAATCCAACCCCTCCGCCAATTCTCTAGTATCAGACACTGTACTGATCCGCTTACTCTTCGCATCACATTCTTGGGCGTTAAGGAACTCAGGTTCTGACTCCACCCTACACTTGCTATGCTCAGTGGTCTACTGTTGTTCAAGTAATTGTCTCTTTGTAGAAGAAGCGTTTCTAACTGCCATAACTGAGTACAAGAACCAAGAAGAAGAAGAATGGGTTCAAATATTGTTGTGATGATTAATAAAGATCAATGACATGATAGCCACTATCCACTAGCTACTTCATTAATAAGGGTTTTAATTACCTCAATATATCCAAGGTTTTCTGGATCTAGTTCTTCCATAATCAATGAAGCATATTCTTCAGCCTGTTCTTTTAGCTTCGATAACTTGTTTGCAGATGCGCTGAGCATTATAAGCTGTAATTAAATAGAGAAACATAGTGAAGCTTAATGCTATCGTCCTAACATGTAATTAATTCACGAACTTCCGTTATGGATTGGTTCTATAATAACAATTCTATTGAACTCTTTAAATTTGGCTTTTTTTTGAAAAAAATAAATTATAAAAAGAGTCATTTAACAAACTCTCTACTCTATTTCAAATTTAACTTTGATTATCAAGGCTCTCCAAATACAAAGTGCCAAAAAGTGAAAGTCGTTTAGTTTTTTAATTAATCTTATATATTCATTTTCATTCTCTCTCTCATCTATCAAGTACAAAAAAATAATTAAAAAAAGAAAAAGAAAAAGAAAATAATAATATTTAACTAAAGTAGAGGAAGATATAGAGAGTTTGATATTTGGTTCATTTTAAAAGTGACTCTTCAAATTTGTTTTTTTAAAAAATTGAGTTTTTCTCTTCAAATTTAACTTTTATTTTTAGAACGCATAGAAAGATGCCATCCTTAAATTGAGTTTGAAAAAAATTTCACTCACTCAATTTGAAAGAAAAATTTGTCTTTAAAAGAAAAAAAAGATTATTAATTACCTCTTGCACTTCCTCCCTCGTAATTCTTCCATCCTCGTTGCTATCCGCCCTGCAAAAATAAAAAATACACTAGAGAGTTCTTCTGCTGCTCAAGAAGTAGACTGAATATTCGAAAATATTTATTACTACTATATATATATATATATATATAGTCTCACCCTCGAATTGAAATGATTGTCACGAAGTAGGCAGTCTAACATCCAGGATAAACTTGTTTAATACCCAATCACATGAAAAGATACCCTGATGCCTCATCACCTATGCAAAGTAGCTACCCATTATTGATCTCTTTTTCTTTCTTTCTTTCTTTTTTTCTTTTTTTTCTTTTTTTTTTTTTCCATTTTTTCTTTCACTTGTATTTTGAGGCAAGGAAATTAATATATAATATATGTATGTAATGTCAACTATATTTGACCCCACCCCTCCAAATTCCCATCTCTTCCTTCCTTTGTATATATCTGTTTTAACTTCTTCTTTTTTTTTTTCTTTTTTTAAAATTCTGTTATAACAATAAAATTCAAATTCAGCAAAAAGGAAGTGCAGTAAAATGAAGATCGAGGAGACTAGGCCGTACATGTCGAAGAAGATCTGTAGGCGGGCGTCAAAGCTCTGGTCCGAAATCTGGAGCCAGAAGTCACGAAGCTCTTCTTTTGTGATCCTCCCTACATTCTGTCTCTTCCTCCGCGCCAACGCGTCGAATATCCCCACCGCAAACTCCTTCGACTCCTTCCCCATCCCTGTCAACCACAATTTTTCAGTTTTTGTTCATCTCTGTAACTAATTAAACTCTATCAGAAAAAATAATAATATTAATTAATTAATTAATACATTTTACTGTTAATTAATTACCTATGCATTCACCGAAGTCTTCTCGAGCAAGCAAGCCATCCTTGGCGAGCGAGTCGAACCTGGCCTCCACATTTCTGCACAACTCGTCGGCGTGGGAAGCTCCCTTGGCGGTGCTTTTACTGATGAATCTGAGACCTTTGAGCGCTTGCTGTGCGCTCGACTTCGTCCGTTGAAGTCCCGCTCTTATTTTGCGAGCGTCGCGGGCCGATATCGTGTTGCGCTCCTCCGTGTCCGACATCGACGTCCGCGAGCTCGTCTGCGATTTCAGCCACGGGAATTTCCGCCGGATTCTCGACGTCACGGAGAGGCTCCTCGCCAGAAATCCTTCTGGCTCTACCTCTCCGGTCGCGGCTGTCGTCGTCGGCGTGACACTGCAGACTACAATGGAGTCTTCCTCGAGCTCCAGCGTGACTTCGACTGTGTCCTGGTCATCGTTCCGTCTCAGGTCGTTGAGAAATATCGGCAGCATTGCCCCGCCGATTCCGTGCTCGCCGGAGTCGTCCTCACTGTCTTCCAATTGCTCGAATGCGCGGCTACAATTGGACCTCCTCGAACTGCCTCTCCCGAAAGACGACGACGACAACCTCATGATCGTCAGGTAAATTCAACTCCTCCTCCTCCTCCTCCTCCTCTGTATCTTTAATTTCTGCTTTGTAAAAGCCCATACACATACACAGAGAGAGAGAGAACTTAATTAGCTGCCAAATGGTCTTAAAACACTAAAGTCTAAAGTAAACTAAAATAGTAAAACAAGACAAACACCTCTCAACCAATCTGCACACACGATTTCAACGCCTTCGTGCCATAGTCGTGCTTCTACGAGTAGTTGAGATTTTCGCCCCTACCGTATATACAATATTATGATTATTATTATGCTGTATTCATCCATAAATTAAAAAATAAATAATAAATAATTTATTGCACTGTTATACAATATTATATCTACATATATACATACCAATTTTGATTTCAACTCATGGTGTATAGAGAGATTGAGAAAGATTTACGAGTTTTGAGGAACAAATTGGGCACAAATTAACTTAATTAAGGGCTAGCTCCAGTGGAATAGTTTTTTTATTATTAGTTGCTGCAGAATGTAGATTCTTTTGTTGCGAATAATTTAGAGAGCCTGATCGAGTTTAATTAATATATAGAATAGAAGCTAGCTAGGTGGAGGAGTGAGTTGGATTACAAAATGAGGTGGAATCATTTTATTTTATTTTATTTTATGGTCTAATTAATAGAGGTGGTAATTAAATTAATAATGCATGGGTATATATGGGTGGTAGGTTTTTCACAATTTGTACGTTTGTAGTTAATGTTAAAGTAATGGTTAAGTGATTAAATTTACCTCTTTTTATTAGCTTAAGCTTTTGGGATAACTGGTAATTTATCATAATATCAGAACCAAAGGTCATGAGATCAAACATTGACTCTGTCAATTCACTCCATTTAAATTAAATATTATAGGTATTGGGTCTCACTTATTAAAAGGGAGTTTGAACCCACACGTGAGGGAGAGTATTAAAATAATAGTTAAGTAATTAAATTTACTACTTTCTATCAGTTTAAGCTTTTGAAATAACTGATAATTTATCGGTTAATAGTTATTGAGGTAAAACTGCATGCGTTTCTGATGTCATATATATACTTAAAGCCCCAGTTAACTTTTGACTGATGCAATCATTTCTTTTAGGAATTCATTTCTGATATTTATAGTTGTAATCATTGGTTTTTTGTTTATTCATTCCATTTATATTATAAATACATTATCAACCATATATATATATATATATATATATCGGGAAATTGACTTTTTTTGGTACGTACCTATAATATGATGGTATTTGGTAATGAGAGCTGCTGTTGTCCGGTCTTTGCAGAAAACATGGGTTTTATGCCTTCCATTAAAAGGTTGACACCTCACCAAGTATACCTTCATAAAATAAAACCAAAACACCATATAATAACCGAATCCTCTAAAAATTGAAAAATCAACCCACGGCTCACCACCTAACCTCACCACACCGGAGAGAGAGATTACCGGACAAGCCTGCCGATATCCTCTTGTTCTCCGATGCTCTCTCTTTCTCCGGCGACATTTGGTATGCCGGTTCCCCTCTTGATTTCTGGTGCTCCTTCTCTCTCTCATTCTCACTGGTGGAAGCAGAGAACTAGGAAAAGGAAAAAAAAATCACTGGAGAGGTCTGCAGACCCGCCGGCGTGGGTCTTCCTGACCCAGCGTGGGTCAGCAGACCCCGTGACCCAGCGTGGCTGTGACCCAGCCACCAACTCCGGTTACGCCGCGACCCAGCCGCCAACTCCACCGGTAATCTCTCTCCGACCAAATATAAGATCGCTTGTCCAGAGAAAGTGAGAGATAGACTGAGAGAGAACCTACCGGCATGGGTGGGCGGCAGCAGCGGCGTATGGGTCTTTGCCTGGGTGGTGGGTCTTTGCCTGGGCGGTGGCGGCTTGTTCCAGCGTCGGCGGTGGGCTAGGTCACGTCCAGACCCAGCCGTGGTTCGGCGCAGACCCACGCTGGGTCGCGGCAGTGATCTGCGTGGGTCACCAGACCCACGGCGGGTCTCAGGCCGGGACCCAGCCGTGGGTCTGCGCCGGCCTCTCCTTCTCTCTCTCACCGTAGACCCAGTGTGGGGTTTTTCCTCTCCTTCGATCCAGTGTTTACGTTGTAGATAGTTTTTGTGCAATTTTTTACTATAGGCTAACGTGGCTTTCTTCCATTGGAGGGCGTAAACTCCCTTGTTTACGCAACGTCCGAATAGAAGTTATACTCTTTGGTAATCATTGACTGCTACATCGATCGATCGGTGACTTTAGCCTACCTAGCTTCTCGATCCTACCTAGCTAGCTGCATAACATTAACATGTATATATATATATATATATATATATAAAAGAAAAAAGAAAATATATGAATGAACAAATTATATATGCGGAGGATTTAATCAAATGGGTGATAGTGAGAGAAAGAGAGAGATGAGAGCAACAAATTAATATTGCCCACTTACCAGGAGTTGAAATTTTGGCGAAAGAAGAAGTACTGATCATCACGTGGATGTTGTATATATATGTAGTAATTATTCATGGTAAAATCATGCAAATAAAGAATTGAAAGCCAGGATTAATTAGCTAGCTAGCTAGCTAGGTTCCTTTCTTTCTTTCTTTCTTTCTGAAAGTAAAAGTACTAAAGGGCTAAAGAGGCCTCGATCCGTTTGAAAACACTTTGGGAAGCTTTGAAGGAGAACGATAGGCAGCCCGTACTCCTAGTGATTCGCATATCAATAGGCATTTGACTTGGTATTTTGAATTATTGTTTTTTCGGACCAAACATTCATAAAATATTAATATTCGTCGTGTTCGTGTCTTCCCACTTCTGCCAACCATATAAAGAGCTAGCTAGCTAGCTAGGTTTTGGTGCGCGTCCGTCCTAGTCATACTCAGGATCATCAACTGGTTTGGTAGTAGTACAACACTGCCTCGGAAACAAGTTGGCCCAGGCCTGACACGTAGGCCCTTCGATCCCTTCTAGAATGTCTACGACCATATTAATTATATGCATATATAATAAATATTCAGTACATAATTACTACATTATGGTTGAGCAAGTACATCCACGTCTCTCTTTGACGCAAATTAGATGCATGGTTTCTTTCCAACTTTTGCTTCTAAACCCAACCAAATTTAATGCGTACCCTACGTGTCTATACATATGATATTTGGCTACAACGCGATTTCCAATTTTCCAAGACTTCCTTTTTCCACTACAATATCTAGACACGTACACTCGTGTCTTCTTTACTAGTAATGTTAAAAATTATATTTTAATTTTATAAATATTATTTTATTTCATCAGATTAATATGTAAGTACTAATTAGCTTTTGATTTATTATTATTTTTTAAACTAATATTGATTAACACTATCATATCTGCAAAGTAATGATAATAAGATAAAAGTATGGTTTATAGTATTATTGAATACTAATATCCATATTGGATGAAGAAATTAACTAACATCTATCAATTAGTTTTTGAGAATGGATGGTTGCTAGGGCTTGTTTGCTATTACCTTTTACCTTTTCCTTTTTCTTTTTACCAACAACTTGATTTACAAAAAAAAATTAAAACTACTTTTACATTTATGTCATATGAAAATATTTCTTCAACCAAAACACAAAAAACACTTCCTAAAAAACGTTACCAAATTAACACCATTTGTTCTGTTTGAGATCTATTTCGAATCAATTATGCATATGAATTGAAGAAAATTCTTGTTGAACGGTTCATTTATTATACACCACTTCAATGGAAGGAGGAGGTGCTCCTTCGGTGCTGATTTTTTCTGGTCAACAGACCACTGCTAC
This sequence comes from Carpinus fangiana, assembly GCA_006937295.1. Classification (NCBI taxonomy): domain Eukaryota; kingdom Viridiplantae; phylum Streptophyta; class Magnoliopsida; order Fagales; family Betulaceae; genus Carpinus; species Carpinus fangiana. The sequence continues at coordinate 44,674,390 of CM017321.1, read as the reverse complement.
ACAGTCTACACCCCGATGATGGATGCTCTTAGTTAATAGGCTAGGTGTGAATTTCCTGATAATTGATTAATTGCTTGAGTCTATTAGTTTAAGCCGTTTCCATCATGGTCTACATTATCTTAACTACCATTATTAATGTTGGTGGTCTATTTACATCTAGAAAATTTTCTTGACCTTTAATTCTTGAAGGTTTTTTTTCGGGCTTGTAAGCACCCATTAAGTTTTTTATTTTTATTATTATTATTTTCTTTGAAATATTTATGCCTCATACATGTCATGCGAATGCGAATAAGATCCACACTCTTTAGAGATGGACTAGAATCTTATATAAATTCAGTTGCGGGGACTTGCTACCTCTGACGGCCTAAGATGCAAGACGTACTGTTTGAAATAGATGAGATCTGCAACCTTCTCTTAAAAATTCAAATAGCTTAGTAAAAAAAAAAAAATCCCTATAAAATTTGAACAAATCTAATAAGAAAAAAGAAATGCAATCATTTAGAGGATTAATGATATAAGGAGGACTAGAATCTTCCTAGAATCATCCCAAATATGATGTGACATTTAAAATCACCATTCAATTTGAAATGATCATTATTGAATTTTAATGTAATGGTAATTTTAATGCCACATCACATTTATGGTGACTTTAAGAAAACTCTAGTCTTCCTTATATTACTCCTCCCTTAATTTAGAGAGACCCTACATATATTTTATATATGTTACCTTTGCAGTAGATCCTTCTACAAGCATGTTTGAGACCATAAAAAAAATATATTAAAAAAAGGAAAGCAAGAGCAATTGAGATGACAGCGAAGTGTGTGTATATATATATATATATATAGGTGTACGTTAAACGAGTAAGTGGCCATGCTTGCAGACGCCCACAACAAAATGTTAAAAAAAACAAGGTTGGTTAGAATCTTGGACTGGGATTTTTGTGTTTGGACAATGGACATGGCGTAGTAGTTGAGACGACGCAAGTCTCTCTCTCTCTCTCTCTCTCTCTCTCTATATATATATATATATATGTTATGTAGTATGTATATATATATATATATGTACCTGCAGCTGGCATAGTCGAATAATTTCATAGGCCGGCCGCCCTGCCCTTGTATTTCATTTCAAAACCTCGCTTGCTATGATTCCGGCCTCTCTAACGTGCGTATATATTATTATAAGCGAAGTGCTAAATTATATATATTATATGTTTTTTCCTCTCTAACTATGATTTCATCTAAGAATTAGGCTTGGTTTTGTTAATTTGTTTTTTTCCTTTTGTTTGTCCTAAACTATAAATATAGGAGTGACAATTCGTACGTGTTCGCATTAAAAAACTGATGTAAGATTATATATGTTAACCTTAATTTGATTCATTTAATTAAACGAGTCAGTTCACTCACTAATTTTGTGTTGAGTTAATTTGCAGGTTATGTCAAAAACTGTCGGCCCTAAATATCACGTGTCGAGTTCAGATTGTATTGAAGCTAGCATGTGTATAAGATTATATATATAAGTCATACCCCTCAATCTTACCTTACTAGTTCTTATTAAGTTTACTATCAAAATCACGAACCATATTAAATAATAATAAAAAAAACCATCCACGTACCCTAAACAAATTAACACACCAAAAACAACATTATAAATTAATGAGCTTATTGAAAGTAACAAATGCATGATTCACCTAAACACTAACTAGGGTCAGGTTGAGGTTGGTGGGTCTAAGACGTCTCGTCCAAAGTTCCAAACCTACTTATTAGTTCGGATTTTTGTCGACCACAAATGGCCATGATCTGGAAATGGCGCTACCCGCCGGCGGATCCTGTTTTTTTCACTTGGAAGAATTTTAACCTAGTATAGATATAAACAAGACAATCAAAAGACTACTTGATGTTACGTACGGTTTTTCTTTCTAATTTTATATGGTAGACTTCTTAAAATACTAATTTTATATATATATGCATATATGAGGCAATGACTGATTAATAATCTAGAATCATTTTCAACAGCTTTAGTAATGATGGTAATTAATTTGCTTGAGTCGAACTTAAAAGGTTAGCTGCACGTTATTCTCGTAGAAAATGAGTGTCGATCTTGAAAGTTTTGGATGCTTTTTGTTTGATTGTTATTTGACGTACCAAATTCCAAGCCCTCGCTCGTTTGTTTTCTGAAAACCATTGCTGATCGACGATACCCCTGGCTTTATGTAAACAAGTGTCAAACAAGTTCTAGATCGAGATCACATCCCTTTGCAAGGTGAAACTGAGCTAACACACTTTTGACTTTTAACATAGCACTGTTAAACTCCCAACTCCTAACTACTATTTTCTTTTCAATGAGTTGGCCTTATCTTGTCTTGTCATCTTTATCACGACTTTTAGTTTCTTTATAAATCTAATACAAATGTAGTTCTTTGACTCTTAATTCTTTATTAATACATTCTCTTATTTTATATTCTAATTAAATTTCTAAAACATCTTTTTCTAACTCATTAGCTCACTAACCAACGGCTTACAACTCTTTTTTTTTTATTATTTTATATATATTTTTCTCTCTTTTTGTGTCTTCATAAACTGGTCAAATCCAATAAATGGATTGAATAATTTCTTTTTGGGAAGGTAAAGGGAATTTTATTTTTTTATTTCGGATCTGGCTTGTATGCTGTAGAACTAAAATGCTGTTAAAAATTGAATTGTGAGGATTTCATTAAAGCAATTGAAGGGTTCTTGAAAGGTAAGAATCTATATAATAAATATCAATAAATAAATAAAGTAATGAATGAAAGAGAATCAATATTTATTATGACACATCTGAACCATTTCATTACTTTAATGAAATCTTTACCATTCGACAAATTCGGACAAACTTCTCTTACACTGAAAAACAAAACAAATCAAAATTAGTTCACTATGATTTCATAATTAGCAGCCCCATTACACAGGGTCTAGATTGTACTTCACCATTGTACTGAAATTGTACTGACCGACAAAAAACAGAAGCATGATTTCTTAAGCAGCACTTTGGCCATAAGGTGGAAGCTACAAATCAAGTTGAAAGAGTTCAGGGTAAATGTTTGTTGAAGTGGAGCATTCAGATCGTGAAACTTAGTGGAGCTGAGATATAATATAATAAGTTCAGGAATCCAAGAAGAAACTTCATTTCTGACAGCCAAACCAAATCTATTTAGAAGAGCTCCCACCCCACATTTGGTAACTTCGTAGTCAAGCAAACCCATTTTTTTCCTCATTTCAGATTGCCAGATTGCCTGTAAATGAAGCAACCAGAATAACAACAACAATATATTTCAAACTTGTTTCATTCAAAAAATTATATTCATTCAAAAATATTTTTTTAAAAAAAAACAAAATCACCACTCAACTCAATATAAAGACATATTATAAGTAACAATCAAAGATAATGTCAAGTTCCACCATTCAAAGAATTCATCACTCAACTCAATATAAAGACATATTATTGGTAACGACCTAAAATAATGTCAAGTTCTATCATTCAAAGAATTCATCACTCAACTCACTATAAAGACGTATTATAGATAACAATCTAAGATAATGTCAAGTCCCCGTCATTCAAAAAATTCATCACTCAACACTATAAAGACGTATTATAGGTTACAGTGACATTGAAGTTCAAATCAGACACAATTCACATATGTAATAATAAGGTAATAGGGATAAATCAAGGATTGTGTACAAAGAGACGATGACAAGGATGTATAAAATTTTGTACAAAGTTTTTCTTCAACTTGGGTTGTAAGAAACTCCAACTTGGTTTATAAAATTGTCACGTGTCTCTTAATATATGCAAATCATATATTTTTTTTAATAGCATATGCTTCTCACTTGCTTAAATAGACTTCATCTAACCCAATTTGGAGAAAAACTCTGCTCCAAATTTGAGCTTCCCAACAAAGAAATTGTCCCACAAGAGTAAGAACAATTTTTTTTTTTTTTTTATAAAAAAAACAGCCTTTTTCACATCATGTGATGTATAAAATTATTGGCAGTCAGCTCAACACAGCACCATAATAAGCAAGTAATGTAAAGAAATATAGTCATACAGGTTATCTCAGCGTCATTGCAAACAATAAACAATAGAAAAAACTATGACCACTGACAATAGAGGAGCTACAAAATTGGGATGATTGTGTCGTTGCTGTGAGCAAGCACTCTCCAGTAATCATAGTATATCTCTAGTGAGGTTTTGGAACATAACCATCAACTGCAAAATTCCGTGTGGCAGCGGGAATAGCTAAACGAATTCCATCAAGTTCAGGCTTTGCAATCACTTGACAACCCAGACGAGATCTGCAAAATCCCAAGAACAGAATTAGATCTTAGTGCCCAAAAGAACTTTTTTTTTTAAAAAAAAAAAAACATTTAATATGGATCAAACATAATAAAAAATTATTATTGCAAGTTCATGCAAGAAGGAACCGACGTTTCTGTAAGCCCAAAGGCAAGATCCAGCATGTCGTTTTCTTCATCAGTAGGGTCTTCTAACTTATTGTACTGCTCCATGTCCTGCCATAAGATTCAATAGTTAGCCGCTCAAATTTGGGCTCAAGAAAATGTTGGGCTAAACACAGATGAAAGTCCAAAAGTACACTTGTTTCGGTAGATATAGCCAAATACCATCACAATCACATGACAAGTTGAACAGGCTAGCGAACCTTCACATGCTCCTGATATGACATTTAAGGTAGAGCATTAGATTTTGGAACTCTGATCAAAGAAATATGAGCTCATTGACGAAGAATTATTCATCCATCACTGAAAGAAAAAACTCCAATCCCAATAAAAACAAGAGCCCAGGTTATAGATGAAGGGCAAGTACTCAAAACTATAGATGTCAGCATTCCTTCAAGAGTCAGTGACAAGTCCCAAAATGCCCCAAGTTATAAGAAATAACTTTCGGTAAGAATACCTCTAGATAGCATTAATCATGGGAAAACAAAATTAGGTAAAGGTGCAAAACTCTGGACTAAATAAGCATATCCTTGCCTTCAAGTTCTATATCATTTTCATGAGCAGCCTCTAACATAGACATTCCAATTGGGACCTTGATGTGCTTTTCCTCTCCATCCTTGTCAACAAATGTGACAGATATCCTGCAAAATAGAGCATCCCAGTAAGAAGAATGCAGATCTGATTTGGAGGAAAGGTAAAAAGCAATGATGTCCCCCAGACACTTTATACATTCTACTCACAGAAGCCAATAATGCGTGTCTTCACAATGATTGATGGCATAACACGCACAATTGCACGTACAAAAACATATAATTTGCCATTACAATAAAGAGAAACCAGCATGACAACATGACACATCCACAAATCAAAGATATATGTACTCATATCTGCAATTAGTACTGCTGCCATGGGTGGAGCTACATTATGCCCAGTGCAGGCAATTGTACCCGAAGGAATTTGAAAAACTAAGTGGAGTTGATTAACATTGTAGAGAACTTTTTAATATCAACTGGTATTGCATATCAACTGGTATTGCACCCACTAAGAATACGTGGGATCAATGTGAAGTTCAAAATCATCCCACCATCGGAAGAAGATCAAGTATGGGTCTATTTAAAATTTTAAAAGGTCATATAGCCTCTAAAGTTAAAAGATTACGTTTAGGAGACATTTGACATTAGTAGCACCCATGTAGAAATAAAAGCTATCACCATTATTTAACGAAAAAGGCGTGGTCTTTACTATAATATTAAATTACAAAGACAATATTAAGCAGCCCATTAACAAAACAACAAGAGCACCTAAATGATGAAACCTCTGTGTGTGTGTGAGAGAGAGAGAGAGAGCGATAGAGAAAAAGAGGTGAAAGAAGATTACTTATCATATTTGACTTTTCTTTTTTCTCTTGTACATAACTTTTAATGTTTTTTGTTTTTTTGTTTTGTTTTTTGTTTTTTTAACTACTCTCATAAATCTGATTGATTCTTTCAAGACTTCTTATTTTTTGTACTTTAAAAATTTAAGTTTAGGCTTTTAATTGCACCCGCTAAGCGAAAATCCTGGCTCTGCCCCAGCTGCTCCCTTGGCATGCCTGGAGCCACCTTTCTTCCTTTACCGTCATTATAAATTTCTCTCCTACCATCATATCCTTAACAATCAGCACATTACCTGTGATGCAAATTGACTGGATAAATTACCTGGCTGGGACTCCAAATTTTAACTTGAAAAATCTTAACACATCACAGATGCACCCAAAAAATGCCAAAGTGTGCTAGAGGAGTGCTGTATCCAAGAAAAGGCTCTTCTTTGGAAGAGTTCATGCTACTCAGCACAAAATGGGCTTGCAGATCTAGATCATCTACTTAACTCATCCACAGTTATATGGCACTAAATTATCCACCAATGGTGTATATATTCATGTGACAATTGTAAACACCATGTTCTTGCAACCCATTTTAAACAACCAAAACTTACGTTTCCTCAGATGCATTGTCAGCAGTAGTGGTAGAAAAATGATGTTGCTTCTGAAATATGGCTTCCCGGAATAGCTTAGTTTTTGTATTTCGTTCAGACTGTTTCGAAGAACAAGAAAATCATATATAAAAATCAGAAGTAAATATAATCTCATCTAAATTGGATGTGTACTTTACCAGAAAAACAAAGGTTTACCCAAAACTGTTGAAATGGGAACAGGTGATTTCCATTACAGAAATGGGCAAAATATCCAGATTCTTTTTTTTTTTTATATAAGTAATCAAAATATCACCAAAAGTATAGGTACACAATAAATATACACGAGAAAATGCTTAACTAGTAGGAGCAAGAAGAACAAAGAAACCATGATAAACGAAAGCCGTTGTTTCTTTTTTTTTTCTTTTCAAAAAAAAAAAAGAACGATTTAACATCAAACAACCCTCTTTTGGAGGGGACCCCCTGAGATCTCACAATGGAGTAGAAGATAGTTTACTGATTCCCCATTCTTCTTACACATGCAACACCGCTCAATCACAATAATATGACGTTTCTTTAGGTTGTTTATAGTGAGGATTCTCCCTAAGGTGGCTGACCATGCAAAGAAAGGCACACTCAAGGGAGCCTTATTCTACCAAATAATCCTCCAAGGAAAATGAGTGATGTCATGGGAAACAAGAACCTTATAATAAAATATAAGGTCAAACAACCCTCTCTTGGAAGGAATCCAACAAAGTCTGTCATCACCGTCCCATCTCACTATAACGAAATACAACAAGGTGAAGAGTGAGGTAAAGTGATTCATCCCCCAATCATGAGCCACTTTGAGAAAGTAAACATTCCATTGATGGGAGGCACTAGAAAACTCCAAATGGTCTACCACTGCAGCGTCCTTAAAAAAGGTAATGCTAAACAAGGTTCCTAAGGGCAAACCTAGATACTTCATGGGTAAGGAAGATACCCTGCAGCTCAAATACCAAGCCATCAACGTTCCTACGTTGCCAACCAGAATTAGCTCTGACTTAGCCAAATGAATCCTTAGCATCTAGTGCATTCTACAACTATGATGGATTTATTATAATGGTCTATCAATAGTGACAACTAGCATTTAATTGAATTTAACTACCGTGTAATACATCCAAGATTAAATTAAAACGTCAGCAGCAGTGACAACTACGTTATTTCACTTAAGTTTGCAGTGAACACCACTCACTTAAAATCAATTTACATCATTCCATCTATTAAGTTTATATATTCAAACACTTGGGTTAATAATCCAACTCCCACTTTACAATCACTAATGGGAATGGCAAGATAAAGCAAGAAAATACAAACTCATCCTTCTCAATAAGAACAGGTATACTGACCGATGGTCGCAAATATTGGGTGTAAGGCCTTTGTGCGCATCTTGCTCTATTTATGACTGCAGATTTCCCTGCCAAAAAGGACCCAATACAGAATTAACGATACTACACAGAAACCATATTCCCCATGTCAAAACTGCTTGCGTTCTTTGAGTCATTCAGTGCATTTTAAACCGCTAATCTGAGTTTTAGGAACATTTTATTATGGGGAAACAAAACAAAACGTATACCTGTCGGAAGCTCTTTTAGGATCCAAACTCCAAGTCGTCTTGAAAGTTTAGAAACGAACATAATCGTCGCCGCACACTAAAACGCTGGCCAAACCACAAACCACGCAATTGAAATTAGCTTTTCAATTTAAAGGGAGTGAATCCTAAATAATCCAATAATCATGTATCTAGCAAGCTACTGACCACTGCATCAAAAAACAAAGCATAGCTAAAGAGTTATATAATAATAAATCAAGTGCGGAACACATAACTGAAAGGGGAAATGAAGGCAACGAATCCAAATAGGAAGAGAAGAGTACGAGCTTCAGAACTTGTAGACAAGAGGATTCTAATGGGTAAATACGCTTATTCCGATTATGACGATTGCGATTGAAGCTCCCGCTCGTGTGTTTGGTCGAGCTCGAAATAAAAGTTCCTCTTCTCGGAAGAGTCACTGTGCCCGGAACTTCAAATGCCGAGTTCCGTTGCTGATGCGACTTAGGTTTAAGGTTGGAACGATCCTGAGTTCTCTTCGAACCACAATTTTGACAATTCCAGCCATTCCTTACATCCAACGGCCTGGAACATGCCACGTGTATAAAGTTTGATTTTCAAAATTTAAATCTAAAATAGACCCCTTTTATTTTGGACTTCTTCTTGTTGGGAGCCAACTCTCTTTCGGTTTTTTTTTTCTTTGTATCCTATCTTTATTTGCTCATTCAAAAAAAAAAAGAAAAAAGAAAAAAAGAAAGAAAGAAAGAAAAAGGCAAGGGGTTGTGACTTATGACCAAACCACCCCAAAAGGCTAAAGCAATTAGCAATCAAAAATAAATAAATAAAGTTTGGAAGGTTGGCTTGTGATTTTTATCATTTTTTGACTCTTAGTGTTACTATAATTACTCTAAGTAAGATAACCATAATTAGTCTTTTTCACACGCCCAATGAAAAAACACTTGTGGTATGAATTTGATTGTACAATCAACTGCATCAAACAAGACTCATTTATAAATTAAATTACTTAACCTTTCACACACTCGCCCATTTTATTCTACCTTAGCTCCTAGATCAATATTTATTAAAAAATAAATAAAAATAAAAATTATGAGCCAGGGCACATTAGCCCAAAATATGAGTTGAGTATTTAAAATTTTTATTTATTTTATAAAAGAAAAAGAAAGTCATATATATATTTATATATATTGGTTTCCATTAAATAGCATAGAAACCGTTGGCTTTCGCTTTGCGTGGTCAGGCGGAAAACTGAAAAAACAGACTACTCCGAAACCGTCGGGTCCAGCGTCAGAGAGATAAAGTGTAAAAAAACTGCCCAAACATTGGCTCCCTAATCTCCGTTTGGGATTCGGGTGAAGATAAAACAATCAAATTCTCTGTTGGAAGATCGATCGATCGAGCTCGTTCTCAGCATGGCCATGGCGTTTCTTCCTCGGCTTCTTAGTTAAGCCCTCCTTTCCTTTCCAGGTGCTCATCATCTTACATACATACGTACAGGCGTACATTCTGTTACTGCCTTTTCATTTCTCAGATTTGTTGGCTTTTTTTCTTTCTTCTTTTTTTTTTCTTGCGTGGCTCCGTTGGTGTATTTATATGATCTACTTTTGTAATTGAGGGATCTAATATGATAGTCGTCTTCCACTTATATTCAACGTGTAATAGAAGGGAATGTTCCTCATAGTTTCTATCCGGTTGGAGATCGTAACGGCAGAGAATGAGGGTGGTGAAATTAATGTTGGATCGAGAAAGCTGCCGGCCGATGCATTACGATGTTTATTTTCGGTTGATTTCTTATCTGTGTTTGCATCATTTATAAATTTCAGCTGTTTGGCCGAAAATGCGAAGAAACTATTGAATGAAATTTAATTTGATGCAATTACTTGAGGAGTATATAAAATGAATCTGTGTGACATTTTTCTTTGGTTTTTAAGATTTAGAAAGAAAAATCGTAATCCAACATTCGGCCTGTTGGCCAAATTACTCCAGTTGGGAGAAATCTCAATTGTATTATAGGTTTTTAAAAAATTTCAGAGGTGATCATCAATACTTGTTGGATTGTGTTACAGCCTTACAGGCATTTCTTCGATTATTACAGATTTAATTGTTTGCCTATAGGGATCTGGATTAGCTGAACAATGATGATTATTGATTAACTATCTCATGGCTCACATTTTTGTTCTCCGACTCCATGTTTAGTGGAGGGACGGAATGCCTTTGGTGTCAACTTTTCTTCAACTTACACGTACATGGGTTTTTGTCTTCAGATGCTTCATTTATGCGCATAGAGACTCATGTATTTGTGTGCATGTAGTGGAAGATCATCTGATGAGATTGTTTCATTGGGAATCGGACACCATTGAGAATTCAATCCTTGGGTCGTCCTGTTCGGAATTGTGCTAAACGTTTGGCAATGGATGAAAATGGTGGCAGCAAGGCGACAGGAATCCGGCAGATTGCTAAGCTAAAAGAAATCCTCCAGAAGTGGCAGTCTGTCACTCTTGGACCAAGGCCGAGCAGTCCCCCACGGGGCCCACCCGATGAACCTCATGATCAAAATCATGGAGGGGGCATTTCACCGGCAGTAAATAGGAGGCTAACCAATGTCATGTATTGTGATTCGGACGAGGACAGCTGCCATAGCCCTGAACCTCCAATCGACGTCCCCAAAGGCTATTTGGCGGTTTATGTTGGGCCGGAGCTCCGGAGATTTATCATTCCGACTAGCTATCTCAGCCACTCCCTGTTTAAATTGTTGCTGGAAAAGGCTGAGGAGGAGTTTGGGTTTGACCACAGTGGCGGGCTCACGATACCATGCGAGATTGAGACCTTCAAGTACCTTCTCAAGTGCATGGAGAACCATCACAAGGCTCACCCTCATGGCAGCGCAGGTGAAAAGGTTCTTTATTGTCATCGTCTTTCTTTCCTTAATAATTTCTTATTGCTTTATAAATGCGTTTGAAATTTTCTGAGTTCAAATAAACAAAGCACAAAGTGGAAATACATATAGTTCTCTGAATCCTAAACCCTGTTCAAATTGAGTTACTTTTACACAATCAGACTATAATCCGTACTCTATTTAGGGGGCATTTGTTTTTGAGAAATGCTAGAGGTAGTAACTCTTTTACTAATAACGGCTTACTAACCTGATATGTAATTTATTCATTGGTACTCGTTACATTTATCTTAATTAATTATTTTATTTTATCCAATGAATTAGTTATACATCAAGTTAGTAAGTACCCTTTGTATTTCTCTTTATTTTTCTTTTGTGCAATAAGACCGTAAAAGAGGGAGTTGAGGGGTGAGGGAGGATGCCCAATAGATTGCATCTGTACAAGTTCAAGGAAGAAGAGCGTAAAAGTGGGGGTTGAGGGGGTGAGGGAGGATGCCCAATAGGTTGCATTTGTATAAGTTCAAGGACTAGTAGTCAGATCAAGTGTATGGACTAGTGGTGATTGGATCCAGGGAAAATTCTTATAGTTGAATGAACAATTGATGAAATAAATTCTTATAATAGGCACTCCTCATTGAAGTTGCGCCTGAAACCCCTTGATTTATTTTTACATTACATGCTTTCTCCAGTATGTGGTAGTCTATTATGTTGTGATGCATGAGATGAGATCAATATGATTTACTAACCTCTGGATTTTGGTAATTTTGCAGCTGGAAATTCATTAACGGTTGAAGAGTTCAAGTAATTACACTGATATTTCTAATTGCTCCAGATTTTAGGGATGATTTTCTGGTGTAAAGTAAAAGCAGTGCCTCCTTGTCTGCACATTTTTTTTGTTCATTCTTTTCGTTTGCATTGAAGTGACAAAAAATAGTAGGAAGATTTAGTTAGAAGTTTTTCAGATGTATTGGGTCAGGACTTGGTACTCTGTATTCTCTGTAATGGGGTGTGACCTACCCACATCTGATGTTTGATTGAATATGAAACACGTTAATTGTTCAGCAAGCATATATCTTTATGTGATCCTCCTAGTTGATTAAATTGGAATCATATATATATATATATATATATGAAATGAAACAAACACTTATCGTTGAATGTTTACAGTTGTCATGTAGTCTTCGAAGCCACCAAATTAATGTTTACTTTTTATGAAAAAATAAATAAAAAAAAATAAAATTGGAAAGGAAACTTCTGTTTAAAGCATCCAATGTGGATGTGTTATGAACATTTGCATTGAAGTCAACAAGGGAGATATATGAATTAATGTGCTTTTTCTTTGAGTAACCAACCAGTACATTAATTAACCTGTGAGTGTGAGAGAAAAGTAGTTGAAAATTGAAATATGAGAGTGAGAGAGAGAGAGAAAGCATCATCACCATCCACCATCGTCTTTTTGTTTATTTATTTGTGAAGTTCATGTGGCGAGCGAGACTCTCCCAATTGAATCCCATGAATGAGCTGTCTTAATTCCATTCCACTGCTGTGGCCTTATGAAAAAGCTTGTTGAATGAGGATTGGGAAATTTCAATCTCTCTCCCCAATATGCACGTGATTCTGAGGATCACACAGATTTTGCTGTCGTTCATTAATTATTTTTTTAGTTGATGAAAACAACCGCGTCTGGATCTGAATATTACAAATATCATAGTATATCGTCCCAAAATCAAAACATATCTGCCTTGTTTTTTGCTTCCTTTTTTTTGTTATTAGCGCTGATAACATTATTAATATTTGTTATAACAAGTTTTTTTTTTTTTGGGTGTTAAAATATTAATCAGAAACATTTTGTGAAGCTTGTGATGCATACTAAGAAAAGCCCATGTGCCACCCCCAATAGCTTATTTTGTAAACAGATCGATGATATTGGATTTCAGAAACCATGGAGGATTTTTTTTTTTTTTTTTTTTTCCTAATTGAAAGGGGGAAATGTTATGAAGGGTGATTTTTTTCACTCTTGATTTGAATGGAATAGAAAATGGTTATATGAATGCTTCTGAAATCTAGGTAAAAAGTAGCCTATTTAGCCAAACAATATGCTCGATTTATAGTTAGCAAATTTTTTTTTTTTTGGTTGTTGACCATCAAAGAATATTTTGAAGTTTGCTTGCAGTTTTGTTTTATTTGTTTTTTTTTCTTCTAATTTTTATTTTGTTTTATAAATTTGGGGTATTTTATAAAATTTGATTCAATTTTAATGAGAGAATTATATATCGTTGTCAAACTAAAGAATATGAATAATTATTTAATAATTATAAAACATGGATTGTACCAAATGTGTCCAAAGTGTGTCATTTTCACCATGTGGTTGATGTGGATCTATAAAGACTGACATGGCAAATATGTTGCATGCATATGATGTGTTGAATGTGGCATGCATAATAGATCTAAAAAAAAAGGGTTGTCCTCAAAAGGTACATCAATCGGTTAGGACCATATCTTATGAAACGAAGAACATTAATTCGAATCCCCATTTCCTCTATTGTGTAGACATGTCAAAAAAAAAAAAGGGGGGAGTTTAATTTTGATGATAAAATAATAGAGAAACCAATTTTTATTTAAGGCAAATTTTAAGAACATGATTGTTGAAATTGGGAATTTAAGAATTAAATTGAAATCAAATTAAAGCCTAAGTACTAAACATAAGTTTTATTTTTTTTTTTTTTTTTTTTCCTTCAATAGATAGCTCAATCGGGTAGGACTAAGCCTAATGAAGCGGATGTCACTAGTTCGAATCTCCCCTCCCCCTCTTGTGCGGACATGTCAAAAAAAAGTTTTAGTTTTTTTTTAATAAAAAAACTCCATTAGCGAAAATCAAAACCCCAAGGATTGCCAGCGTGGCCTTTTCCCACAACATTAGCAGAATCCCAAACCCACGGATTGCCAGCGTGGCAAAGGATTAATCCTTCGGATCGTATAAAGAGAAATACAACAAACAGGCTCCCAACCGTCAGATATGTACTGACCAAAGAGAAATAGCCCTATTGGCCTAAACCACAACACACGGATCGCCAACGTGGCAAATCTCTCAGACTCCACACACTATAAATGAAACACCGCCACCTCCCCTAACCCCACGCCAAGATTCAAAACACAAGCGCCCCAAAGTTCATTCTCAGTTTCCCTCCTAAACGAATCTTTTTGTTTCTGAGAGGTTTGAAATATTTTTGTATCTATGGAGGCCGTAAAGTCGACGTCGAGGGGAGCCGGAGGAAGGAAAGGCGGTGAGAGGAAGAAGTCGGTGACGAAGTCGGTCAAGGCGGGGCTTCAGTTCCCCGTGGGTCGGCTCGCCCGGTTCCTGAAAAAGGGTCGCTACTCTCAGAGAACCGGCACCGGAGCTCCCGTCTATCTCGCCGCCGTTCTCGAATATCTCGCTGCTGAGGTACTCTCTCGGATCCCAAAACCTTCGCTCTTTCTTGCTCTGTTTCTGTCGCGATGCGTCTTGCATTTTCTTTATTTATAACTTTTTTTCTTTTGGAAGTTATGTTTGGCTGCCGAGATTGGATATTTGAATATCAGATGCGAATGCTTTGTGTTATTTTCAAGCAAAGACAAAAATAATGTATCCCAAATAAATATGCACTTTTTTCCTTGAATTTCTCGGCATCCAAACAGCTTTCCCCGTCGGGCGGCAAAAGATAGAAAATGGGGAAGATCGGCTGATTTTTTGCTGTCGTGTGTAATGAAATGTAGGTGCTGGAGCTGGCGGGGAACGCAGCACGTGATAACAAGAAGAATAGAATCAACCCGAGGCACGTGCTGTTGGCGGTGAGGAACGACGAGGAACTGGGCAAACTGCTTCAAGGTGTTACGATTGCCAGCGGCGGAGTTTTGCCCAACATAAACCCCATTTTGCTGCCCAAGAAGACCGCTTCTTCTGATGCTGAGAAGGGCCACAAGGCCTCCAAGTCCCCCAAAAAGGCCTAAAATTCTCTTGTTTTGCTATTAGGTCCTTGTCCTGTTTTTTTTGGAAGTTTTTGGTGCATAGTTGTAGTTGGTAAATTTAAAATATCCAATGGAAAGCTACTTGTTTTCTTACTACCTTGATTGTATGACCCCAGTCATGATTCCCACTGGGTATATGTTTATAACAATTCCGTGGGTTTTCTTAGGTCCCAATTTGTCCCCTGTAAAGATCCGAAGAGGACATATGTATGTAATTCAGTAATCAACTTGCGAGATTTTTTCATTATATTGGGGCCAACTATAATTTCCACCTTTTTTTGTGTTTGTTTGTAAATATTAAATTTCATCCCGTCCTTCGTTTGTCGATGTAAATATCATATATATATATTATATACATAGTTATTCCACAATTTAATGTTAAATAAACTATTTTTATGTAAGTCAAGATATTAATGTGATTATTGTAATGGTTAAGCCATTAATAGCAAATATGTACGACGTATTTCACCTCTTATAATTTGTTAGTCGTTTAATTTGTGGTTGGGAACATGTTTTAATTTGAAGAAGAAAAAAACAAATCGAGTTGTTTATTTGTGGGAGGAGGTTGCTTGATTTGGGCCATGGCTGCTCTCATTTCTTGGGTTCTCTCCCCTTGTTCTGTCCCTGTGTTGGTGCCCTTTTTATGGACAATTATTTTGTAAGAGAGGGAGTATAATCAAACTATTATAACATTCCAAAATCTTCTCATGAACTCAAGTTATTACAAGAAAGAATCAAACTATTACGCTATACGGACTTATTGTGGGACTGCCAAATCTTTATGTGCCTGTCTTTTTTTTAGTCGTCCCTTTCCCCACTCCTTTATTGATTAGGGGGGAAAAAAAAAAAAAAAAACTGTCTCACTATACCAATCATACAAGGTTTTGTTTCTCGCAACCATCATATAAACAAGTTGATTGCCACGGCGGGTGGGTATAAGATTTGATGCTTAGAGACGGGGAGGAGCGAGAATCCACTTGTTTCCTTGAATAAAAGTCATGCTCAAAAAGGGCGCCGCTTCCGCATCAGAAAGAAGCTTGGCATATTTGACGCGGCCACCAGGGGTTGATCCGGGTCCTTTGCACTTGTACTCTCCATAATACATGCCCCTATTGTATCACCACCATCATCATCACAATTAATCAACAATATCTTTGTGATCAAGCAACAACCTACTTACGAGTTACGACCTTTTTCTTATGCAATTCATATATTTAGACCTGATCACCAATTTTTTTTAAAAAAAAAAGAAAAAGAAAAAAGGGAATGTTTGATAGCATACTTTTGAGTCTGGCCGCTTGCAATATTAGACCAGCCTTGCTTGTCGATGAGAGTACCCATGTCAGTATAAGCAAACACCACCCTCGGCATCTTCCTCCATGCCCTCCCAAGGTATGTATCGCCTGTTCCCATTATCTTGCAGTGGATGAATGCGAATCCGCTTTCATCGTCTACAGTTTCCCTTGCTTGTGCTGTTATCACCCCCAATCCTTTTGCTACCGAATTTATTGTTGTGTTCTGTATATATATATACACATTGATCATCCATTCAATAATATATATATATATATATATATATATTAATGACTATCAAAGAGATCAGACGAGTTATATATAATAGTTAGATAGGTACCAAGTAGACGGATTTGCCATTTCCAAAAATGAAATCAACGGTTCCTTGGATGTAGCAGTCTCTAAAGAAATGTCTGCCCTTATCATCGCATAAGGTATCTTGGAACCCTATGAACTTGCAATTGTGAAATGCTGCCTTGTCCCCTGATATTCTCATTGCCACCGCCTGTTGATCATTCTTTCGAGGATCTGGAGCCGGGGCTGAATTCTGTATACACCATACACAAATGCGATACCCTACGTACGTTAATTATTTTTCTCAACCGAATACTTACAATTAAGCTTGTTAAATTAATTTCTAATTATTATCCTAATTAATATTTAATAAATTTGCTCATTTAACATAGCAAGTTATTTTGTTGAACCCTAGCTAGTAGCTAGGACCTATATATATATATATATATGCATAGACCATAGAAAAAAAATAAAAAAGAAAAGAAGAAGCTAGCTAGAAACGCACCACAAATGCAATATTAACGGCAACGAAGTAGTTAGACTCGACGGTGACGGTGGCGCAGTACCAAGTGCCGTATTTCTTGGCGGTGCCGTCGTAGGATATTCTGGGCATGTTTCCCGGTTCCCCATAAAACGTGATGAACGGCTTGGACCTGTCAACTTTTATCATCTCCCTGTATTCACCCCCACCAATCTTTATAATCACCCGCTTTGTATTTCCTGAAGGAACGCTCTTGACCGCGTCGGTGATCGTCTTGAAGTCTCCAGTACCGTCTTTTTTGACCCTGATCACCCTGACGTTAGCCTTGTCCTCCGCAATGAGGAGTGCCTTGTCTATAGACTTGGCTGCTGAGACGTCCTTGAATTCTCTCATATTGCTCTTAATCCACGAGTTGAGCTTTGATGTCTCCAGTGGAACCGTGATCGGGACGGACACAACCGTTGGGACGAGTCGGAGAACCAGCAGGATGGCTAGAAACGACGCCGTGGCGGCAAAATGCGTCAGTTTCAAAGCCATTAATGCTAGCTCTTGGATTCTCTTATTGGGGGCCAGGGTGCATGGGGGCCAGGGTGCATCTTGTGTGTGCATGCGTGTATGGTATTTATATGTTTCACAGAATGAACGGCGGCGAAGGTAACGTGAAGTTGTACGTGCTTTTCGCTTAGGAGTGGCCAGATTGAGTTGGTTCTGTTTGGGTGTTAACGAAACGCAGCGGAGAGAAAACAAGAAACAAAAATAGGTCCTGCTCCTCCACGCGATATTTTAAGAAATATTTAGAGGTTGGAATTATTTTTGTTAGGCATTCTCAACGGAGGAACGAATTTTTTTAATGTAAAATAGCTCATCAAAATTTAATTTATCTAGTTTAGCTAATGATTTTTTAAAAACCTCATACATCCGATTAGTTATATTTTTATCTGAGTCCTCTCTAGGGTTTCTGCTGTGAAACTATCTAGGTGTAGGTAGCGTCTTCCACCGGGCTGCCCGAGACGGAAGGTGCAGTTGTCTTTTGACGAGAATAAGTGATGGGAGATGAGTTAGAGAGACTGTGTAGTAAGATTTCACTCACTGATGGGGAGAAGATTGGGATTAAAGTGACGGAAGGTGCAGTTGTCTTTTGACGAGAATAAGTGATGGGAGATGAGTTAGAGAGATTGTGTAGTAAGATTTCACTCACTGATGGGGAGAAGATTGGGATTAAAGTGACGGAAGGTGATGTTGCAGATACGAGAAAGAGGAGTGTCAATTGTTTGGTGGGGAAATTATGGTCAGAGAGAGTGACTAACAAAGAAGCTTTCATCACAGTTATGTCACGGTTATGGCGTACTTCTGGGCAAATTGTTTTCAAGGAACTCCAGGACAATTGCTGGTTATTTAAATTTGCTGGGGAGACGGATAAACGAAGGGTATTAGAAGGTCGACCATGGTCCTTTGACCGCTATGCGCTGGTTTTAAACGAGTTTGATGGGATGAAGGGACTTTCGCAGATGAGTTTCAAAACTACTCCAATCTGGGTACAAGTGCATGACATGCCTCTCCTCTGTATGAATAAAGGAGTGGGTTTAAAAATTGGAGCATCATTGGGGGAGGTTGAAGACATAGACGTTGCTGGGCATGGCGCTGGCTGGGGAAGGTGCTTGAGACTACGAGTTGTGATCGATCTAGGTGCTCCATTAGAGAGAGGACGGGCATTAGAGTTGGGCGGGCAATCACATTGGGTCTTGTTCAAATATGAGAAATTGCCTCGATGTTGTTTCCACTGTGGCCGTATTTTGCACGAGCGTCAGGGATGTCCTATTCGCAAGTCTCACCGGGTTCATGGGGAGGAAAACGATAAGCACTGGGGTCCGTGGATAAGAGCAGAAACTATGAGAGGAAGCCGTCCTGGGCGTCGAGATGATGGTGGACGTTTTAGTGCTACTGCGGCATCCTCCGTTTCTCCGGGAGGAAATAAGGAAGACCGACCGGCACAGTCTGACAACGTCGGGGGAGGCAAAACTGAGAGTCGTGGATCACCATGTGGGCATACTGCGCCTAAAATGGTGGCGGGGGAGGAGGAGGTAGGTGAGCAACTGCATGATCACTCTTCGGATATGCAGGGGACTACGTGGAGTGGAAGACTAGAAACGGTTGCTTCACGTATGAACCATGATGGTTTGTCTGTGCAAAAAGACACATGTTTGGTGGGCCGCCAGTCCACTATTCAAGATGGGCCAAATTTGCCTAGTACAGAAAATCCCGAAGGGGCCAGTCAGGATGTGATTATGAGGGGTTTCAACAGCTTTTTGGGCCATCCAAGGCCCATAACAGGGCCATTTACTGATCTTTCAGTAAATAAGGGCATTGAGGTGCACCAAATTGGCGTGAATTCAACAAAGAAGAACAGGGGCTCCGGTCTTCGTGGGTGGAAGAGGCAAGCTCAGGCATGGCAATCTACTGCGCCATCTCAGAATTTGGCCAGGGGAAACAAATGAAAGTCACTTGTACTGGTAGATGAAGAGAATGAAGAGTTTGTGGGAGGTTTTAAACGAGACAGGAAGGATGATGTGGTTATTGGTGATGAACCCATTGAGTTGGCGGAGGCTGTGTTATAGCTCCGCCAACAACAGAGCCTCTGCCAACTGCCATGATGCTTCTCAGCTGGAACTGCCGAGGGCTTGGGAACCCTGGGGCGGTTCGCGAACTTTGCCAAATGGTAAAGGAGAAGAAACCCACTCTATTGTTTCTTATGGAGACAAAGAGTAGACAGAATAAGATGGAAAGGATAAGAGTCAGACTTGGTTTTGAAGGATTATTTGTGGTGGATCCTGTAGGACGTAGTGGAGGATTAGCTCTATTATGGAGAGAATCAGGAGCTCTAGAAATTCAAAATTACACAAGGCGACACATAAATGTTGTAGTGAAGGGAGTTGAACGTGACTCACAGTGGTTCCTTACATGTTTTTATGGCCACCCAATAGCCCATAAACAATATGAATCTTGGGAGTTGCTTGCTCATCTAAAAACTCTCTGTCTAGGAGCATGGATGGTCATTAGAGATTTTAATGAGATTGTGGAACAAAGTGAGAAGTGTGGGGGGGCACAACGTCGAGAAGGGCAGATGGGTTTGTTTCGAAATGTGTTGGAAGACTGTGGGTTGAGTGATTTGGGGTTCAAAGGTTCTAAATTCACCTGGTGTAATGGGTATTCAGATGGCACGTTCATGAAAGAGAGATTAGACCATGCAGTGGCAAACCGGGCTTGGTGTGGACTATTTCGAAACAGAGAGGTACATATATTGCTAGCCATCACTTCTGATCACACTCCTTTATTATTGCGTACATTTGGGGATTATGAGTCACAAACACGATTTTTTAAGAGTTTCAAATTTGAAGCAAAATGGTTGGCAGATGAGGAATGTTTGGGGGTTATACAAGAGGCGTGGAGTATGGAAGGAATGGCTGAACCAGGTGGAAGTGGAGTAATTCCAGCACTTAAGAGGCTTGCTCAGTGTCAAAAATTGCTGTCCCGCTGGAGTGGAAGAAAATTTAGAGATTCAGAGAGGGTTCTAAAAGAGAAGACAAAACAATTGACTGATTTACAAATGTAGGAAAATGGAAACAATGTTGGGGCTGTCAAAGCTTTGAAAGGTGAGATTGAAGCTCTTTTGGAGAGCGAGGATATGAAGTGGAAGCAACGGGGTAAGCAGAGTTGGTATAATCAAGGAGACCGGAATACACCTTTCTTTCATGCATGGGCCAACCATAGGAGACGAGTTAATAGGATTGCAAAAATTCTCGATGAAGATGGGCGAGAATGGAAAAAACAGCATGAAATTGGTAAGGCTTTTGCCAATTTCTTTTCAGCAACTGTACTCGGCTGGGGAGGTCGCTGGGGTGGATAATTGTCTTCATGGCATGGAGAAACGGGTTACGGATGAAATGAACACAAATTTACTTCGAGAATTTGCAATGGTGGAAGTGGAGAATGCACTCAAACAAATGCATCCGCTTAAGTCACCTGGGTCAGATGGTTTTTCAGCTTGTTTTTTCCAAAAAGCATGGGATACAGTCAAGGTGGAGGTATGTAACACAGTTTTGAGTTTCCTAAATTATGAGGTGTTTGATGCTGGGCTCAATGCAACGTATATTGCTCTTATTCCCAAACTTAAAAATTCCACTCGTATGACTGATTTTAGGCCTATTAGTCTTTGCAATGTACTTTATAAGCTTATCTCTAAGGTTATTGCAAATCGACTGAAAAAGGTGTTACCTCATGTGATTTCATCCAATCAGAGTGCGTTCATTCCTGGGAGGTTGATTACTGATAATGTTCTTGTAGCTTTTGAGGCAATGCATACTATGGATGGAAGGATGAAGGGTAGGGAGGGATATATGGCATTAAAATTAGACATGAGTAAGGTATATGACAGGGTTGAATGGAATTTTTTGGAATCCATAATGCGAAAATTGGGGTTTGCTGAAAAATTGATTCGGTTGATGATGACTTGTGTTAGAACGGTGAAATACTCTATGTTGGTTCATGGGAAGCCATATGGGGACATTACTCCAACTAGGGGTCTTAGACAAGGGGATCCATTGTCTCCTTACTTTTTTATCCTATGTGCAGAAGGATTGAGTTTTTTATTACAAAGGGCTAAAGCGGAGGGACGGATAACTGGGATTCCAATTACTTGAGGGGGAATAAGGCTAAATCATTTGTTTTTTGCAGATGACAGTATACTATTCTGTAAGGCCAATATGTTTGAATGGGTTCGGATACAGGAGGTGCTGGAAAAGTATGAAAAAGCGTCGGGGCAGAAACTCAATAGAACCAAAACATCGATATTTTTTAGTAGAAATACTAGAAGAGGAGCAAAGGAACATATACTCTCTCTTGCAGGTATTAACTCTACTAGGAGGTATGAGAAGTATTTAGGTCTCCCATCTCTAGTGGGTAGATCCCGAATGGAGGCGTTTATGGGTATAAAAGATAGAATTTGGCAACAAATAAATGGGTGGAAGGAAAAATTCTTATCTCAAGCTGGGAAGGAGGTCTTATTGAAAGCAGTGATTCAAGCCATACCTACATACACTATGAGTGTATTCCAACTGCCTAAAAAACTTTGCTCGGAGATAAATTCCATGATGGCTAAATTCTGGTGGGGACATAAGGGAGATGATGCCCGGATTGCTTGGATGAGCTGGGAACGATTGGGGCGTTCAAAGGGAAAAGGTGGCTTGGGGTACAGGGACTTGGAGTGTTTTAACTTGGCTTTATTAGCAAAGCAAGGGTGGAGATTACTCCAACATCCCCATTCTTTGGTGGCTCGAGTCTTAAAAGAAAAATATTATCCTGGAGTTTCTTTTCTTGAGTCTGAATTAGGAAATAAACCATCTTATGCTTGGCGAAGCATTTGTGCTGGAAAGAAATTGCTAAACAGGGGATTACTTTGGAGGGTGGGGGATGGCTCTTCGATCAAGGTCTGGAAGGATAGGTGGATACCGATTCCTTTAACATACATGATTCAGTCACCGGTGAAAAGAATTGATGGTGAGGCACTTGTCAGCGACCTCATTGACAGAGATACCATGTGGTGGAACCTACCTCTCATACAGGAAGTTTTCTCTAAAGACGAGGCCGAGACTATCTATAGTATTCCAATTTGTCCAGTTCGGCAGCCTAATAAACTGGTGTAGGGGTGTACCAAAAATGGATTATATACGGTTAAAAGTGCCTATCATCTGGCTAAAGACAGATTTGATTCTGTGCATGGGAGCTGCTCAAATCCTTCAATTATCCACCAACAGTGGAAGCATGTGTGGAGTATAAGTGGGTCTCCGGTAGTGAAGACATTTTTATGGCAAGCATGTAATGAAATTCTGCCTACCCGCGCAAATCTCCATCGTAAAGGTATAATTTCTGATCCCCTGTGTCCTCTTTATGGGAGGGAAAGTGAGATTGTTGGGCATGTGTTGTGGACGTGTATGGCAGCAAAAGATGTTTGGGCTGAGTGTTTTAAATCTATACATAAGTGTGCATCGACAACTGAAGCTTTTATCAATATTCTGGAATTGCTACGATCGCGCTTATGTGAGGAACAATTGAAGTTGGCAGCAGTGATTGCGAGGCTACTCTGGTTGCGTAGAAATAGATGGGTTTTTTAGGCAAAGCTTCAAACTCCTGCAGATTTACTTCGGTTAGCACATGATCAGATGGAGGCTTACCTGAACGCAGAAGTGGGTAGAAGGTTTATACATATCTCTACATCGAGCCCAACGGCACAACGTTGGATGAAACCTCCAACAGGAATTCTGAAGATGAACTGGGATGCATCAATTGACAGGAAAGGGCAGCAGATGGGAGTAGGAGTTGTTGGGCGAGATTCTTGTGGAACGGTTTGTGTTGCTTTTGTTACATGCAGAAAATTTATTATTGACCCATCCACGGCTGAAGCCCTGGCAGCATGGCAGATGGCTGAAATTTGTGTGAGAATGGGCTTTTCGAAAGTTATTCCGGAAGGAGACTCCTTGGAGGTTGTACAAGCCTTGAATCAGGAGGAATGCTATGGGGGGAGATATGGTGCACTTATAAATGATGCAAAGTTATTGCTTCTACAGGTGTCTAGGTGGAAAGTTAGCCATGTTTCACGTACAGCAAATGAAGTTGCCCATCAGCTTGTAAAATTTGCAATTTCTAGTGGTGAGGAGCGATTATGGTGTGAGGAGTATCCTCCTTGTATTCATGAACGTGTAACTATTGAATCTTCTTATTAATGATAAGTGATATCTTTTCAAAAAAAAAAAAAAAAGTTATATTTTTATCTATATCATTTAGTTATTATTATTATTTTTTATTTTTTATAAGGATTGTATTTTTCCTAAATATCCTATTTTTCAACTTTTGATAAAAAAAAGTGATGTGGAGAAAAAAATAGGAGAAAATTTTGGAAAAAAGAGAAAATAGATGAGAGAAATAATAAAAATTAAAAAAAAAAAACGTGGAAAGAAAATTTAGAAAAATAGTTCTTTGAATAGTGCCGCTACATGTAGCTTTTATTTTTTTAGCTCATTTAATAAAATATCTATTCTACCTTTTTTTTGCTTCTCCAATGTAGGTAGTATTTTACAAATTTAAGGAGCTATTTTAGATAAAAGTGTCATTTAACTCCTCCATTGGGAACGCTCTTAGAGGTACGTAGGTTGTTCATGTTACGTACGGTTGAAAAAGTAACAAGATGTTAAAATCGATTAGTGGTGGTTAGGGGTGTTAAGACAACAAGCCGTTCGCGAGCGAGCTCGGCTCGTGTTCGACTCGAATATTAAATGAAGCGTTTTGTAAACATGAATCCTGGCTCGAATATTAAACGAAGCAAGCTCGGCTCGATTCGATTCGGCTAAGCTTGTGAGTAGCTCGAATTGATAGTTGTTCACATAATTATTCATATTAATATTAAAAATTGATATATATATTATCTAATATGCATCATTTTATAAATTAATGATGCATATCCTCTCTCTTCGAAACCAAGTGTCTTACAGTATTAACTTAAGCTCCATATTCGGCTAGCCAGATTAAGCAAATGCTCATATGCAATCTAACTTCTTGAGCCGTTTAAGAGTATTTGAAATTTAAATTTATAATAAAAAAATCAAATTAATAAAAAATTATGTTAAATTAAATATAAGAGCCAGTTCGCGAACTGGTTCGACTTGGCTTGACTTATTATGAGCTTGAGCTCGATTTTTTGACTCATCCTTAAGTTCGGCTCGAGCTCGAGTTCAAGTAAAATTTAAATAAGCCAAGCCCAAACAAGGGAAGCTCACTCAAGTTCGGCTCGTTTACACCCCCTAGTGGTGATTAAATTGAAACGCAAAAATGCTACATATTACACAAATATTTTGTAGAGCTGTACTAGTGCCGATGTATAATAGCTATTGAATATATATATTTTTTATTAATAAAGGGTGATCTCTAAGAGCTATTTATTAGACATTGTCATGTCAACATTATGAGATATTTGTAAGATGTTTGTGTTGTATGTATATATCATTACGTACTCTAAATTGAATCAGATAGGAAAAATTACAACGTATTCTAGAAAACCTTGATTAATGTTGGAATAAAAGGATGGACGGTCCGAATCTGAACGCTTGTTCAACCAAATCGGCTCAAATATAGAGGCCTTATAAGAGACCTCTCACAATTGCTTGCCTAATTGTAAGGGATCACGATCTTTGATTGGTCATTAGTCTGGACATGCTCTGGTTGCAACTTGTAAGGGGGCATTCTTTAATTTATATGATGGGCAAGCTAGTTATCGTCATATATATAAAGGGCTCGTAGAAAGATAAAGTGACATTCCCTACTGCCAACAAGTATGTTTGTAGTCAATATATAGCTCGATCTTATCCAAAAGACTTCTAATACAAACTTAGGTAGAATTTACTTTTTAAAATTTGCTTGTAAAGAGTTACGTGGGACATTTAAGATCATAATATACCACCATGCTTATGAATCCAACGTCCCCAACAACCCATTTTATCTCATAGGTCGTAACTCAAACATGTGACATGGTGCTCAGCTTTGAAACTAAATGAAATAAACCTTGTGTAGAATTAACTTATTCTTGGAGACTGACTTGCCAAGAAAAGGTGTTCAAAACCTTATATATGTGTAATTGAGATTGCACTTCAGCCATATGAAACAATTAAAGATCATACCAACTTCTTAGCTAGGTATTCCTTATCAGGCTTCCTCACTTGAAGGAGGATGATCTATTAATGTTTAAGATAGTATGGAAGTGCTAGGGTGATTTTTCCAAGTTTATTTATGAACCATACTCTTTCCTTATCCTCTTCTTATATATAAAATAAAATAAATAAAAGTTTTTTCGGTCATTTTTTATGCAAGACCATAAGGAAATAAGTTTTTTGATAATTTGTAAGTGCTTAAGTACTTAATTTTGGAAGTCTTAAGATAGGTTTAGGAGTATAGTTAATTATGGGTTTTCATTTTCCCAAATCAATATCATATTATCAAAGAAATATGATTAAAAATTTATAAATCACTAAATAAATAAGCTGGGAATTCCTAAAATGAGTTTAAGAATTTACTTGGATTGATCCTCTCGCCGCCCATCCTTCTTTCTTGAATGTGTACGTGTAGTAGTAGCTTTGGCAGTGGCCGGGCAGGAACGGCAAAATCGATCATGTACGTGTCATATGCCGATTGTGGGTATGCTCGATCTTTTGACATAAATTGAGTGTAATAACCCATTTTCCCACGACTGTGGACAACATCTCTCCTTATCATGAGAAATGCTATTTTGTATTATCTGAACCTTCTTTTTTTCTTCGTCACCTTTAGATTAATTAATTTAATAAAAAAAATTAAATAAAATTGTAAGAAATGTAAAAGAAAGAGATGAGAATAGAATGAAATTGGCTATAATTAATATATATTTGAGGTACCCAAAACCTCTGATTTAGAATTGTATATATTAATTAATGAAAATGAACTTAATTGGTTGATTACAAAATGATACAAAACATGCGTATTTATATACATTTAGCTGGGTAGAGACTTTTATTCACATGGGCTAATTCTCAGCCTATCAAGCTCTAACCGTCCAACCACCAAACATATTTACAGTTGCAGCTCATAATTAACAACCAACTTAGTTCACTTATTCAAGTAATGTTAGAAATAATAATAATAATAATAATATATAGCATATTCATTTTACAATGTTAGTACGATATTCTCAACCAACCCTAACTCAAATATATTGCGTCTCCGTCCTCTTCGCTACACACGTGCATGCCACCCCGGCCCATAGGCCAGGCTCACCAGCCTCAGTTGATTCCGACGACCACCCTAGCTATCTCCTGCACGTGCTCACCATGCGTCGCGCTGCCATCACGACCCCAGTTCTAGATCGTTGGCTTTCCCTCCGATCCTTTTCCAGTGGATCTCCATAATTCTGCCTAGCTAACAGCAACCCCATTAATTTTGTTACCCAAAGAAGACCGCTTCTACCCCAAGGCCTCCAATTAGTCCCTAAAAAAGCCTATAATTCTATTGGATCCTCATGTTTTGCTATTAGCTAGGTCCTGGTGTTCTTAATTTTTTTTTTCTTCGTGTAGGAGAATTTACATTGGTTTATCTAAATTTTTATGCAAAATGGCTAACTAAAACCCACTGTATATATATCTATTCTTTCTCTATATCATTTAAAATATATTTTTTTTACTATTTTTTTTTTTCTTTTCTAAAAATTGTATTTTTTCGACCGTCTTTTTATTTTTTATTTTTAAAAACGGTCATTTTAAAAAAAAAAAATTGTTATATATTTTTCTAACGCAATAAACTTTCAATACAAACTATGCATTGTAAAGGATAATGATAATCCACCATGATATAATCAACAAATATTCAAATTCAAACATATTGTATTTATCATAGTAGATTGACATCTCAGGATAGATTTTAAATTGTATTTTGAATTATAATCCTTATCTTGTAGATCATTCAAAATTCAAATATGTAATTCTGCATTATATATACATACAACCTATGACTCAATTGAGCAAGGCAAACAATCATTTATATTGTTTACATGGTATCATAGCTTTTTTTGACTAACGTCTCCCAAATGGCTTCCGCTTCAACACCCACCATCCATAGCCTTCAAAATTGCTTCCCTCACAAGCTCAAACACGATAATTATCGTCTTTGGAAAACCCAAGTTGTTCCCCAATTGAAGGGCATCGATATCTACGGATTTGTAGATGGCTCTAAACCTGCTCCACCACAGGAAATATCCACGACCTCTGCAACTGGCGTCGTCACTACTATTGCCAATCCAGACTACATTTATTGGAGTTCTTAGGATAATCTAATCCTTGGAGCACTTATTTCCTCCATAGAGGAATCTCTTATCACTCATGTGGTTCATTGTAAGACATCCCGAGAAGTCTGGACCACACTTGATCGGATGTTTGCTTCGCAGTCGCAAGCCAGAGTCATGCAATCTCATTTTCAACTAGCTACCTTAAATAAAGGCAGCTCTTCCATTGTGGATTATTTCCACAAATTCAAAAATCTCGTGGATACCCTAGCGGCTGTTGATAAGCCCTTAAGTGATTTTGAAAAGCAATCCTTCCTCCTCCGAGGTCTCAGCAGCGAGTATGACCCTTTTGTCACTTCGGTATACACTCGAGCGGATCCTCTCTCCATTGAGGATCTCTATGGACATCTTCTTGCTCATGAACAACGTATGGAACACAATCAACCTACGGTTGATCTCTCCACCGCTAATGTCAATTTTGCAGCTAAACGTGGCTCAATTCGTGGAGGTCGTGGTGGCAGATCTTCGTACTTTCAGAATTCTGGTAGAGGTTATTCCTCCAATTCATCCCATCACAGAAACTACCGAGGCAGGGGGCGTGGTAAAGGTCCCTCATCATATTCTCAATCTCACCCTCTAATTTGCCAACTTTGCTGTAAGCATGGCCATGATGCCATTGATTGTTATCATCATTTTGATCAAGCATTTCATCGGGATTCAACACCAAATTATCAGGCTTTTTTTTTCGGCATCTTCAGCAAATTCTGACTCGGCATGGTATCCGGATTTTGGAGCAACTCACCACCTTACTTCAGATCTAGCAAATTTGAACTTAAATGCTGAGACATATTCTGGATCTGAGCAAATTCGCATGGGAAACGGTAATGGTGTGTCCATTGAACACATTGGGGACACCCATCTCTCCACACCCACAACCTCTTTTCTCTTACGCAATGTTTTACATGTTCCTCTAGTCACAAAAAATCTTCTTTCAGTCCACAAATTCACACTTGATACTAATACATATATTGAGTTCCATCCTTGGTATTTTTTTGTGAAGGAACAGGAGTCAGGGAAAGTTCTTCTTCAAGGCCTGAATGAGAATGGTCTCTATAAATTACCTCCATCCGTGCAGCTCCATTCCTCAGGTCAGTCAAGTCCACCATCATTCCATTCCGTCAAGTCCAAGTCGTCTTCTTCCAGCAACAGGTCTGGTCGTGTTCCTTCCTTATCCTCCAGCTCTGTTTCAGCGTTGGTGGGAGAACGCACTTCGTTGGAAAACTGGCACTCACGCCTAGGCCATCCAACCTTATGTTTATGCTCTAGAGTCCTAGCAAAATTTAATTTACCTGTTTTCAAGAGTCATGATGTTTTGTCTTGTTCTGCTTGTCTTATGTCAAAAAGCAAGCAATTATCTTTTCCTTTATCCTCAACACATGTAACTCAACCTCTAGAATTGATTTACACTGATGTATGGGGTCCTTCTCCTGTGTATTCTTCTGCTGGAAATAGATATTATGTTTCATTTTTAGATGCCTTTAGTCGTTATACTTGGCTTTTTCCCATGAATAACAAGAGTGATGTCTGTGCAATATTTATTCAGTTTCAAAAAAATGTCGAACGTTATTTTAATTCCAAAATTAAAATAATTCAATCTGATTGGGGGGGCGAATACCGCTCACTTTCCAAAATCTTAGCAAATCAAGGCATCTCTCATCGTCTCTCATGTCCTCATACGCATCAACAAAATGGAGCTGTAAAGCGTAAACATCGTCATATTGTTGAGACTGGATTAGCCTTACTTTCTCATGCCTCCGTCCCCCTTAAATATTGGGACGATGCTTTTCAAACGGCTTGTTATCTCATCAATCGGATGCCTACACCTCTTTTAAACAATTCATCACCTTTTGAATGCCTTTTTAATTCTCAGCCAAATTATTCTTTCTTACGTGTTTTTGGGTGTGTCTGTTGGCCAAATTTAAGACCTTATAACTCTCACAAGTTGCAACCCCGTTCCCTCCCATGTGTTTTCTTAGGCTACAGCCTTCGCCACAAAGGATATCGCTGCCTTCAAATTAAATCTGGTCGTTTATACATATCTCGAGATGTTATTTTTTAGGAAAACAAATTTCCTTTTCAAACAATTTCTAGCATCTCATCTCAAAATCCTTCCAGCTCATTAGTCTCATCACGCCCCACGTATCCTACACAAACTTTGACCCATTCCTCTCCTACTCTCATGCAATCTCTAGACCCACTAGATAATTCATCTTCTTCTCTCCATAATCAAGAACCCCACGTGATCCTTCCTACTCCCTTAGATAATACCAACACACAACAACCCCTACCAACTCACTTGGATAATGACAACTCACAGCAAACCCCACCAACTCACTTGGATAATGACAACACTCAAATCTCAAATCAAATGCAAACCACTCTATCTCACTCACCCGAAATTCATGTGCAGCCAAACACTCAATCCCAAAATCACGTGCAGCTCCCACTTCCCAACGTGTCTTCTTCAACGTCTAACCCTACTGCACCTTCATCTCCTGTTGCCCATAATACCCATCCCATGGTTACTAGAGCCAAAAACAATATAACAAAGCCCAAGGTGTTCACAAATGGCACTTCCAGATATCCTATTTCTCATGCTTTGCTTGCTACAGGTGCTATAAAAACCATGGAACCGACTTGTTATTCTCAGGCCATTCATGATCCAAATTGGAGACTTGCCATGAATTCTGAGTTTGATGCATTGCTCAAGAATAATACATGGCGTCTGGTTCCTTCCTTTCAAGCAAAAAATTTAGTTTGATGCAAGTGGGTATTTCGTATCAAACGGAAGGCAGATGGATCCATTGAACGTTACAAGGCGCGTTTGGTGGCTAAGGGGTTTCATCAACAAGCTGGTGTAGACTACTCTGAGACATACAGTCCAGTAGTAAAACCCACAACGGTACGTCTTGTTCTTTCGATTGCATTCTCTTCTGGCTGGTCTATTAGACAAATAGATATACAAAATGCCTTCTTGCATGGTTTATTGTCTGAAGAAGTTTACATGGCTCAACCTCCGGGTTTTTCACATCCGCAATTTCCTAATCATGTGTGTCGTCTCCAGAAAGCATTGTATGGGTTAAAACAAGCTCCACGAGCTTGGTTCTCAAGATTGAGTATCGCATTGATCGCTCTTGGATTTACAGCTTCACAATCTGATTCATCTCTATTTATTTGCAAATCCCCTCACTTCATCATGTATGTTTTGATATATGTTGACGATATTATCATTACATGTTCTAAACCTGAAGCTATTGATGAATTGCTTAGACATATGGAATATGACTTTGCTGTAAAGGATTTGGGGACTCTGAATTTTTTCTTGGGTATAGAAGTCTTAAAGTCCTCAGATGGTATCACGTTGTCTCAACGACGGTATATTCTTGATATTCTCAAGCGAACCAAAATGCTCGATGCTAAACCTATCTGCACTCCAATGGCTACATCTGAGCACTTATCAGCTTTTGAAGGAGAAGTATTTGATGATCCTACACTCTATCGTAGTACAATAGGTGCACTTCAATACCTCTCCATCACAAGACCGGACATTGCGTTCACTGTCAATCGACTTTCTCAATTCATGCATAATCCGTTGCTACCACATTGGCAAACTGCCAAGCGTCTCTTGAGGTACCTTAAACAAACACTAGACTTTGGTTTAAAAATTCAGCACTCATCCTCTCATGTTTTGCAAGCCTATTCTGATACGGATTGGGCTGGGTCCCGTGATGATCGTCTCTCAACTGGGGGTTATTGTGTTTTCTTGGGAACAAATCTTATTTCATGGAGCTGCAAGAAACAAGCTACTGTTGCTAGATCTAGCACTGAAGCCGAGTACAAAGCCTTGGCAAACACTGCTGCCGAACTCTCATGGTTACAGTCCTTACTATCTGAACTTGGTCTCCCAATTTCAGCACCCCCGTGCTTTGGTGTGACAACATAGGTGCGACCTATCTTTCTAGTAATCCTGTTTTTCATGCTCGGACCAAACATGTGGCAATAGATTTCCACTTTGTCCGTGAAATGGTAGCCTCCAAAGCAATCAATATTCGATTTATCTCCACCAAAGATCAAGTTGCTGATATCTTCACCAAACCATTATCTTCTCCAAGATTTTCTACTCTACGTGCCAAGCTTCGGGTTGTTTCACCCCCACTCAGCTTGAGGGGGCGTGTAAAGGATAATGATAATCCACCATGATATAATCAACAAATATTCAAATTCAAACATATTGTATTTATCATAGTAGATTGACATCTCAGGATAGATTTTAAATTGTATTTTGAATTATAATCCTTATCTTGTAGATCATTCAAAATTCAAATATGTAATTCTGCATTATATATACATACAGCCTATGACTCAATTGAGCAAGGCAAACAATCATTTATATTGTTTACATGCATGGATCGGATGAGTATTTCAGTATTTGCACACAAGTACGTTAATCAATGACAAAAATCGTCGCTTGAAAAAATGAGAGGGAGGCAGGAGAGGAACAAATTGTTGGAAGGAAAGAAGAAACATAATAATAATAATAAAAAAAAAAAAAAAGGAAGAGGGAGAGAGACAAATAGTAAATAAATGATACAAATATGTACGTGAACAGGTCATGCTTGTACACAAATGCATATATCTAAAATGCAAAAGACTAATATGATAAGGAGGCACTTTTAATTTACTCATTTGTTAAGCCATTTCGCATAAAAATGCAATATGACTAATCCAATGTGAGTGCTCTAATGGAAGAGCATTCTCAATGGAATAGCTAATTTTTTTTATGTAAAATAGTTCCTCAAAAATCACTTTATCTAGTTTAGCTAATAATTTTTTAAGGGCCCCCCTGCATCCGATTAGTTATATTTTTATCTATATCATTTAAATATTATTATTATTTTTTATAGATTGTATTTTTCATAAATATCATATTTTTCAACTTTTGGGGAAAAAGAGATGTGGAGAGAGAAATAGTAGGAGAAAATTTTGGAAAAAGGGAAATGTGGAAGAGAAATAGCAAGAGAAAATTTTTGGAAAAGAGCAAAAAAAACGTGGTGAGAAAATTTTGGGAGAAATAGTGGGATAAATGAAAACATGGAAAGAAAATTTAGGAAAATAGCTCTTTGAATAGTACCGCTACATGTAGTTTTTTTTTTTTTAGCTCATTTAATAAAATATCTATTATATATATTTTTTTTTTGTTTCTCAAATGTAGGGAGTATTTTGCAAATTTAAGGAGTTATTTTAGATAAAAGTGTCATTTAACTCCTCTATTTTTTTTTTTTTTTTTTGAGATAATTTAACTCCTCTATTGGGAATGATCTAATAATTGTAATATAAGGCCCTTTTAGTAATAAAAATTCAACTTATTGTATACTTTTAAAGTCTGTTTAGTTGTTTAATTCGTTTTTAAGATTTGAGTATCAAATGGAGAAGACTTCACATTCATATACGTACCGATCGATACATAGTTTTTTTTTTTTTTTTTCCTGAGAAACCGATATATATATCTATCGTTTCAAAGCTTCAACTTATACCCATTTTACCTTTTTCCAAGGCTTTTATATTCAAGATTTTTTTTCTTTGTTATATATACCTTGTTTTTGTGATATATATATATATATATATATATAATCATTATAAAGTCGATGATTGTAAGATGGCAAAAAAAAAAAGAGACGATATTCATCCCTTTGAGAATTTGCTCGAATTGCTCACTTGGCTGGGATATATATATATATATATATATGCACGACAAAAATGAAATTAGGGGTATGGGATTTATTAATTTAATTTGCTCCAATACAGAAATAGTACTCTTGGCCTCCATCTAGCTCTCTCTCATTTCTTACAATTTGGGATTGAAATTCGAGGGAATCCTAATTGCCGAGATCGGCCCCTTATTTAATTGACTAAATTATTTT
The DNA here is from genome assembly GCA_006937295.1 of Carpinus fangiana. Taxonomy (NCBI): domain Eukaryota; kingdom Viridiplantae; phylum Streptophyta; class Magnoliopsida; order Fagales; family Betulaceae; genus Carpinus; species Carpinus fangiana. The sequence continues at coordinate 44,640,545 of CM017321.1, read as the reverse complement.
GTCATTACAAGAAAGCTAGAATCAAACCAGGTTTGGTTACATTACATTATACAAATCCCAATCAGGTTTGGTTTCTCAAAACGATGAGGACGAACATCCTATATATATATATTTGTCGTTTCGTTTGCATCCCCTGTTGGTATAATATTTGACGCTCACAGGCTGGGAGGTTCTTCAATCCACTCGCTTCCGCTAATAAAACTCGTGCTCAAGAAGGGTTCTGCTTCTTCATCACTAAGAATCTTTGCAAATTTGGCGCGCCCCGAGGAGCTTGCCCCTGGTCCTGTGCACTTGTACTCTCCATAATACATGTCCCTAAAGTACCAAAATTAACCATCATCACAATTAATCAACAATAATAATAATAATAATAATAATAATGAAAAGGGCAAATTAATTAAGTTCGGAAGCTAGCATATATACTCTGAGGTCTGGCCGCTTGCATTATCAGACCAGCCTTCCTTGTCGATGAGATTACCCATCTCAGTATAAGCAAACACGACTCTGGGCATCTTCCTCCATGCCCTCCCAAGGTATGTATCGCCTGTTCCCAGTATCTTGCAATGGATGAATACGAATCCGCTGTCATCATCAGCGTCTTCCCTTCCTTGTGCTGTTATCGTCCCCAATCCCTTTGCTACCGAATTTATTGTGGTGCCCTGCATGCATGCATATATATATATCATCCATTCAAATTAATTCAATCATATATATATATATATATAGAGAGAGAGAGAGAGAGAGAGATGGTAGGTAGGTACCGTGTAGACGGATTTTCCATTTCCAAAGATGAAATCAACGGTGCCTTGGATGTGGCAGTCTTTAAAGAGATGCTTGCCCTGATCATCGAATAAGGTGTCTTGGTAACCTATGAACTTGCAATTGTAAAATGCTGCCTTGTCTCCAGCTATCCTCATTGCCACCGCCTGCTGATCATTCTGTCGAGGATCTGGAGCCGGGGCTGAATTCTATGAACAGTACCATACACGTACAATACCCTACGTTATCATCAAGATTCATACATACATACACAACCAAACCATGCAAATTAAAGTAAATAGAAACCCACCACAAAGTCAATGTTGACGGCCATGAAGTTGTCAGACTCCACGGTCACCGTGGCGCAGTAATACGTGCCGTATTTCTTGGCCGTACCGGCGTACGATATCTGTGGCGTGTTTCCCGGTTCCCCGTAAAACGTAATGAACGCCTTCGACTTTTCAATTTTTATCTTCTCCACATACTCACCCCCACCAATCCATATGATCACTCGCTCTGTGTTTCCTGATGGGACGCTCTCCACGGCTTCGGTCACCGTTTGGAAGTCTCCGGAACCGTCTTTTTTGACCTTTATCACCTTGCTGTTACTCTCCTCGCCCTCGGTCGTTTTGAAGGACTGCCCAAACGATTTGGTTGCTGAGTACTGTTTCATGTTGCTCTGAATCCATGCGTCCAGCGGTGATGTTTTGTTCGGGACGGAGACAACCGTTGGGAGGAGTTTGAGAAGCAGTAGGGTGAATAAAAACGATGCCGTAGCGGCATAATGAGTCAGTTTCAAAGCCATTTTGCTCTTGGGGCCCGGATTCTATTAATTATTGGGTGCATGTGCTTGTGTTGTGTTGTGTCGTGTGTGGTATTTATAGTAACGGTGGGAAAAGGTAACGTGAAGTTGTACGTGCATTTCGCTTACGAGTTACGACTTTCCAAATTTAGTTGTTTCTGTTGGGATGTTACTGGAACGCCCTTCGTGAGTGGATCGGAGAAAAACATAACACAACAAAACAAATTGAATTTTTTTTTTTTTTTTTTTAAAACAATTATTTTAACAATAACTCAACAATATCGCAAGTCGCTACATCCAATTTCTGTCCTGACAACGGAATTGTGTATCACGCCTCATGAAGCGGAGGTCATTAGTTAGAATCCTCTCTCCCTTCTATTGTGTGGACATGTTAAAAAAAAAAAAAAAAACCGTAGAAAACCTTGACTTAATTTGATTGGTACTGGAATGAACGAAGATTCCCAATAATTTCAATGGGCTGAGTAGAGAGGCCTGGTAAGAGACCTCTCACAATTCCCGATCGGTTGCTGATTGGTGGGCTTACTGTTAGGGCCCTCCTCGTAGCCTCAGTTTGGGCCTGCATGTGCTCAAGTCACAGCTGGATTTTTGGTGGACGCCATCTTTAAACAATTGAACGGATCAAAGGCCCATCTGTAAAATATGGCTTTATATATGGCCCAACGCACGATCATTATTTCCAGCCAGAAGAGGAGATATTTAACCATCAAACTCAAACCCTCAAAATTGGACAACTCCTCCTTAGACAGTAATGTCAAATCAAAGCATCTGAAAACATTCATCACTCTGGATCCAAAACGACTGGTTGCAATTTGCGAGGGAACATTCTTCAATTCATAAGCTAGCTAGCTATCATCATATAAAAGTTTGGCAAAAAGAAACTCGAAACATAAAAAGCAACATTGCTTGCCGCCACAACTTATGTTTCTAGTGGATAACTCTTATCCCATATAACATACTATCACCAATTCCTATTCATTTTCGACGTCCACAGCAGTCCATTTTATTCCATAGGTCGTTACATTCATGACTCGAACATATAATATGGTACTTGACTTTGATGGTAAATGAAATAATAAGCCATATGTAACGCTTAAAATTGTAACAACTTTCTAAGTATTCCTTAATGATTAGGTTTCCTCACTTTGAAGGAGGGCAAGTTTTGCCTTTACTAAATCAAGGGAGGATATATAGATAAGATGATGATATATTAATGATTAAGAATTAAGATAGTATGAAAGGGCTAGGGAGATTTTCCAAGCTTATTCTTATATATAACCTTAGTAATTTTTTATGCAATATATATCCTAATTAAGGAGATAGGATATATGATAATTTGTAGTAAGTGCTCAAGTTAATTTAGGAAGTCTTAAGAAAGGTTTAATTTAATTATGGGTACGGTTATCATTTTCCTAAATGAATATATCATATATATTATCAAAGAAATACGATGCATAATAATTTATAAATCTCTAAATTAATTAGCTGGGAATTCCTAAAACGATCGAGTTTAAGAATTTACTCATGCTTATCCTCCCCCGCGCCCATCCTTCTTGCAATCAGTAGGCAGTAGGCAAAGGAAAGTGTAGTAGCCTTGGCAGGAATGGTAAAAGGGGGCCGAGAGCTTGTAACATTATTCATTTCCTCTTTGTACTTATATATGTATATTTTTATTGAAATTTGTATAAAGAGATGAGAATATATATATAGAATAATGGAATTGGCCAAAACCTCAGATTATATATATATATATATATATATTCAGAATTGTATTGATGTTTCACTTAATGGGTTGATTACATGCAAAATGCATGTGATACAAAACATATATATATTATTTACATTTAGAAGGATATATTATTTACATTTAGAAGGGTACTGGTATTTTCTTCACATGAATTAATTCTCAGCCTATCAAGCTTTAACCGTCCAACCAATAAACTAAACTATTTACAGCTACAGCTAGCTACTTGTTGCTGCAAAAGCCAACACCATTAATGCTTATTGACTGTTCCTTCAAATCGTTCTGTTAGCTAGGCGGCCCCTCTCTTGGCCATTGAGTTAAGAATCTAATGAGTCGATCGGGTCAATTATTTGGACTATATATTTAATTTCAATAATTTTTTTTAATTTTTTGTCAGACCCTTTTGCACATATTTTGTGTTTTTTTTATTATTATTTTTATTTTTTATTATTATTTAAATGTGGTTTTCTCCTCCCCTTATTCCATTGTACTCGATTAGAAAAAGACAAAAAATCATAGCTTTTAACCGCTGCCATGGCCTGGAGTCACGTCTAGATCGACTCCTATAAGCATATCCATTTAATGTTCCCACTCACCAGAAAAGGACCAGGGATGGCATCACCTAACTGAAAAGCTGATTCCAAACAATATATATTAGATTGATTTACATTTAGAGCGGATCATTCGAGCATGATATGGCCGGAAAGTTGGTGTGGATCGATGAGAATGACATGATGAGGTAGGGGAAATAATTGAATTCCATCGATAATATTTATATATAGATTAATCAACCAACAAATAAAAACAAAACTCTATATATATTCTCAAAATTTGTCACTAACAAATAAAAGACTAAAGCATATGTTTTTATAGGGTGTTGTACCATTCAAATAGTACCTATAGCCTATTCAAACAGGTAGCTATAGCTAGCTAGCTATCTAGAGAGTAGAGACCCGTTTGAACGAGTTGTTGTACATTAATAGAGAGAAATGTAGCTTGATATATATATATATAGAAACAGCCTCTCGATCATGCACCCCCATTGCTGATGAGTGATCACGTAGATTGAGCAAGTTAATGATCAGTGAAGCAAACAAAACGACATTGTTCTGTACGTGTAGGCTGATAGTTATCTGTATTTCTGATTCCACATGCCTGCCGCCCTATTTTCTTTGACATCTCTCAGTCTCTCTCTCTCTCTCTCTCTCTTTGTGCTGGGGGGAATGAATATTGAATATATATTATTGAATATATAGAACCCACAGCTTTAGATTTAGATGGTGGGATGGGAACGTGGGAATTTAGATTTGAGACATCACATGCCATGTCACATGTGTTGTGGTTATGAGGTTGTGGAGTGTAGCGGCGACACAAGTTATGTGGAAAACGAAAATACATTGGTCGTTGAAAGCAACCCATATTAAGCGGCGTCTTCTCTCTTTCTCCCCGTACCACCCTTTATTCCTTGGACTCTGCAAACCACGCATTTACTAGAGCTAGCCACAAAGCCAACTCCCATGCCACCATGCCCTCACATGCACAACACCACTCTTCGGCTAANTTTTAAAAAAAAAATGGTGCCTAGCTAATGGGGCCTATATATATTATATATCATACTTTTGGATGGAAGAAAAACAAACCGTCCCATTTGTTTAATTTTCTCTCGGTTTAAGCTCTTTTTGAAAGATTTAACATCATTAGAGTTGATGTCCTAGCTAGCTAGTATATACATATATACTAGCTAGCAGCATTATCCTATGATTTTTATCTTTCATGAGCAAGAAATTTCTTTTAGTCATCATGAATATTTTTCGGGATAAAAGTTACTTCAAATGGGAAGTAAAAATCCCAAAAACAAGGATTGAATGTGGCACATTTATACATGCATGGACATATAGCAATTGCAGAAAACAATATATATAAAAGGTAACACATATAGCATGCATGAGGTAAAAGGGAACTTTGAGTCTTGTCTTAGAAACTGTCACATTATTTCAAAAACATTCTTCAAATACCATGTTAGTTAAGTACTTGAGCATTAGAGTGTCTCCGGCCTATCGCTCGATCGATCCCATGCATGTTAACCGGTATATACGGGCGTCCGAAAAATTTATTCAACAAGCATGATGATGAGGTTGATGATTTTGGGAAGATCCGGGTAGGCCCTTACAGAATCGCGAGAACAACTAATAGTCGATGCCATTATATGTCATGGCACTAGCTAGGTATGCAGATTAAGGCTGCCTCTGCCTCTGCACTGGGCAGTATGGAGACGGTCGGTCTTCTCTGTTAATTGCTCTACAAACTGACGCTTTCTTCTCAGCAGCGACAGCACTTGTCCTTGTTGGTGGCCGAAAAACGACCCCCACACGCAACCCCCGCATCTACTAAATATATGCTGTGGGCCGTGTACCCAAATGTTGCCTTCCATTCCTTCCCATATCATTTGGTCCCGTCGCTCCCATTCATCTGTATTTGTGTGTTTTTCTTCATGGTACCTTTTGTCTTCAGCCTCCGACACAAAACATGGGTCATCCTTTTATCTTTAATGCCTCGCTCGTACGTGGAGACGTATATTATTATTAATTTGAGGCAACATATTGTCCTACTTTAGATGGTCGATCGACTCATGAGTTGGTACTGCATGTTCTTAGAAAATTATTGAAAATAACCAAAAAAATCAAACATAATTAATTAAGCTCCATCTAGCTCAAGGAGAAAATATATATTATCAACTATATATGATCCTCTTGTAAGTTTATATGCCAATTCAACGACCTCACAAGCAATTTATAAAATCCATGTTCTTCCCAGCTAGTCCAGAATCAAAATAAGAATTCTATTATACATGCTCTTGTGAATTTGGCAAATCGGTCAGACTTCTCAATCCTTACAAAGTTCGCAAATGAACGTTTCAAAAATTGTCGACTCTAGTCATAGCCCTCCGGTCATAGTCACGTACTTCTACATTATTATTCCAAAATGATTAATTGAAACTTTTCAAAAATCACTTATAAGAAACTCAATCTTACTTAATAAGAAACTAATATAAAACTTAGCGCTCATAAATTATTTTATAATTTATAATCAATATAGCTAGGATACCTTAAATCTCACAACATCATTGAATAAGATCCTCTAAATTTCAAATAAATTTATATATTTAACGGTATGTAAAAAAAAAATTAGTATTTTACGTGTCTTATAAAAGAGTAGAATAATATGAAATCATATAGTTTGTTAGAGGATATGATGCAGAAACATTAAATATATGGCGATGATGATGAAATTGAAACTAGTTTCATTGAAAAAGAAAGGGTAGCTATGAAATCATATAGAGAGCAAAAAGTGTAGGAGCTAAGGCGTGCATTCATAAATATTGGGGACAAAAATTCCATGAGTAACATGGACTCGTGAGATGTGGGGGTCGCCTTTTGGTTTGAAGAGCCAAAATCTGGTTTATCGAACCCGCTCCCCACGTGGGCTGGTCTTCGGCGTTCGGCCTACTGTCTACTGACTGACCGTGGTCACCCTTCTATTCTATAGCTTAATTTATTGGAAAGACATAAATGCCACCCCCAAGCCGAGCGTAACAACTATTAATGCAAGGATGATTGGGGGCATCTTTTCATCAAAAGCCGCGAATGACGGCCGCCAGCTTTGTCGCCTTCGATCCTGACAAGTAGGCAGGTCCAAGGGCATTCCCGTCTTCTCAGCTCCTCTTGAAGTCGTTTGCACCATTCATTCGTTCTCCGTGAACAAGTGCCTTTTTTTGCCCTTTGCTGCCGAGCCCTAATGTGTAAATTCACATATATACATATATATAAAAAGAAGAATATTTCAGAATCCAAATCACTATCCGTTAAATATCTTTGAAAAGCTACTTTTCTCCGAGCTTTTTGTTTCTTTTTTTTTTTTTTGAAATAAAATTATTTCACTTTAGAATGAAGACACATATATATATATAGTGATCATATATCCTTTAATTCACTGATTTTGTATCTTTTCAAAAGCATGGGATAGTCTCAATCAGTTTTAACTTTTCATGATACCCTACTTAATTATTATTCCTTTGTCTTTAATCAAACTAGATTAATTTTGATCCATCCATCCCCTATTCTTTACACAATTAATTACTATCCCAAAATTAATGAAAATGTAGTGCAAGTGTTGGCCTGTTGGGACGTTTTAATTGTAGAAAATCCTCATTAAAATGTTGTGAAAGTGTTTTCTGTTTTTAGTTAACGAGCTTATAACTCGCGCAATGCGTGAGATTCTTTATTATAATTTAATTTTAAAATTTAAACACATCATTTTTTATTATAAGTTAAAAAGACATATACAAATATATCTCACCTATTCAAATAAATAAAAAAAAATTAAATCTTTGTTCTTATAAGTGTATATGATTTAAAATAAATAGTATAAAAAAAATACATGGATTATAATATAATTAACGCAACTAATGACATATGAATATATATTAAAGTATAATTAATTATGTTAAATATAATTAACGTAATTAATGACATCATATAGATATATAGATATAATTAACGCAATTAATAACGTTAATTAATAACTGGTTTTTTTTTAGAAAAAACCGGTTATATATATATATATATGATTAACAACAAAGGTTAAGGAAAATTGAAGAAGATAATAATTTTAATGTAAAAGAAAACAGAGCTTAATTTGTAGGGTGGCAATGGCAGCTTGGAAACCGCGTTACAGGTACTAAAGCGTGGGTTGGGCGGATTCCATGTCTTCAACTTTGCAATATGAGGTCTTGAATATGTTAAAGAGGTCTGATATGTATATATATATCTAATTCCAGCAAAGCACGCAAACAAATATATAAGGCCGTGTGTTGTGTCATCGCAAAAAGCATCTGGATCGAACAACCTAATGATTAGCACATTAATAAACTATACAGTTCTTGTGACCTTTGGTGTAGAATAATATTGTAACATGTCCAATATATATATATATATACTAAACCTAGCTAATTAATCAACTTTAATATGGGCCTGGGGTTAATTAAGGTGCTTCCTTAAAAGTTGTTGACTAATTCCCTGCTAGCTAGCTGTCTCAGCTCAGAATATGGACATTTTCTGCACCCTGCCCTTTCTTACTGAAAAAACTGGCCGTTTTTGTTTTTGTTTTTTATTTGTTACTTTTTGTATGACAGAGCTAGCGAGAGATCCCGGCCGTGCAATTGGTTGGTTTTTTACCCAACAATAAAACAACTTTACTTGAGACTTGAGGGATTGTTCTTGTCCCGATAATTCGCATGCAAAACAATTTCATTGCATTAGTCCCGGCCACCATTAAATATTGCTAGCTATGACAATATTGACTTATAATTAGCTACTTTGATTAATTAGATGCAAATATTATTTTGGCCTAAAAAAATGTTAATTTTGCACCCCTTCTCTCTTGTGGTCGTGGATCCCATAACACAATCGAGAGCTTGTGGAAGCAACATTTTTAAAATACCATCATTTAATTAAATTGTTGACCATCCTAGCTTGTATATATAAAGCTATTATATTATATTGAATTGACACTACTAAAACCACCCCAAATTTAAAACTTGTCAAATAAAACCCCAAATTTAAAAAGTTCCATCATTATAATCGGGTGAGCTAGGTTCATTTCTTCTTGTCATCCAATTATTTAATAAAAATGGTAAATAAAGTTAATTACCCGGCCCCAATTGTGTCATCCAATATTACAACAACCTCATTCAAGGATTTGTTGTCTGATCTGTGGCATACAGCATGAATCATGATGCCTTATCTTCAAAGACTAGCTGATGTAACAATTGAATTTGATGAGGCAATTATCTCAGGAGTCCATCTAGGTACAAGGGGTTAAAGTGTATTTTCCGTTGTTGTAGGTACAAGTCTTGTGATTTTCACACTCCCCCTTAATATCCTGATGGAGTTTCTAAGAAGAAAAATGCTGGCGATATTATATACTTCACTATCAAATTAATACTTGGCAGACGCCCTACGTATTACCCCTTATTGAAACGAGTTAAAATCTCATATTTTTTTCCAAAATGTACTCCCTCTTGGAAGATATATATATATATATATGAACGAGAATATTTTTATTTATTGTTACTTTATTTTATTGATGTGACATCTTCAATTAACTATTGAAATAAGAATTCTCGTAACAATATAAAGAACGGACATAAAAGTATGCCGAACATGTTATTGCTATACACTTTTCAAGATTAGTTGTGTTGACATAGGATTGATAGACAAAATTTCCACATCGATCCTTTTTCTATGCCAAGATGGACGGATGTCTATGCTCGACTTGGCTCGATTACATAAATTATTTATATTGCTTTTGAAGGGTAAAAGGTAAATTGACATGGAATAAAGCAATATATGAGGTAGAAGAAAGAAAAATTTAAGAAAACATTTCCAATTATACAGAAATAAACAATATCTTATAATTAAGTACAAATTAATGAACAAGAACATTAATGATAATACTGATAATTTCCACCGGGCCAAGAGATCGATTAGCCGGAGTGAAAAGGGTTAATCCTCACCGATCAATCACTCAAATGCTCATCATCATAGCGGCAGGCGCGCGCATGCCTTTGATCTTCTCTAGCTAGTAGCTAACTTCCAATTTTTTCTCTACGCCGCTAATCGTACGTTATTAAACTTGAAAGAATGTACAATTAACGACTATATTTTATACCGTGAGGGTGACCATGGAGAATCACCCATTGGATCCCAAACCACACCCGGCCACTCCAGAGTTATAACTCAGTGATGATCAGCAAGCATAGAACTCAACGAGCTCGTCCAATGACTCGGGCTGCGGATCAGCATTCTCGAGCATCCAAAGCAAGTGCTCAAACAACACGACCTCGCATGCCACGTTGATGGTGTCGTCGGAGTCGCCGGACCTCTCCACAAGCTCTCTGAAGAGCGGGTGGTCAACGACGTCGGAGCTAACAAGGTAGCGCCGCCTTGACTTGCCAACGTAGACTGGGTGGAGGTCTCTGGCGATGGTGGAGGAATCGTCGTCGTCAGCAGAGGCAACGGGGATGACGTTCACGCGGCCTTGCTTGCTGAATGAGTTCCATTTCTTGAGAACTGACTTGAGCTTCGTCAGCTTGCCACCTTTGGCCATCTCAGCTATATTGCTTAGATTTGATAAAGAATGAAGGAGAAGGAGGCTTTGGAAATTAGTTGGTAGAGAGAGAGAGAGAGAGAGACAGATCAGTGCGGGTTTGGGGGGGCTGAGAAAGGGGGAGGGAAGGTTCCTATAAAAAGGTCCGAGAGAGGGGCGAAATGGTAAACTTATTTTCGTTGCGGTTACGTGTCAGTGGCTTAAGGACAATATAATATAATTATTTAGGAGTTTTTTTTTTTTCTTTTTGGTAAAGTCTACATTTGCCCCTCAAACTATCACCTAATTGAGAATGTCCCCACAAACTTTCAATTGTGACAATGTCTCCCTCAAACTACTAAAACATCGTCAATGTCCCCTCCTAAGGCTAACAAAAAGTTAAAAATATATATATATATTTCTCAATAAGACAAAAATGCCCTATAAAAATTATAAAAGGAAAAAAATTATAATTTAAAAAGAGCGATTTTTTAAAAAATATATATATATTTTTAGCTTTTTTTTTTTTAAAAGGAAATTTTTGTTTTTTTAGAAAACGAAAATTTTTATTCTCTTACACGAAAATTGTTAATTTTTTTAAAACATAAATTTTTATTTAAAAAAGTTATAAAACCAAAAAAATAAAAAAAATCAATTTTTATAAAAAAAATGAAAATTGAAAAAAAAAAATTCTTATACAAATGATTTTTTTTTTTATTTTTTTATTTTCCACCCTTTGGTTTTATTTTTAATTTTTTTTTTTTAGTTTTATGTTTTTTTCTAGAAGTTTTAGTATGTATATATATATATAATTTTATTTTACTAAGGGTAGTTTCATCATTGGAAGAACATTGACAATTTTTGATAGTTTGGGAGGACATTGTCACAATTGAAAGTTTATGGGGAACATTGTCAATTTAGTGGTAGTTTGAGAGAGGTATGTGGACTTTCCCCTTCTTTTTTTTTATCAAACAGAACCAAAACCTTCACAAGGAAGAAAAAGTAGGGAGTAGATCTTTTCTACTACAGATGAAAATAGAGAGAAGAAAGAAAACAAGGAGAGAATGCAGCTCGAAATAACCCTTACCAATTCTTTGTGGCTCGCATATTCTCCCATGGTAACGCCCTAATTAATCGTATGCATACTCTTTTGGAACGATGTGTTTTACTTTTCCTTCTTGTTTTTAAACTAACAATTTCACCATTCAAAAATGATAGAGCACAACCCCTATTCCCTAACGTGCGTCCGCCCCTGTGTCCAATTTCGCTCTTCGTATTCACGTACCAACCATAAAGTTGTTGGTTTCCATAACGGTGATCGATTCCTCATCTACTAAAAACCAACGAATTTTATTATACTTTCTTTTTTATTTGGAAAAAACTGTGTGTGAAAGCGACGGGCATGTGCAAGAGTGTCGCCAAGGTCTCCAACCTATTAATCTATTTATTTTCTGGTTAATGCTTATTTGATTGACTTTCGAATATGATGGATGCCCCCAGCCCCTCGATCTTTCTAGAATTAATTTGGATCTGAAAAAAATTTATGGGTCTAATTTATTTTTTAAAATTTGTGATCTTATTTACAGGCAATGTGAAATTATTTTTCAATACCCTCCAAGGACGGAGCCAGCCGTAAGAATGAGCAGGGGCCCATTAGCAAAAACAAACAAAAAATTTAACCATCAAAAATTGTTTTTACCTTTAAAAAAAAAATGTCATTTGGGGGGGGGGGCTAACCCCTGCCAATCCCCCCCTTTCTCCGTCCCTAACACCCTTCCTCACATCTAGGCTGATATTTTTTTGGGTCCTTATCACGAAATAAGTAATACATTTCAGGAGTATCAATACCATCACATGAATCGTAAATGTATGAATATGATGTACCAAAAAATATGTGATTCCTAATGGAATAGGTAACAAAGCAACTTTCCTGCCCATTGCCAAAAAATCTACAGTACCAAAGAATGAGTGTTTTGTATCCATTAAGCAAAGACGAGTGTGGGCCACATTCGTCATGTAATAGGCTTCAATATTATGAATAAATTTGTGAACCTAACTCATCTTATAAAGCCGGTTCAATAAGAGAAGGATGCACATTCATTATAAGCATGCCCAAGGTCTTGTCCACAGATAATGTGGGACTATTTCTCAACAGGACCAACCCCTACTAACTATCAACTAAGCAACCTATTATTTATGGGAATAAATGTAGAATCACTCAATGTGATTAATAATAATTGTAATTAGCTAGCTTTATATAATACAAAGATTGGTTGAAATTTAGTTTTTGTGGTATATATATATATATGGAAAATGCTAGGGGTTCTCCCCCTAGTATTCTCCTAGCGTTTTTTCAGTTATACGTAGAACATGATTTAAGAAAAAATAAAATGGTAATGGCCCCAACCACCGGCTTTTTTTTTTTTGTTGCATTAGTACCAAATTTGAGGCATTAGCACCAAATTGAGGCATTAACACTAAATTTATGATAATCAAATCCATTGTATGTGATACCATCCCTAAAGGGTTAACCTTCCACTCCAAGATTTTAGTTTTGAATCAAAAAACAAGTCTTAAAGCATTAGAGCCTAAATATTAACTTATAAAAATTAATTTGTTGACAAAAAAATCGGTAGTGGGGGCCACAACAATTTTATTTTTTCTTAAATTATGTTTTACGTAGGACTGAAAGAACGCTAGGAGAACACAATGGGGAGAACCCCTAACAAACCCCTATATATATATTCTTATATTTAAATATTGTCCAAAATTTTGATGCAAACCATCAAACGATATGTCAATACCGTTCATATTATGACACATGTCATCCCATTGTATGAGTGATTCGGTTCTCCCTATTTGATTAAGGGGTGCCCCCATCCAAACCAAAGGCACGTAAAAGTATGTATAACGATCAAAATCTAACAAGTTTATTCATGAACATTAAGTTGCAAGTGCAACGGTGGATATAAGTAATGATTATATCTTAGGCTGTGAACAATTTTTAATTTTTATGTTTTTTTTTTTTTTTTTTTTGGCTGTCGTTAAATCAAACATTGAAAATGAATGGAAACCGAACAATATCTTGTCATCTTATGATGACAACTTAATTAATTTCTGATTGAGGAAACAATTTCTGTGTCAATGATAATTAAGGTGAGTATGCGTACTTGCTATGAGAATGCTTAATGGCTAATAACACGTTGAAAAAAGACAAAGAAATAAACAAAAATAAAAGAAAAAGGAAAGCATGAGTGAGAGTGAGAGTGTGAGAGACAAGGGTCTTGATCAAGATTCTTCTTGTCCTTGCTAAAACAAGTTGTTGTATTAGATGTGTGGCGACAGTGGGGGTTGGATCGATGATAAATAGTCAGGATTTGTCAAAATCAGTGAACAGAAGTTTATTTTGGATGATAATGGATTTTGATTCTCTTTTCGAAACACAATCTTATATTTGCAAGATATGCAATGAATATATAATATGAATAGATGGGTACATATACCTGAGAAAGACCCACCAGAAGTGTCTCTGTATCTTTGTGCTAAATAAGTTCATTGTAAGATTATAGGTTTTAGGCATGTGCTTAAGGTTATCAACCTAAGAACAATGTCATGAGCCTTGTCACTTGTCAGGCAGCCGCTCTATTAATGCCCCTAATATATGTATACTATATCTTTAATTTAATATATCAATGGTTTAGGCATGTTCATTCATTTGCACTTTTGTCTTTGTTTGGTTTATTTATGTCTGTTTCTATTAATTGGATCCGGATCCTCTAGAATTCTTAAAGAATTCGAGTTAAACCTGATCGTCTATTATATCTAAGAGTTAAAACAAATGTTACATTTTACAGTCTTATTAAGGAAACGAAATAACTCATGAACATTCCCCAAATAAAAAGGTCACACATAGAAGTGATTTATTTATTTTATTTATCTCTCAAAACAAAAAATAATGTACAACTCGTTTCCCTCCCAAAACAAAAATAACTTACGATCCTTTTTTCTCATTTCAAAGTTGACATGAGAAAGAAGAAGCGTCAAGTTGTTATTTTTTGTTTTTGTTTTGGGAAGTAAACGAAATAAATAAATCACTTTTTAAAAAAATAAGATTATTTATGCATTGCTTTTTTATTTTGGAAATATGCTGAGCTATTTTGTTTCCTTAATATGACCAAAACATATGGCATTTGTTTTAACCCTTAGATATAATGGATGGCCATATTTAGAAATTTGAAAAACTCGAATTCTTTAAGAATTTTAGGGGATCCGAATCCCTATTAGTTAATGCTATATATATATATTAAAAAAGTTGAGCCTGGTCTATGGTATTATCCATTTGCTTGAAGAGAATAACTTTTATAAGGTCTTGATTTATACCAAAACCTTATAAAAGTTATTATCTTTCTTGAATGAATTTATAATCTTTTATTATTATTTTTTTAATTTGAATTATTATGTTGCATTTCTCTTACAATGATTTGAAATTAAAAGGCATAATGAGTTCATCTTTGAACTTGATTTGGCCCCACATATAAAATCCACCTAAAGATTTAATCATGACTGCCCAACCTTATTTATGATTCATGAATCATGAGAAACTTGGAAAGAGAATCGACTTTCCCTCCCCAAAGTCCAGCGAGCGTAGGAAGGCATATCTTTAGTATTCATGGGCATCGGCCTTTCTGACTTTCTCTGTGAGTCTTGAAACACTGTGTGATATGGGCCTGCCGGGGTTTCATTCAAGTTAGAAACATTTGTTGGAAGTTGGAACTCCACACCCATCGTATTGGGCTCCAATTGCGCGCGGCCCAGCCTATTACTTGTGTCGGTACCTTTAGTTTCAAGATTTAGTTGGATCTTTTTCTCTCTTTTATTTTTGCCTGTGAATTGTGAAAGACTCCACCTCTTTTTTCTTTTTTAATAATAACAATGACATAATAGTTTTTTTATTATTTATTTAAGAAAAATATAATAAATTTATTAAAAAAAATATGTGCTTGTCACTTGCTTAAAAGATAAGACCGAATTATTTGAAGAAAATTGTTATCTAATAGAAAATAATGGTTTTAGAGCATTCACAATGGAATAGTTTATTTATTTTTTTATTTATTTTTATGTAAAATAGCTTCTCAAAACTTAATTTATCTAGTTTAGTTAATAACTTTTTAATGACCTCCTATATCCGATTAGTTATATTTTTATCTATATCATTTCATTTTTTAAAAATTTTTTATAATGATTGTATTTTTCTGAAANGAAAACAGGTAAGAGAAACAATAAAAAAAAAATGTAGGAAAATTTTTTTGGGAGAGATAGTGGGAGAAAAAAAGACGTAGGAAGAAAATTTAGAAAAATAACTCTTTGAATAGTGTCGCTACATGTTGTTTTTTTTTTTAGCTCATTTAATAAAATATCTATTTTACATTTTTTTTTAGTTTCTCCAATGTAAAGGATATTTTATCAATTTAATGAGTTATTTTAGATAAAAAGCGTCATTTAGCTCTTTCATTACAAATACTCTTATACATAATATGAAGAAAATTCTTTTTTTATTTTTTTCTTATATATTTTAATAGTTAAAAAAATAATAAAACAAATATTTGAATAAGAATATTTAAATAAAATGATACAAATAAATTGAGAGTCAAATGGAAATTGGTGACATGGAAACAAATTAAGGCACGTAACGTAAGTTATGCCGGCAAAAAGAAATAGAGAATAAGGACCGTTGAGGTTGAGATCGGTGGGATCCACTATATGTCTGGAGACTCCCATTTCTGCAAGAAGTCTGAGCCATCCGCTCTCTACTCCCTCCCTTTCTGCAGCTTTCAAAGCTTTCCATTCTCCTTTGTCGTTGTCCTCCTTCGCTTCCCCACCACCGCCACACCACTCTATTATCACAAAACACTTTAGCCTTCTCAAAAAGTTCACAAACGAAGACGCCCGCAACAATGACTCTCGCCTCGACTCGGCTTCCCACCAATCCCAATCCTCTCTTCTTCTCACCCAAACGACACCGCTTCCAAGTCTGCGAGTTCCGCGTCTTCCGACGCCGGAGGCTCAAAACGGTTCCTATTCTCTCAGTCCAATCCCAATTCCATGACCTTTTTCACAGCCTAATCTCCCAATTCCCTTCCCTCAGCTCCTTGGAATTCGTCGCTCCTATGATGCTCGGTTTCGCCTCCGGCGTCGCTCTTAGCCACTCGCGGCCGTCGAAGACGAGCATGCTGGGAGTCTTGGACAACATCGGAGAGTGGATCCTGTTCACGAGTCCGACGCCGTTTAACCGGTTCGTGCTGCTGCGGTGCCCGTCGGTGTCGTTCACGGGGAGCGAGCTGTTGGAGGACGTGAACGAGAAGCTGGTGAAGGAGAACAGGCACTTCGTGAGGTTGAACAGCGGGAGGATGAGGATTCTTCAGGCGAGCTCGGAGGAGGAGAGACTGGAGTATCAGAGGGTGTGTGTGGGCACGGAGGATGGCGGGGTGATATCGTTGGATTGGCCGGCGAACTTGGACTTGGAGAAGGAGCGTGGACTGGACACCACCTTGTTGCTTGTGCCAGGGACCCCACGGGGTAGCATGGAGACGAACGTGAGGTCCTTTGTTTGTGAGGCGCTCAAGCGCGGTTGTTTTCCGGTGGTCATGAACCCCAGGGGGTGTGCCGGTTCGCCTCTCACCACGGCGCGGTAAGTGGTTCTGTCTTTGGTTTCTATTTGCTTGTTTTCACTTTTCGGTCCGAGTGACAAATGATAGAATTGATTGGTGGTTAATGGTTATATATATAGGAAGAACCATTGCAATTTCTGTTGTGGGAGTGGTGTCCTGCTTTAAGCACGAAGGTTGAATAGAAACTAAAACGTGATTGTTCAAACAAATAATTTTCACTGTTCTCTATTGCATTGAACTTTTTGAGTAACTGATTATCTTGAACTGGTTTGACGGGTTGGAATCATCCTGGTGAGAGTTCATGAATAGAATCATTTTAAAGATAAAACCAATGGTCTTTGGAACTGATGCATCTTCTCCTTCGCCCATAAACAAGGGGGCAGAGGTTCGTGGGTTAAATCCTGTATGGGTGAGCCAATTCTCTTCATGTGGATTGGACTTAGAATTGACCTCTTCTGGTTTCGTGGGTATGGTAGGAGACCATGACTGACTTTTCATTCAAAAGTGTTTGTTATCACGGTAAAGTTGAGTCAGTATCGGGCCCAGGTTAATGCATAGGAGAACTATCTAATCCAGGTTTTTTCTGAATGTTTCTGCCAAAAACAGCTGATAGTAGGACCTTCTTTACTATTTTATTTTATGTAGGTTATTTACAGCTGCTGACAGCGATGATATCTCCACAGCTATACAGTTCATCAATAAGGCAAGGCCGTGGACAACATTGATGGGTGTGGGCTGGGGATATGGAGCAAACATGTTGACAAAGTACTTGGCAGAAGCTGGGGAGAAAACACCGCTTACAGCTGCCACCTGCATAGACAATCCTTTTGACTTGGAGGAGGCCACAAGGTCCTCTCCTCATCACATGGCTAATGATCAGAAGCTCACTGGTGGACTGATAGATATTCTGAGATATAACAAGGTTGATGATTGCTTTCAACCTTCTATCTTTTTTGGTTCAAATGCCCCTCCATTCTAGAATGTTTTAACTTTGAAGAAACAAATTGATCGATTTGGTATGCTTCAAATTGGTATCAGCCATATAGTGAATGTGATATATCTCTTCATAGTAGTAACTTATGCTTATGAATGACTACTTAATTTCTAGGAACTATTTCAAGGCAAAGCAAAAGGGTTTGACGTGGAGAAGGCTCTTTTGGCAAAGTCTGTTCGTGATTTTGAAACAGCAATATCTATGGTATCATATGGGTTTGAGGCACTAGAAGATTTTTATTCCGAGTCTAGCACAAGAGATGTGGTTGGGAACGTGAAGATTCCTGTTCTCTTTATACAGGTCAAATTTATTTAATTTAAATCTAATTTGCTTTAATTTTTGTACGAGATTAGTCTTGTCTTGTGTCTGCTTAATGTTTAAAAATCTTTCTGTAGATACTCTGCTTATTTCAACAGAAGATTTTTGTGGCTTTTTTGGGAAGAGAAGAAATTAAAATTTTAGGTGGAAAGAGATGATTTACCTCAAATTTATTTTGACACTTTGCTAAGTTCTACCAAGTTTAACTTTAAAAATTAAATGAATATTTGATTCCAAGAAAATTTCTGGAAACTATTTGCTGCTGGAACAATGGGAACTATGAGCTATCATTGTTGAACTTTCTTAGCAAATAAGGTTGCAAAGTTCTTATTTTTTGTTCCGAACAAACTCATCACAGATTTCTTTATTACTTAATATGAAATTATCAACCCCACCACCTCACTGGCAATAAAAAATGTCTAACTAGTTGAAAATCTGTTAATTTATCAGAATGACGATGGGATGGTGCCACTATTCTCTATTCCACGCAGTTTGATAGCAGAAAATCCATTTACAAGCCTGCTCCTGTGTTCTTGTATGCCATCTAGTGTTATTGGAAGTGGAAAATCTGTTACATCCTGGTGCCAGCATCTTACGATGGAGGTAATAGCCTTTTTAACTTTCTTGGGATCTTATCTAAAATTAGGGTCCTCTTTTGTTGTATTGACAACATAAGTATATGATATGGGTTCATCATTGAGTTTAATTTCCTTTCCATGTCTAACTTTGACTTTTTTGAATCACTTATGATTGTTCTTCGTGTTGATTGAGCCTTGTTGATCTGTAGATAAAATTTCATCCATGCTGAGTCCATGTCTTGCAAGGAGGAAATTTTCAGATTTTATTATTATTCAATATCCAAGGAAGTGTATATTTCTTTCTTTCTTCTTTTTATTATTTTTATTATTATTTTTAATAAAATGGGATTCTCCTGTAATTTGTTTTTTCTTTTTTCTCTTTCTAGAAGTTTCAGTTCCATAGTGCAGGTCAGCTACATGATTTTGTTTCTTACGGAGCTCTGTCTAAATTTAAATGATTTTAATTGTTCTAAATATTATTGAATTTTCCATACTTTCCTTGCTGTAAATTTGTAGGCTAAAATGTGCTTCATATATTTTTCACTATCTACTACTCTTAATATGATTCTCTCTGGTTGGCAATGCTAGTGCTCTGTCTTCTCCCTAAAAGAAGCCCCAGTTGGAAAACTTGGTGGAATTAAACTTGGATTCTTGCAAGTGATGTTTTGATGTATGTTACATGCAGTGGCTTACAGCAGTGGAGCTGGGACTTCTGAAGGGTCGTCATCCTCTCCTGAAAGATGTGGATGTGACAATCAATCCTTCAGAAGGCTTGGCTCTTGTAGAAGGCAGAACATCTGAAAAGAGTGATGAGGTTGACAAGCTCTGGTATCTCTCCCAGGCAAATGCTCTGAATGGATACACTGTAGATCCTGTGAAGGATATGCTTGAAGATAGTGATACTGCTGCTAGCATCTACTTAAGGTCCAGACGCGATTCACGAGGAAATTCTGACACTGAAGACAGAGGACTGCAGGAAGTGGAAAATGGTGCTGTGCGGCAGATTAGCCCTGTTGATGCAGAATTGGTTGATGAGGAGGAAGTTGGTTCAGAAGATAGCGAAAGAGGTCAAGTGCTACAGACAGCACAAGTGGTTATGAGTATGCTTGATACAACCATGCCTGGTACTCTGACTGAAGAGAAGAAAAAGAAGGTAATGCTTAGAGTTGTCAGTTCTATGATATTTTCTTCATGATGCTATACTAATGTTCAGTATTGTAATTGCATCATCTTATGTTCTCTATGTATCTTCAGTGAACATAGAAATGCTATAACTGGCAAAGTTGAGTCTGATATTCTGTCATTTGTCTTACCTAAAATTTTCTAGTGCCGTATTTGGGTGTGGCTTGTCTACTCCATATATACTTGGGTTGCGTCTTTTTGTGCATTCTTTTAAGATTGATTTACTTATAAAAAATAAATAAATTCTAGTGCGCCATTGACTCATATATTGCTTTATTGATTTATGACTTGCCTTAGCTTTAGTTATTAATCTATGTAATCTGGATTAGCAGTATTTTTATTGTATTTTACATTGTTGTAAATAGTTCTTTGCTCTTTGTTACGTCTTTGGGGGGGGGGGTTAAAGAATTTTAGGATACATAAGACGTTTTTATGAAGTAGATTATGTAGAACAAGGCTACTAGCTACTTGATAGAATGTATTATATTTTCAGAAATTTTGGTGGTTTTCTTGGCTCGTTGGTGACTGTTGGTACTTTCTCACATGTATTTACAGTCACATTGTTGCTTACCATAGTTTTGGGATTTTTTTATATATTGATCTAGTAATTATATCCAGGTCTTGACTGCTGTGGATCAAGGAGAGACACTTATGAAAGCTTTGGAAGATGCTGTGCCAGAAGATGTTCGTGAAAAGCTTACAGCTGCTGTAAGTGGAATTTTGCATACCCAAGGCACACACTTAAAGTTTGATGGACTTCTTGATATTTCTCGGATCCCTGATGTTTCATCAGGATTAAGGGCAAAGATCCAAGAAAAAGTCACAGGAATATCAGGTGCAGAAGGTTTTGATAAAGATCATCATTCTTCAGACCAAATAAAATCGGCTGATGAACTTGCAGATAGCTTGAATAACACTCAACCTGGCACGGACAAACCTACTGGTGAACTGGAATCAGATCTCTCTTCAGAGAAATCACCAAAAACTGTCAATTTGGGCCAGTCTCAATCAGCAAGTGGTGATGGAGTTGATATATCTGGTTCAGTCATGAAAGACACCAGTGAGTTGGGGAATAATGATGAGTATGTTGAGTTCTCTGAAGAAAAACCTGCTCCAGTTCTTGACTACAGTGAAATGGAATCAGAAACAGGTGTTAAGCCGAATTTTCCCAGTCAGGCTGAGAACGCAGGTGACACCAAGGAAGCAACAGTTAGTGAGCACAAAGACCTGGATGGTGGAATAGCTCAAACAGAGACAAAAGAGGAGAATAATAACCTGAAAACTGAAGATAAATCCGCAGATTCTTCAACTGACCAAAGTAATGTGGCATCAGCAAGGATAACAGAGGAAGTACCTTCCGAGTCCTCCTCTGAGGGCCAAGCATTGGAGGAGGAAGGTAATGATAATCCGAAGAGGGACAATAAAAGTATGCAGGCTGTTCAGGATCAAGCTAAGTCTACTGCGTCTGATCCTAGTCCCTCCGCCTTCAGTGTATCCCAAGCATTTGAGGCTTTAACAGGGGTGGATGATTCTACCCAAGTGGCTGTTAACAGTGTTTTTGGTGTAATAGAAAATATGATAGATCAGTTGGAGGAGGGTAGGGATGAGGAAAATGGATTCAAGGATAGGAACAACATTGAGGACAAGAAAACTGATTCTGTGGACGAGCAACAAAGCATTATTGACCACAAGTTGGAAAAGAAAGGAGAAAATGAAGGTGAACAAAGAATGCAGTCTGATACTTTAGGTGATCTTCCTGTATATAATCACTGTGAGAATAACATGCAGTCACAGCATGATCCAAGAACTGGAAGAGTAGAGGGGGAAACCATGCACGACCTCAATTCCTCTAATGGGAAAAGTATGGATAGATCTTGGGCTAGTAAGAACAATATCAATGTAAGTAAAGACAAAAATGAAAAGAAGGATCAATTAGTTGGTAGTAAATTACTTGCCGATAATCCAGAAAAGCTTAGACATGTAAAGAGTATTCCACTGTACATAACTGCAAATCAAAATGGGGCCTTTCCCAACAAGTTCTTACGTCAGTATCTAATTTCAAAGAAGCATACTAAATCACTTGACTTGGATACAACAACTGCTCTATTACTTGACTATTTTCCTGAAGAAGGTCAATGGAAGCTCTTGGAACAACCAGGAAATAGTGGAATCTCTACCAGTGATATTGCAACTCATTATGTTGATGAGAGTCAAATTGAGGCTCACTTGCCTGCAAAATTAAATGATACAGACAACTTTATTGAACCCCCATATGTTATATTTGATACGGAAAAGCAACAGGAACCAGTTTCCGAATATGAAACAATGGACCATATGAATAGAAAAGTTGAAATCAGCAATGATAAATTAGAGGAATTGATGCATTTTGTGAAAAATATTGTTATGGATTCTTTGAAGGTTGAAGTTGGTCGTAGGCTTACTGCATCTAAGATGAAAGAAATGAAACCCAGGCTTGCTAGAGATTTGGAACTTGTGGCAAATGCTGTGTCATTGGCTGTTGGACATGACAAGGAGCATATTTGGTGTGTGGAAGGTAAGCATGGTAGTATTCAATGTACTTCAGAAAAGCTTGGTACTCTTCATGCAGAGCATATTATTAGAGCCATTTCCTCTGCTGTTCAGGACACGAGTTACATGAGAAGAGTGCTCCCAATTGGAGTTATTGTAGGCTCCAGCTTAGCTGCCTTAAGGAAATCTTTCAACGTAGCTACTGTAAATGGTAATAGTCAAACAGAAGTTCTGACCCATGTTCAAGCCAAGAAGTCTAGGGAAAAAACTCATTCTAAGGTCAGTGTGGCAGAGGCTGATCAAAATCCTTTTGATAAATCTGGTCATAGTACTAGTTTGGACAGTACCTTGAGCGGAAAAAAGAAAACAGATGAATTGAAATATTTAAACAATAACACTGTCATGGTTGGTGCTGTTACAGCTGCCCTAGGGGCATCTGCTTTACTGGTGAAGCAGCAGGTAATAGTTTGTCCCTTATTTTAATGCTTTCATATTTTTCTTCATTTGTTTTCTTAATGAAAATGTGGCTTAGTAAAGCGGATATCATGGCTAGAGGGATCTGAGGATTTATTTTTTAGATTTGCTATAAATATCTTTTTATATCTAGGTGGTGTGTTTGTTAGATCAATCTTGCTTTCAGTTTGTGCTTCAAATGCGTAGAAATTTAACTATGTTAAGCTTTTAAGGAAACTAATGATTTAATAGGGTATCAAAGCAAAGATTTTGAGCTCGAACTTGAATCTACGGTTTACCCCAATTCAGTTAAATATTCCACGTATTGGGCCCTCAATTGTTTTTTTTTTTTGGGTGGGGGGGGGGGGGTGAGTTTTAGTCCACACATGAGGTAAATGTTAGAATATTAATTAAATGATTAAATTCATTATTTCCAATCAAGTTAAAATTTAGGGATAACTAATGATTTAATAAACTGTCCATTCTCATTGAGA
Organism: Carpinus fangiana; assembly: GCA_006937295.1. Lineage (NCBI taxonomy): Eukaryota > Viridiplantae > Streptophyta > Magnoliopsida > Fagales > Betulaceae > Carpinus > Carpinus fangiana. The sequence goes on along the minus strand of CM017321.1, from coordinate 44,616,860 downwards.
ATAAAACATCACTAATATTTGTTGTAATTGTTAAGTACTTGTTATATTCTCAAGACATGCATGAGCTTGTTTGATTTTCCGCTGTCCAGTAATTTTCTCTCTTTGAGATCTCCTTAAATGCCTTTATTGAATAATCACACCGCCAAGGAGGAGATCCACTTTGCAATGAAACAACCTTTCTCCCTGGTCTTCTCATTTATTGTGACTTCCTTTAAATATCTTCCTTACGGAAAATATAAGCCTCTCAGTTGTTTGTTGATTTATTCTCTTCTTCTTCTTCTTTTCATATTAAAGTTCTGCTTGCGTTTGAAATAATCATCTGACTTTTTTCTTGGTATTTGTGCACTCTTCATGCTTTTTGCTATGTATGAACACAGGTTTTTGACAAAGGCAATGAAACTGCTGAAATTTCATCAAAATCCTTCAAGGTGAAAGATAATCATCATCAGGGGCCTTACAAGCTTGAGGAGTCAGTATCTGAAAAGGACCAGAATAACATAGTTACAAGCCTTGCTGAGAAAGCCATGTCAGTTGCTGGTCCTGTAGTACCTATGAACGAAGATGGTGAAGTGGATCAAGCAAGGTCTTAACATGTAACACATATGTTCTATGTGTGGATTAAACTGTTGTTTTACTTTTACTAAATTAACTCTTTTCTTTCCCACACGAAATAGGCTGGTCGCAATGTTGGCAGATTTGGGTCAAAAAGGTGGCTTGTTGAAGCTGGTTGGCAAACTGGCTTTGCTATGGGGAGGTTTACGTGGTGCAATGAGTTTGACTGACAGGCTTATCTTGTTTCTTCGTTTAGCTGAACGACCCTTCTTCCAAAGGTAATTTAAATTGATTGATGTCACAGCCTGCCATCCCTCCATTCTATCAAAGAATGTTGCTTGAGATAAACCAATGCATGTTGAACATTAATAGTTTACCATCTTTGGGACTGTTATAATCTGTCTCTGATGATTTTATTCATGCATGTATTATGAATTCTGTCAATTTTGGTGGGGAGCCTGACTGCTGTTTACTGATAATCGTTATAATCTATTATCTTTTAACGTCCTTCAAAAGAGATGTTCTCCCTAGCTTGCTATAGAGTTTATTTACTTATGCATATATGATCTAGATAGGAGGTTCAATATATGAGCGGTAATTTTTCATATAGGAGTGTAACTTTTGTTAACTGTTGCTCTTGGCATTTGATTAGAAGCTTGATTCAGCCATGTGCTTCTGCAACTTGGCCATGCAAAATTGACTCTCTCTGCTTTTATTTTTTCATTTGTGCTTAAATACTCCTTCCACTGTGGTTGTGCATTGATCTGTTTTAAATAATTAAGTTTTACTGTTTTTTCACCTCTGCCAGGTGGAGCAGAGGTGAAAAGTAATCATGTGCCCAACTCTTAATGATTTGGTTAGTCACTGTTGCATGGAGTAAAATAGAACGGAACAATGGGTTGTTTTTTGGGAAACTTGAAAAGATACATGTATATGTCACTTGTTAGTGGCTGGGGCATAGCTTCCCTCGACGTTGTGGGGCTATGTTGTATGTATTATGCAGTTGTTCAGGATTTGCAATACATGGCAAAGTGCAGGATGCAGCTAAAATAGATACCTCTACATGAAGGAGTTCAGATATAATAAGCAGTTAAACATTGTATTCAAATATTTAACTACAAACTAAATGATTGCCTTCATAGTTTAAATTAAGGCCTTGTTGAGTCACAGTGCCTGAACCATACTAGAATTCTATTTCTTGACAAAGGCAATATAACAATCGTTGTTTATTTTTTCCTTCATCTGTGAAGAGCAACTAAACAACTGGATCAATGTTAACAGCCACTTTTTAAAGGTAAGCCATGTATGTGATTGATGTTACATATACTAACACGATTTTGGTTGATGTTACATATACTGGATTTCTTGGAGATGCAAAAGGATGAACTTATGTATATATCTATTATATGCTCCATAAACTGCAGTTTTTATTCTTAATCTCGTTGGAATCTTTTCTTGGCTGTTTTGGTTCTTATGTTCGTGTCAGTTTTCTATTAACTTTTATTTTACTTTGTAGATATATACATCTGTAGAATTTTGTATTTTTCTGGTCGGTATTTTTATTAACACGACAATCTTGCTTTCTCCTTAGGATTCTTGGGTTTATCGGCATGGTTCTTGTTTTATGGTCACCGGTTGCTGTTCCATTGCTTCCTACACTGATGCGGGCCTGGACGACAAATACTTCCTCTAGAATAGCTGAGCTTTTTTGCATTGGTGGCCTTTACACTGCTATTATGATCCTTGTTATGTTATGGGGGAGAAGAATACGTGGGTATGATTCGTATGAAGATGCACTTGAGCAATATGGGCTGGACTTGACATCATCACAAAAGGTGTGCTTTTGAGCTAAATCTGTCAGGCGAAATCTAGATGTAGAGACAGTAGGGTCATTAGCTTGTTATATTGAAGATGTATGTGTGGTACATATTTAGACTTGTTTTTCTGTTAAAATGACGGCAGTTCTGAGCTGTCTCAGCAGCTCTGGACAGACCTAGTTATGATAGGGAGAAAATGTTGTAAGGATCTAGGATACACAATTGACTGCATAGTAGGCCACAGACAGGGAGTATTATCAACCTCAAGTTTCTTATATTTGATTACTCTCTTTCTCTCTCTCTCACTCACACACACACACATGCAAAAGCACATGCAAACGCACAATCCTTTTAGCAGCTTAAATCCTGCACCATTATATTTTATTACGTATAATTCTTTCCGCTATAAATGCACTTGCCCTCATCTTTCTTTCATTCAATATCCTGTTAAATTTTGTGGTCGTTGAGAGGGGGGGGGGGGTATACATTCTCAGGTCTTGTGTGTCATGGCCTAAATGTGCTAATATTGAGCTCCCTGCTTGCAGATCCAAAACTTTTTGAAAGGCTTGATTGGAGGAGTCGTGCTCGTTTTATCAATAAATTCTGTCAATGCATTACTTGGTTGTGTGAATATCTCTTGGCCTTCTACTCCATCTCCTTTAGATGCCTTAACACGGTTGAAAGTATATGGGCAAATGCTTATGCTAGCCGGTCAAGGAATTGTAACAGCCACCAGTGTTGCGCTTGTGGAAGAACTGCTTTTCAGATCATGGTTGCCTAAGGAAATTGAAGTGGATCTGGGATATTATCGAGGAATTATTATCTCAGGGCTTGCATTTTCGTTATTACAGAGGTATATTATTGATTTGCTTAGTGACATATTGCTTGCCTCTATTTGCGTGTCTGTGATCAGTTTCTGACTAACCACCACATTTGGCTGGCATTCAGTTCTAAGGTTCCAACCAGATCGTTCAAAGCATGTCCCCTAGAATTTCCTTCTCTTAATTGTTACATTTTTCCTTATATCTGGATATTAGTGAAATAAGTTTCTGGAGTTTATGCTTCTATTGTTCCCTAACAGGCATAACATGCAGTCAAAATATAATACTCCTTTCTTTGGATGGGATTTCAGGTCTCCACAGGCTATACCTGGGCTGTGGCTTTTGTCTTTGGGTTTGGCAGGTGCGCAGCAAAGAAGTGAAGGCAGTCTCGCCATTCCAATTGGGTTGCGTGCCGGGATAATGGCTTCAAGTTTTGTTTTACAGAAGGGTGGATTTTTAACCTACAAGCCCAAATTCCCTCTTTGGGTAACTGGGACAAACCCTTTCCAACCATTTAGTGGGGCGGTTGGTTTTGCATTTGCTTTAGTGTTGGCAATCTCTCTCTATCCAAGACAACCTCTGCGAAGTGAGAAACTGAAAAGAACCGTTCAGAAATAAGGGAAAATTTTGTTGGTGAAGATTGTTATGTTGCTCTTACGTAGATTCCTTTGTGGGCTGTGGTCGTGTAAGGAAAAAGAAAGACCAACACAGATGGGAAGGGACGTGAAGAAATTGAAAGTACAATGCTCTGTTCTCCCAGTGTGGTTTCCAATGCTATATGCACAAAGGCCTCAAGTACAGTTGGTAAATCCCGGAACTGAAAAGCGACTTATACGTGTGTATAGAAGGTTTTGTCTTGTGTTGTTTTGGTCATATCTATATCCATCCTTTTTTATAGAGATTTCCAACAATTTTGATATTCGAGTCTTTATGGGGCTTACCTGTCAAAGCAGGTTCGGACAGCTAGGCCACCTACTGAAGCAAGTGGGCTCCGTAAATGCTCTTGCGGTAAATTGTTGTGGATCCGAATTTCTCTCTCCAATATACCATGAATTGTACAGTATATGGAACAGATAAGAACACAATGTTGAGATTGTCACATGCAGATCGGAATTCGGAATTCCAGAAGTCAAATATAAGATGACTTTTGTTCTTGGATGTTCGGAATTTTTTCTATAAGTATGTGGTTTGACAGATGGGCTTCACTAAACTTTCAGTCATGCTGCATCCAGGTATTATACACCTACTGGCTAAAAAAAGTAACATCACCACAAACTATGCAATGGATTAGATAGAATGAGGTTGTTTCCATTTGTACGCTTGATGAATGATCTTGTTAACAAAAAGAAATAGGCGGCTGCAATTTTCAGATGCTCTCCTCAACCCAGATATTCAGAAAATTTTCGGGTGTTCTTTTACTCAAATATTTCTGATAATCTGGCTCGTTTTAAAAGCACATGAATTGATGTGTTTGGTGAGTTGTGGATCACAGCCCGTCTGTTAGCCTGGTGACATGATTGTATCGTGCTCACCTCCATCTTATTGAAATTTCTGTGTTAACCGAAGTGGATTATTACAAGAATTGGACAAATTTCTCTGATTCATGATAAAACTGAAGCGGCCATGGTAAAAGAAGCAACAGAATTGGACAGCAAAGAGGGAAAAGAATGAAGAAATGAAAAGGAAGAAGAAGAACATATAGAGGATAGAAGCAGTAGAATGGAATAGTGAATAAAAATGGAAACAAAAATCTCATCATTTTCTTGGCCGACAGTTGGCAAAAGGCTTTCTTATATGCTGTGAGCCCAGGAGTGAGAACATACTAGATGGTGCAACAACCGTAGACCATTCTCTTGAAAACCAATCCAACTATTATAAATTCAGAAATTAACCAATGCCTTCGCAATAGAAAAGACCATTTTTGTGAAACACACATCACATAAGCAAAGCCATATTCGAAGGGTTTAAAGCTCCATTACTCATGGTTGGGAGGATGAGAGAGTGGCACAAATGGCATTGTTTAATTCCCATCACAAGAAAGTCGAAAGTGAATTAAAAACAACATAGGCAGTCAAACAAAGTCACCACTCCGAATTGAATTGATATTTGATGGGCTAAACAACCAAATTCAAATACATCCAACAAGCATCAAGAAAAAAGAAGAAAATAAAAAGGCCTTGTCCCAGAGCCTAATCACGAACTCAAAAATAATGGACATTATTCCTCAAAACCAGAAAAAAGACAAAAAAAACAAAAACAAAAAAAAACTCGTGCCAGCCCAGTGCTTCCTCCTTTATTTGCTTCTTCGGATTTCCTTTACTCGACAGCAAGAGGAACAGACTCAGCCTGAAATGTTTCAAGAAAATGAATCATAACCAGAACAAAGTAAATATACCCAAGCATGACATGGTAGACCCAAAACACAAGGTGTAGGAATTATTCAAACTAGATAGAAACTTACCAGCTTACGGTACTTAAGAGCATAGAACATCTCAAGATAACGGCGGCTCTCAAGGCGGTCAAGGTTAGACACATGTTTCCAGAAGCCGTAAACCCCAGTCAGGGTCAACAACCTCTCAGAATAAATCTTCCATGTGTACCTATGCAACCATAAAAAGAATCAGAAAATTGAATATAAACAGTATCAATAAAGATACAAAAGTGATGAGGAAAGACAGTTCACTTACTTCTCAAGGATCCGGTTCAAACCTCCCAGAGAGATTTTGTCCCAGTGAGAAGGGTCTGCCTTAGTCTTCTCAAAGAAATCAACAAGGAGCTCGGCAGCTTGATCACCATGGTATGGATCAATATGGAAGCCAGATTTACCGTGTACGATGATCTCAGCTGGGCCACCATTACAAGTAGCAAATGTTGGCAATCCACAAGTCATGGACTCAACAACGGTCAAGCCGAAAGCTTCATATACAGCAGGCTGCACGAAGGCTCCCCTTGTGTCGGCAATGTACCGATATAGTTCACCATTCCTCACTCGGTTCATCTGGGATGAAATCCATCTAAACTGGCCATTCAACTTGTAGGTTTCAATAAGTTCATGCATTTTCTTCATCTCAGCTTTCTCCTCGTTGTCCTTGGACTCCTTTCTCCGATCCCCAGCAACAACAACAAGGTTAACCAACTCACGAAGTCGAGCATTCTTACCATACCACTCAACAAGACCAGTGATGTTCTTCACACGATCGAGCCTCGCCATTGTAAATATGATGGGCTTGTTCCGGTCCTTCAAGACACACCTGTAGGACAGCAGTATATGAATAACAATTTGTACAACTAGACATAGGAATTGGAATTATTAGTTGTGGAAAATCAGATGGAGACTCACAAGTGTTCTTCATTCTCCACAGAGGAGTAAAGGAGCTCTTCTATTTCAGCGTGGAAGGATGTCAACCTCTTTTCCTTCTCAGTGTAAGGGAAGTAAATGCTCATATCTGCTCCAGGTGAAACAATGTTGAACTTGGGATCAAAGACATCAATTCCATGTACAACACGGTAGAGTCCCGGCATGGTGAACGCAGTGTGACTCTCGTACTGACCAACAGTGTCTTTGCTGAAACCACAGAAGAGAAACAATATAAGGGCCTCGAGTGAATAGCAATTTCCAATTAGGAGTGAATTATATAATGTAAGAGGGATATATCACCTTCCAGCAATTTCTTGGAAAGTACTGGTGATAATGAAATCGGTGTGATTCATGGCTATAAGATCAGCAGTAAACTGGCAAGAGAAGTGATACTTCTCCTCCAAATTTTTCCAGTAAATGTCAGATTCAGGATACTTTGTCTTCTCCAGGGCATGGGCTATGGTGCACTGCAAAAGGACAGTAATGAATGAAAATTATTTAGCAGTTTAGCTCGCAAAAATCATTTTGACCAAATGCAGCGAGAATCACAAATAAAAATATAGATATCTTTTGACAAACCTGTGTAACCCCAAATTTATGTGCTAACAATGAGGCAACAATGTTCCCATCACTGTAATTTCCAATTATCAAATCTGGCTTCCCTTGAAACTCTTTAGTAAGTTCATGTGCAACATCCTAATAAAAAGTAAATTGTTCAATTTTAGAATCACATAGCACAATAAAGGCAGAAGTACTTTTACACTGGAAAATTCAAGCAGCACAATAATGAGCAAAAGAACAACTCTAAATCTAAAGTTTACCTCGGTGTAGGTCTCAAGATATGGCCAAACTTCAAATCTTGAGATCCATTTGCGGACAATGCCCTTCTCAGTTCTAAAGGGAACACGAAGAATATCTGCATGTTCTGTCCCAAATACTTTCTCAAGACGCTGACCACAAGTGGTTCCAGTTGCATCAGGGAGGAGTCGTGTGACCTGGAAATGGAAATAAATTCAAGCATCAAATCGAGGGGAAGACACAAAATAACAAAAGTATTCCACCAAAACATAAGCAAAGCTTACAATGAGGATACGAGGAGTAATATCCAAGCCTTGTTGCTTAATACGAAGAAGCATCTCACTCTCCAAGGCCCGAACTTGATCCAAGATATAGACAACCTGAATGAGAAACCAAGTCGTTAGTCAACCCAAATTGAGACAACAACTAAATTGAACATCATGGATCAGGATTCTTCGCTAACCTGTCCACCAGTATCAGGATATCCCAAGACATTATCCTGTGCAAAATACCCATGGGGAGACATAATTACAACATTAAAGACCATAGGGATTTTTCCAAGAAATGTCTCAAGGGTGCAAGGATCAGGAGCCTCAAGAAGATCCAAAAGAAGTTGGATCATTTCAAGAACACGCTCAGCAGTGTCACCCCACCCTCTCTCCAAACCAATCTCCTGGAACTTGTGCTCAAACTTAGCATATGGTGTTTCAGGGGCAACCGTAGACAGGAATTCCTCTGCCTTCCTAAGAACGTATTGGAGAGCATTTACGTTTTGAATCCTGTCGTTGACCATCATATTCTGCAGAAGAATACCAAAAAAATTTGTAAGATACTTGTGAACAACAAGAAAGAGAGAAAAAAAAGAAAATGTTCACGGACAGACCTTCCCCTTGTAGCAGTGAACTCTGAGAAATTCAAGCAGAGGGTGCATGCTCTCCTTGTCATGGAAGAGCTTTGCAGAAAGGTGGCGGTTAAGGAACTCCACGCCATTCCCAATGGACTTTGAAAGAGTTGGGCGAGGAAAAGATGCAGCGAAGGGTTCAAAATCCAACTCAAGCACAAAGTTCCCGTTGGTGCTGCATCGAGATGAATATCACGGTTAAATATAGCAAATCTAAAAGCAATTTAGTAAAACCCAACAACAAAAAGTCACCTTCCATCCACGAGTTCCTCTTTGAAGTGCAAGTACTCGGGCACACGCAGCTCTTCAACCACAAGAGCGTGGACATTCACCCTGATGTATTCCCAAACACCAGGCCTTGGACGAACCGCCAAGGCAACCCACGGAGGTAGAACAATGGCTTCCTATATCACCCAAAAGAAAGGGAGAAAAAAAATGACTAATTTACAGCCATAAAGCCTTTAAAAAGAATGGAATTCTAAAAAAAGAATGTGATCTATATTTACCTGAGTGGATCTAAGAACCTCACCAAAGGCCCCGTCAAGAAGCTTCTTTCTGGTGGCCTCAGGGATTGCTTCCACCTCAGCAATAAGCTGATGGTGCTGGAGAATACCTTTTCCCTTGCCCTCGATCCTACAATACCATCATCACCCACACGTTACTATTTACGCATGCCTTTCTATTCCCATCGAAAACCAAAAAAAACCACTTGTTCCTCAACAATCATCAATATTTCAAGCAAACATTAAACAAAATAAGACTGCATGTCTTTTTGTCTCTCTGGGTTTCTCTAACTATTTAGCACTTTAGCACCCATTTTTAAGATGCCACCAAAAAAGAATCAAATGCACAAGACTAAAAGAGTCACCTTGACAGTAGTGCCACAATTTCGTTGCGGTTAGCAGCCAGAGTCTCATCCAAGCGCTCACGGAGGCTGTGGACGCGGGTCAGAACATGTTCCGCCATGACTAACTTCTCAAAAAACCTTGAACAAGTACACACGCAAAAGAAACAACTGTTAAGCAACAGATCCAATTTTATCCAAATAGAAAACCTTTTATGGAGACGGATAAACACGAAAAAAGTCAAACGATCTGAACATGGGTCGATTTAATACTATTCTAGAAGGAAGGCTGCTTAAATTTCTAAACCTACCCAAACCTACCAACCCACATAGAAAAATATTAAACTCGGATTTATGGTTCAACAAGATTTCCGTCTTTTACAAAAAGAAAAAATAAAAGATTTCGGTCTTAACAAGTGCATCGAATGACTGCATGTGCGTGTGATCCAGTGCTCTTGGGTGGCATAAACCCTCCATTAAACAATATATGATATCCATGAGTGCTAGCCAGTTAATATAGTACAGATCCACTGCTAAAATTAGTCTTTATAATAATAAAATGAGCGGTTCAAAGCACAGAAAAGCTTCTTTGACATGAACAAAAGGAAATCAAGCAGAAACTTCTGCCTTGAATGAAAGCTTTGACCCGTAAAGACATTTTGAATAGGCATTTTTCTCTCATTAAAAACAAAAAACAAAAACAAAAAGAAAAAGAAAAAGAAAAGAAAACTACAGAACAGCATCATAGAAAAAAACGAAGAAAAAAAAGAAAAAAGAACCAGGACATACGGTACCTAGAGAAACGCAAAAAAGAGAAACGGAGAGGAGAAAAATGAAAGAGTGGTGAATGAAGCAATGGTGGTGGCTATGGGATTTATAGCCGAAGGAGCGCGAAACCGCCAAGTGGCCAAGACAATCAGGGTAAGAGAATCACCGTAAAATCTCTTTCTTTTGTCTCTAAAGCCTGTCTTTAAAGTCTTAAGATATTCATCCAGAGAGATTTGCGGGGACGAGGGTAGTTAGGTCAATTGGAACCGAGTTTCACCGTATTTACTTTTCTTCGCTTATGTCTTTCTCAAGTCTAGGAGAGAATAAAGGGGCACTCTTGTAAATGTGCCACTGTATTTTTACCGCAAAAATATCTCCTTGTCTTTCTTTCCGAAATTGAGCAAGAGAATTGGGGGCGAAAAGGGCGGGTAGTTTGGTAAATGCATCAAAAGGATTTGCGTATAAAATATTAGCAAATAAGGAGGATCGTTACTGCAAGAGAGTGGGGGTCAAGAAATTGACATGTAGACGGACCTTGATCCCCAAGCAAGAACACCCAACACACTCCCAAGAGAAAGAAAAGAAAAGATTCTGTTTCAATCGATGGGCCTCTGTATATATCTTTGGAAACAATTGATGGATCATGGACGGTGAATGTGTGAAGGGCGGAAGCAACGAGATGCTGAAAGGCGAAGGTGGGGCCTGGGCCTGGCCTCTGTCTCATAGAGGTGGTGCTGGTGATGATCACAACCAAGACTTTTTCAGTAGCTGGGTACGTTTGAAAATAGATGACCCGTACCCATTAATATTTCACTTTCTACATCGTAAACATTAATACATGTTGTTGTTTAAGCAAATATGTATGGATCAGACAACTGCAATAATAAAGATTTGAAGCATCGATTCCTTTACCTAGAAATCAACAATGCCAAAACAATATGCTACGAACTCGACGACGAGGAGGAGGAAGACAAAAAAAACCAAACAAACGAACAAAATGAACGCAGATCTTCCAAACACACGAAACGCAAGTGTGCAAAGAAATGCACAGATGGGTTTTGGGATGAGAAAGCTGCGAGGCCTAGACACCCTTATATACTAAAAAGAGGGAGGGTGCTCATGCTCCTTCTCCACCTTCCTTTCGGCCATTAATGGGCCTTGCATTTGAATATAGTATAGTGTCTCTGTTTCCGTGAAAAAAAAAAAAAGAAAAAAAAAAAGTCATTATTACCGCCACACCTTCCTGTGGTTTCGTTGTTGCTTTCACAAAACCGCTTTTCGCCATCTATGGCTATGGGCTATGGCCCATTTTTTTACTCATCAATCCAATTATCCGCTTCCTTCTCCCTTCTTGATTTTTTTAATGTACATAGATTTGTTCGCTCTGTCAAAGCCTTCATCATACGTAACGGAATACAATATACAAGTTGTAATATTTAATTAGGTGAATCGGTGACCGTGAATTTTTCAAGGTGCGCCTGGTTTTTCAATGCTTCTTCCTGTTGTCTTTGACTCGACGATGGTTTTGCTTCTTTTGGTTTTTCTTGTCCTTTTTCCGACCGGTTTTTGGCGCGGGACTATTTCGTATCCCAAAAATCTCCCCCCACGTTAGGGCCGGCCACGTCACTGTTCACAAGGATGTGTCGGTCATTTCATAATTAGATATAAAGAGAGTTTCATTCGGATAATTGAAAAGATAAAAAAATAAAAATAAATGACTCTGCTTTCTCAGCGAAAGTCACAGCGCGCCAGTCGCTGTACGTACGGGTGCTGGGTCTTGATGTCGGGACAGTGAAACAACACTCTTTTTTTTTTTTTGTTAAGATCTCATGTGATGCTGACGTGGCATCCACCAATTGGGAATTTGGGAGGGACCTAAGTTCGTCAGAGTAGGATTTAGATATCGTCGATATGGTCCCACTCCCACTCGTACACGTCGGTTTTGGGCCCCCGGAAAACTAATGTTAGGCACAGCGAAGTCGTCGGAGTAATGGGCCTGGTTGATGATGTCTGTTGTTGGCAAATATGCACCGACATTTTTCATACTGATAAACTATTTTTTGTTTGGATAGGGTTCTATTTGAATTTTATTTTTTATAATGCAGTTTTTTAAAAAAAAATATAAACTTTTTCTTTAACTTTATTAAATGTTTTTTTTAGTGTGTACTTCTTATGTGTTTAATAATGCATTTGACAGTCTGATTCTTTTTTTATACTTGTAATTTAAAAATGTAAAACAAAAATATAAGCAACCGCGTATATTTTTAAATATTAAACTACAGTTATTTAAATTTGTTTGGAAAGATTACATTTTAAATTACAAATTTAATTAGATTCTTAGAAACACACAACAATTTTATAAACTAAAACTTTGTCATATTATTTTGGGATTATTTTAAGGTAAGAAAAAGGCGGTGATCCATTGATTAACATTGTAATATTTTCCTTAGCTTGAGCTTGATCCAATGTGAGAGAGAGTAGCTTCTTCAAAATCTGTTGGCTGCAGTGATATCAATTGTGGTTTTAGAACATATATATATATATAGGACTTACTGATGGATAATCACGTGTTCTACGCATGAAGTATATATGGCGTACAAAAGTCTAACGCTTGACATTGGCACTGCATTTCTAGAACAAGAATGTTAAGTGCAACAAGGAAAACGAGGAACCCCACTGGTCCCTTGCCCTCGTTGTGGGGCTAGCCTTTCATTATCCTCCTTCTTATTATTTATTTAATTTTCTGAGTAGCTTTCCACTATTCATTGATTGAGTTAAGGGCATGTTTGCCAAAGGATTGAATCAGATCTGTGACTCAAAAAATTCTTCTCAAAATTAATTTTAATATTCTTACTTTTTATATCACATTAATAATTTTTTATTATTATTCAAATAAAAAATTCATTACAAAATATTTTTTTTCTCATATCAATCAAATCTGATACAATTTTAGCTCACTATTTTCTTCTTCTTTTTTTTTTTCAAGTATTTTGTCAAACACACCTTTAGGGACTTGGGTCCAGTCTGATCTGGCCCGTACGTCCCTGCTGGATAAATTTGTGCCACGCTTAGATTTGTCATCAAGGTGTGGGGAAAGTCCAACTCGGACAGGTTGTTTGATCGGGATACAGGGCCCCATTTTAAATACGCCATTAAGTTTTGTACTTCCCAAATTCAACTGCTCTATAATAATCTTGCAATGGTAAAGTATCTTGTGCCGGCACTCTCACTTGCCATATATATTAGTGTTGTCTATTTTTTATACTATTCCTACAAATTTTAAAATTAAAATTAGTTGATCACAATATAAGAAAATGGCTCCTTTAATTAAATATATTATATTAAGATCAATATATAATCTTGAAAAACGCTATAATCGACTCCAAAAACTTGTTTATCACAATTTATGCGAAATTAAGACTATGAAGCAATAAACAATTCAATCACCAAAATATATAAAGTAATAAAGAGGCAGACACAAATATTTTAGTTACGAAGAATAAACATTTTAGAAATAAATTTAAAAGTAAAACCTCTTTAGGACAGCTAAATCCCCATAAAATCACTATTAAAAGATTATTCAGATATTACAGACACGAGAAACACTTACAACTCTTTGCAAAACTTTGACTCTGTTAGATCGATAAGCCTACAACTTGTCTTTTTGCTCATAATCTTCTTCAACGTGATTCTTCTTTACCGGGTCCTTCCGATAGATTTTTCAACCATAGATTTATTAAAAGAATAATTAAAACTCTAAGAGATTCACTTTAACGCTTACCACATATAATCTCTCTTAGCATAGCCTCCAACGAACTTTCTGGGGTGAAAATTCGTACCTTTAACTTTCTATAAAGATGTATTTATAATAACCACATCATCCCCAACCCTAAGAAACAGTTTATATTAATTTAAAACTGTTACAGGTATGCGGCGTCCGGACGGGAACATGTGCTGGCCGGACGGGGCAACAAAACATGACCAAAACATATTTTTTAACACATGGCCGTCTGCAATCTCGTCCGGACAGGCTTGGTGCTTGTGCACATTGGAATTAGCTGAACCTCGTGAAACGTGACCTTGTAGATCTTTAAGTTATCTTTCCAACGCTGTAAAGCTTGCTCCAATCAGAGGCTTGGAGCTCTAGATGTGACATTTTTAATAAAAGTCATCAAAGGAAAAAAAACATAGGCATTCGGATGGAGTTCAGACGACACTGCAGGCGAAGTTCCCAGGAATTCTTATTTATCGAGCTTGTCCGAACGGGCTTGCAAACAAGATTACAATCGAGGCTCTCTTCGATTGACCTTTCTTCTCGTCCAAACGACATTACCTACAATAAATAATGACTTCAAACTCTTTTATATCCGGTGCAATACCCAGGCCAAAGATATTTCAATAAGTCATATTAATGGGTACAAGGATATCCAACAATTTGATGTACAAATATATATATATATTAGTGATGTGTGACCCACCTATCACCTTCACCTATCACCTATCTGAATAATTGTCTAGACAAACTCTCTCATATATGCCCAAATTGAGGATAAAGATGTCAAATAATTTGGTGTTCAAATGTGAGAAAGTTAGCTGAAGGATCCAAAATTTAGTTTAATTAACAAATAAATTTCATATAAACTATCTAAAAATATTAAACAATGTAATGCCCAAAATAACTTACTAAAGATTTGATAAATGGAGAAGAACCCCCCAAAACTCCAAATTGGACCCTAGTGATTGTTAACGTCAGCAATCTAGCTACCAACACTGTGCATGGAGGGTCCAGTCATAAAGTACGTCACAGGCTGGGCCCAGTAAATAGAGAAAAAATAGGGCAAGTTGGAAAGTGTGGGATGCATGATGCATGATGCATGTGGGGTAGGGGCGGGGCCCACCGGCCCAGGGAGGGCCCATTCTCTTTTCGAAAGGATGGTTGTTTGGTTTGCCTAACACCTTTAACGTAAAGTCAAGACTACTTCTCCACAAACTTAAAAGCATATTGGAATCCATGCATATTGGAATTGCCGATCGTTTTTGGTAAAAATAAATAAATAAAATTATAAATAAATATAGACCGGTCATTCTCAAGTCATTTACACAAAGTTAGTGGGAACGTCTACGGCCACATTCTTTGGTGCGCTCGGATTGGTCCGTCGTCTAGTTCATTTTGATTCCTAGTCCTTATAATTATTAGTCTTTACTAGGCATTTATGAATAATAATAATAATAACAAAGAAAAGACCTCTTTTTAATCAACCCTTTTATGTCTATGAAGTTGGATTATTATTTTCTTGGTTTCTTTCACCAACCCCGCCCGCCACTTTTACTGAAATTAATTATATGAGAATAAATGGAATTAATTGGTTGGCTTCAGTTTTAAGGAACACTTGAGAACTCAAAAACACGAAAGAAATGGAGGTAGCTAAATGATTGACTTTCAGAGACAGTAGGACCCGCAACATGCAACCCACTTTTCTCTGCCACCACCAGCTGCGCGCTGGCGCCAATTATGGCATTTTCCCATCAGACAAAGTTGTCGTGTACGTACTCGCCATTTTTTATTTTTTATTTTTTCTCTCTCTCTCGGAAGTAACGAGATGAAGATGCCTTCTCAGTTCTTCAAAAGAAGGATGTGTTGTTCGTTGTAATGTAATGTTAATGTAATTGGTGAAGATATTTGTCTCCAGGGTGTGAGAAAACAATTTTAAGGATGTGAGAAAACAGTCTCGAGAGTGTGAGAAAATAGTTCCTCATATTTTCATTTTTTAATAATGTTAGAACACGATTTGTCGGTGTAACAGTTTCCGAAGGGTGTGATCTCCATTCTTCAAGATGTCTTTGATAATTGGTCTTTTCTTTCCTATAAAATAGCGAGAGCGTCAAAGGGTCTTCTAGGCTTGGCGCCTAGAAGACACTCCGATGCATAAGTCAGCAATCATATGGAGGTCGAGTACGCCAAGCTGTTAGAAATGGGTATTCAAATAACTGTAAGAGAGAGTTTTTGAGTGTAAAGAATGTGTGTACCAAATAACAATGTGAAGGACCCCTTTTATAGGGGTTTGGTAGCTGCTGGTGATCCTTTGCTGAAGATCCATAGTATGCCACATGAGTAAATACATGGTGGTGGTGAAGACACGTGTTGCTGATGGATGAGGATCCTATGACTAAGGATGCTGGAGCTGAGGATCCTATGGCCGAGGGTCCTATCCGAAGGTACTATGGCCGAATATGCTATCCGAGGATCCTATTCGAGGATACTATGGCCGAATATGCTATCCGAGGATACTATGGCCGAATATGCTATCTGAGGGTCCTATGGCCGAACATGCTATCCGAGGATCCTATGGCCGAACATGCTATCCGAGGATAGCTATGGCCGAATATGCTATCCGAGGATAGCTACTAGAAAATATGGTCCAACAAATAATATAATATTATTAAAAAAATAAAGATATGAGGAATTATTCTCTCACGCCCTCCGAATAAATATCACGGCCTAATGTAATTGACATGCTGATGCAGTGGAATTGCGAAATAAATTCCATTCAATCACAATTTATGGGCAAATTTATCCGGTCTTATATTATTCTAAAACACGTACTAGCTGGGGCAAGTCCTCCGATTCCATTTGAGTTGTAGTCATAATTAATTGCACCGCAAACTGATCATTGCAATTTGCAACAGTTATTGTATAATATATGCCAATAAATTAAGAAAAATATATTGTTTTATTGCTTATTTTAAGGTTTTGAATTTTAGTAATCCTACTTATTACGCTCCCCATTGGACCCCTATTCTGATGGGTTGAGTCTTTTTCACATTAATTATTGTTATATATAAAAAATAATAATAATAAGGTTACTTATTATATTTTCATTCGGTGGAATTGATGTGAGTCATGCGACAATATTCACTAATCTTGATGCACACTATCACATTAATCCAATGAGATAGAGATTAGATACGGGTTACAATATGTAACATTATTAAAAAAATAATAATTTAAGAGTTGATAAACACTGTCATATCAGTCCAATAAGATGAGTGTATAGTATGTAAAATTATTTTTTGACTTTTTAAGTCAATATACATAGGTTTTTATGGGGTTGCAATTTGTGTTCAGGTCGGTTGATTTAGATATACTTAATCATTAATCATTTAGTTGTAAGATAAAATCAAGTAAGTTCTAAAGGTTGAAATTAAGTGACCACTACTACATACTAATTAATAAGTATGATCATCATTAAATAATCATTAATAATAAGTGCAATTTGATGGCGGTCTGGATTAAATGCCTACTAGCTAGTTAATTAACCGATTAGGAAGACTCTCTAGGTGATATATAGTTCATAATCACTTTTCCTTTATAAATAACTCACTTATTTGCAGAATCAGTATCTACATATTACAATTTTATTTCTACCGACTCTCTTTCATCACGTCACTCAAAGGCTTTTTATAATGTTCAAAATTTCGTGATAATTATATTTTATTTTTTTGCGAAATATAGGGAGAAAGACATATGATGTTGTTATATGGTTTGACTTTATTTGTGCATATATAACACAATTGTCAACCATCATAATTAATAATTTAGGGTTTAATTAATGTATCATAGAGGTAATTAATTAACTTTGTTATTATATATCCAGTGCAAACCAATTGAATATAATTGATAATATCGCAAATAGGGTCTTAAGAAAAGAGACTTATTGACGTGGTTTGGAGTAGTTTACAATTATTGTCAATTTTAATATTTTATAAGAATTTGCACCAATGTACGTTGCACTACCTACTGACCCCATAATTAACTACTACTTATAATTACTATGTGGGTATAGTTTATTTGGTTTGTCGGGTGCCAACTTCAAATTAATACTAATCGGTCGCTTTTTAGTTGTTTGTTGTTGAATAACTTTTCTTATACTCCAAGCGTCACCAAAAAATAAAAAAATAAAAATCATTGGATATATAATATTGGTCCACCATATATATATTATACTATTTATTATATATATATGAGAAATTCGGAAATGCAGCTCGATCTACGAGAGGTTGAATCTAAGGTGCCATGGCGTATTGGCCGGCGCGCTTTCTCCTAATAAGATAAGTGGAGTACAAAACTTAAAAAGGGATAAGGGCATATGCTTCCTTCAGGTGTCATATAATTGTTATATATATATATATATATGTCATGACCCATGAGTCATGAGTCATGACTTGAAAGGGCCATATAATATATGCATGTGTTCGATTTATATGTAATAGTTAATTCTTTCCTTGATGGTGTGGGGCTTTAGGTGGATTTTAACGTGTCTACTCGACAGGCTTGTGAGCCACATGAGGTTTCTCATATAATGTGAACAATTGCTTCATGTCCACGTTGATTTGTGCTTTTGATGTTATTTGCCACTCATCTTGGAAGAGGACTCCTCTTCTATTTCTATATATATATATGCCTCTCTTCTCTCCTAGCTTTCCTTTGTCTCAACATAAATTAAATTATTTTTTGTTATAAAATATATGTAAAAAGGTTGGCTATTATATATGTATATTGACATTTGGCAAAATGGGGTGGCCAACCACCCCCTATCAGATGGTTCGGCCACCCTTGTATTCTTCTTTTTTTAAAAAAAAAAAATTAGATTTAAAATTTTAAAAAATTAATATTTTAATGGGTCAAAATGCATTGTTTTGACTCAGACTAACGGATGTTAAAAAAATTTACGGTAGGAATTTTATTGTGATTTTGATTAACCGAAAGAGTAAATTGTCAAAAAATACATAAAAATTAAGGATTTAAAAAATTTAGAGTGCTTATCCAAGAGTTTTTATATATAATGCCCTAAAAATAAATATTAAATACAGCTCTATATTTATTCTCTTGACACAGATCCAGACACTTCGATATAATAATCCATTGGTTAAGCAATTTTTTATTTTTCTTTTAATTGGTAAATCACACTTCATTACATCCAATGGTTAATTAAACATGCTATGATATTTTCAGTGCTCAACAGTTGCTCAAAGTAACGTTTTGAATTACCTAAATAAATAAAACAACGCTTTGCATTATTGTCTAAGCATTTTATGCTATACAACTATAATGGTAAAACGTCAATTTGTTTTCCACGTACGCAACTTTCCCACTTACTTCATCAACCAGAATTTTATGGGCTGTGGAAAGATAGATGGAACTAAAATTTTAGATGAGAGAAAACTATTTTTTTTTTTTTTTTTTAAAAAAAGGTAAAAAATTAATTTAGAGGGGTTCAATAACACATAAGCGAAANAATGATTTATTTCTCCTTTCAAAAAAAAAAAAAAGATTTATTTAAACAAAATCACTTATTTTTCATAAACTACCGAATATTTTTCAATGCTCTCCGAATTAAACTTTAAAAATTTTACAATATGGATGATGATTGATGAGCACCTTTCAATCACCCCCTACTACTATAAATTTTTGTTAACTCAAATGGTTAACTTGTAAAATATTTGTTATACCCCATAAAATTTATAAAAATTAAATATACCCTTATACTTTATTTTTTTTTTTTGAACAACAACAACAAAAAAAAAAAAAAAAAGTAAGCTAAAGAGAATGACCCAATTGTGGGTCATGAGCATTATAATTTTTTTTTTTTCAAGGGAGTATTTTGATAATTTTTGTCTCTTTCTTTAGGATTTAAGGAAAAAAAACAAATTAAAGATGGAATGGATTGATTGAAAGGATGTTGGTAAATTAGCCCCCTACATTATAATTTTTTAAAATTTAAGAGATTAAAAAGACGTGTTGGCTTAGGAGGTCAAAGAAGTTTTAAAAACAATATATATATATATTGATTTGTATTGAAAATTTGGTGAACGTTTCTAGGAGATAAGTTATAACCCAATTAAGTTGGTCTGATCGAGTGGGACATGCATGTTGACATGAAGTGGTTCCCATATATGTATATTTTGTTAACAATTTTGCCTTGTGCCTGAATAGAAATAAGAGTTGGTTATCTGTCAATCACACTTGGATTCTGACTACTTTGCACGTGTTTCTTTTTTTTTTTTTTTTAAAAAAAATAAATTATTTTATCTGCCAATTTTTTTTCTAATTCTTTTTCTCTGCCAATTAACTAGAAAAACTTTTCTTCCAGCACATTGGTTGGTTTGGATTTAAAGGTGTTTGATTACATTTTTCACTCAGGTTTGGATTTAAAGGTATTTGATTACATTTTTCTGAGTGATGACGTGACACATTTCTAATATTGTGCCCAAGGAATGGTCAGCAAGCTAGTTGTGTTCGACGATTGATAATGTGTCCAATGAACAGTCGAGCAAATGAATCTTCAGCTACAAAAAAAAGAACAATAAGATCAGTCGGATAACTCCGATGCTTAAGTCAGTGAATGGCTTAAAGAAAGTATAAGCACAATAAGAGCTTTAGAAAGAGAAATTGCGATTACCATATTATGAATTTGAGCTTCCCTTTTATAGGCATTCAGTGGTGGTTATCACCCCTTGAATCTCGATCCCACATCTTTATTTGCTGCATAGCATTGATGAAAGATATGGATTGTTGATTGTTCCATGATCTTAAGGAATTCAAATTTTGAATCATGCAGTTTGGCCTAACTAGTGTGGATAGGTGTACTAAGTTATCCTCGATATACCTGTCTCAGTCTAATATCGACATTTAGACAGTACTTTGACGAATCATAGAAGCTTGCTTTGTAGACTAGAAAAGTCTTAGGTTTATTGGACCGAATATTGGGTTGGGCTGATTGAGCATTGCCTAGGCTCTGTTTGAGCTGAGCTCGTATGTTAAATGGGCTTGAAAGGTCTGTTGGGCTTTATGTGGTTGATCCATGACCCAACAAAGAGTATTTGGCCCCTTTTTTTCTATGCTTAAAAGGATTTTCCTAATTTTTTGAATAACTAAAATAAATTATTTATTTATTTAAAATTTGGCTAAAATTCTTAAAATCGCCTTATATTGGACTAGTTATTGCTACCGGAGTTTGCTATAGTTTCACTCCCAACATGGCTAGATAGCTCGTCTAACTAACGTAGGGGAAGATTTTTCTTACAAACAGTCAAGACTCTTAAAAGACAAAATTAAATACTAATAACCTAAATGAAACTAAAATACACGATTGTTTTATTTTTTTATTAAGACTCTTTAAAAAAGCTATTAATCTTTTGCTCTCTCTTTATCTCCGTCTCTCCATGATCTCTTCTTCTACAACACAACGAAGTTTTGGCAACTTTAGAGCTGATATGGCGCCTAGAAGCTGGTGAGATTTTTTCGAATAATGTTATAAATTTTTTTTATGTCATTTTTGTGTTCCTCTAAAGATGATGTGACTATTAAAATTACTATTGAACTTATAATTAATTATTATTAGATTTTGATTAAATAGTCATTTTAATAATTACATCATTCTTAAAGAAACACAAAGAAACACAAGAGAAACTTTTAAAATTATTCGATTTTTTCATCCCTTGATAATCTTATAGAAGAGTGGTGGGCGATCTTGTCATTACCCCATTTCCTAATTAGAATCTTGGAGCTCCACCGTCAGTTGCATATGGTGAACCAGGGAAAAGAATCATCTTCATTTCAAAAATTTTCAATTTCAACCAGGAAAAAGAATCATCTTCATTTCAAAAAATTTCAATTTCTTTCGGAGCTTAGTGTTGTTTTGGTCAACAAAGCGTTTGAAGAGAGAGAGAGAGGGGATGAGATAAAATAAAAATAAATATAAAATTATTAAAAATATTATTTTAATAAAATATGTAATGATTTAGAGGGTGAATCAGAAGATTCAAGTCATTAATGATTAATGTGATATGATGCATTGATGCCAACAATCCGACCAAGAGCGGGCTCCAACCACCTGACATGGCATAATCATCGATTTTAAGGGTAGTTAATAATCTGGTTACTGAGACTGAGATCGAGTATGTTTAATTTACTCTCACTGACACTGTAATCTGCATGCCACTTTAGAATAGTTGAATCCCGCTGAGTAATTTAGGAAACTATTTGGTCAGTTGCTATAATTATTCATCAAATTTAATGAGCAATGTTCAATCACTAAATATAAAAATAAAGCATTCTTAAAAATTTGCAAATTAAAATCATATAAAATTTGAGTGTTTGGGTTTGTCGTACTATAATTTTAAATGTTAAACTGTAATTTTACTAAACATTTGACTGTGTTCTTACAATTAAATTTTAAATTGTACATTTTAAAATCACTAACATTCTCTATCATCTCAATAAAATAATAATAAAAAAAAACTAAATCGTTCATGAATAATATTGCAACTGAATTGTAAAAGTGGCTAATTAAAATAGAGACTCGAGTGTAGGTGTTTTGAACAAAATTGTAAAGAGTGTAACTAAAATAAAAATATATTTTTTTTTTTAAATAAAAATATTTTTTTTAAAAAAAAAAAAAAACAAAATGAATATCAAATTTATTCAGCCGGATGTGAATGATCTCAATTGATTAAGACAAAAAAGAGTTCGAAGCATCTTATTCTAAACATATCAAAATATGAAGGACTCAAAATTTAATCAAAGCAAATTTTTGTTTTTTTTTTTTGGGTAATTTAATCTATTAAATTGATATGTGTTATTAAAATATGTGATTTTTACATGTATTTTTAACAGGGTATGTGATTCTCACAATATTTTAAAAAGAGATAAAGAGATGTGATAAAGCTACAACATAGACCCAACAAATACCCAACTTCTCTTCTACGTGTCATTTAAAAAATAAAAAAATAAGAACAAAATTGAATTCAATAATTGAATTCAATTTTGTTCTTTTTATTTTTTAAATGACACGTATAAGAGAAGCTAAATATTTGTTGGATCTATATTGTGACTTTAACATTATTCTTTTTTAAAAAATACATGTATAGATTATATAATTTAGGGACACACGTCAATTTAATAAGTTGAATTGAAAGAATTTTCTTAAAGAGAAAAAAATTTGTTCATAAAGATATATATGCTCTATTTGTGCTTAAAAAACTGTTAAAGAAAAATTAATTGTGATGACATTTGTTTAAAAGTATTGGATTGGAGTAATGTTACATATTGTTCTCATGGGGTAGCTCAATCGGATGTGAACCACGTTTCATAAAGCAGATGTCACTAATTCAAATCCTTATTTCCCTTCCCAACTCCAGATATGGTTGGGGTGGCATATGAGCCACCTTGGCCACTTATGGGGTGGCGCGCGGCCACCCCATTGTCTAGGGGTGGCTCGCCAGCCACCTTAGCTAGATTTAGGGTGGTTGGCGGCCACCTCGTGGTCTAGGAGCCACCCCATGGGCCAGGAGTGGACATCGCCACCTCCACATGGCCACCGCGGAGAGAGAGACAGAGGCGATATATGGTGGCAACGTCAACGGCAAGCGGAGGAGTCTAGTGGCTCAAATGGCTGTGAGTGAACTAATTTAGTGTTTTGCTCACATATATTTTTCTTGCAATTTTCCTTCAATGATAATGTGTCCAACTTTGAGTGAATTGCACAAAACCCTTGTGTTTGTGCAATGTCCATACCAAAGACGCTCTCAATGCAGACATGTAAAAAAAAAAAAAAAAGTAATGTTACTTATTTTGTATAATCCTTTTGATTAATTAATATTAATGGCTTTTTAAAATAAGCCATAATTTAACCAAAAAATATCTTACGAATACCTTAACCTGATCGATACCTCCCTCCTCATCTCCCCTTCCCCTTGTACTTCCCGCTCCTACCCTCCCCCTCCCCTTATGGGTTTATTTATTTTCCTTTTTGTTTGTAGGTGTTTTCCGAATAGATCAACAATTTCGGCCTCTCCGCTATGCATCCATCCACCTTCTATTGTGTTATGTTGTTCATCTGCTTCTCAGCTGCTGTTGCTGCTCGTTGGTTGTTTGTTTGTGTTTTTTGTTTTAAATAAAAGGTTTATTATCTATAGATATGCCCTCATGAGTGAATGTGAATAATTAGGTGTGATGAGTTTTTTTATGGCCTGGATAATTAGGTGTGAGGGGTTATCTCTCACGACCGGTTTTATTAATTTTTGTTAGGAAATTTGGTTAGCCATGTCTTAGATTTAATTTGCTCGTAACATATGTGCTCTTTAATTGTATTTGTATATGGGTTATCGGAAGATTGAAGTTATAGATAACACCTGATTTTAAAATTGTTGTTTGTATCTATGAATTCGTAACCTTATAGTATGTGGCTATACTTTTTCCAGAACTTTAAGCTTTGTGTTATTTAATCAATGAAATCATCATATTTCTTGATTATTTTATTAAAAACAAAGTTGAAAGGATTATTATTTTTTTTTCAAAAAAAAAAAACAAAGTTGAAAGGATCTTATCTCACGTTGGATCAGACCCATCAGTATTGGTCCAATTTGCAAACTGGGCCTGTCAAACTAAACCCAAACAGCATCAAGGCCGGGATGGGGAAAATCGGATTTGTCTTAGAGCGGTGGGATTCGTAGACGCGTGTGCAAGATAATGCGGGAGGTGGACCCCACCAAAAATTCAAATTCGCATGTTTTCTGGTGCGCGCATACGAACGTGAACGGAAGAAAACGAAATAAAGAAACACTCATAGCCGTTAACTGTTACGTGTTCTCTTGCTCTCTTGGTCCAACCTCACCCCCCACAGGGCCACAGCCACAGGGCAAGAATCTCTCTCTCTCTCTCTCTCCCGGTGATCACTGATTAGTCTGATTGCACATAATTTTCCAAAAGATCCTAACAAACATTCGTTCCTTCTCCCACTCAAAATCGGGTGTTTTCCTCTACCGACGTTCCGGATTCTCCGACCGTCTGGAGGAATTGAAATATCATTTTGATTTGTGAGTAACTCATTTCTACTCTCTTTTGTTAATTTTTTTTTCTCTGCATTTTCCATTTCGGGTGATTTTTGTTGGATTGCTAAATACAGGACAACAATTTCTTCTTCTTCTTCAATTTATATATTTACTTTATAAATATAGATTTCAGCATAATTTATATATAAATTTCAAGAATAGTGATCCTTTGGAGTATGGAAAACTTTCTGAGTTTTAATGCAGTGAAAAGTTTGTTTTCTTTTTGACTCTTGATTCTTTCAATTATATTTGTACTTTTTTTCTTTCTTCCTTAAAAAATCAATTTCAGGTGGATTTTGTTGAATGCAAAAGAAATTTAAATGTGCAATTTCTGATAGGTCCTCCGTGAGGTTTTACATTGTTGCTGATTATGCAATGTGTGAGATTCGCCGAGTTTAGGATTTCTTGGGGAAAACTCAATTTCGTATGCGAGTACATAGGAAATTTAACTAGTTTTATTCAAGAAACTAGGGTTTCTCTCTTGCAAGTAGGTTTCTGTACAGTCTAATTCTTGTTAGTATCGCATTACAACAATTAGCTGCTTAATTAAAATCAAGCCCCTTATTTATTCCCAATATTAGATATTACACGGTGATAATTTAGTCTGTCTATGTTCAAAAGACTTGAAACTATTAATGCAAATGATACCTACCTCAAATGGCACCTATTCCCTCCATAAGAATAGGGTATAGGATGAGATCATGGGTTTAAGGTGCACTGGATGTGTCATGTGTATGTGACTTACCAATACAGTAAAAAAAAAAAAGAAAAAAAAAAGAAGGGAAAAATTAACTTCTTAATCTTTCATCACTTTTCTAATCATACTTTTAAACTTTAAAAAGTATTCAATTCAAGGTTACTATTTTTCATAAGGTTGCAAAGTCAACCATTCCGTCCAAATTCAATAGTAAATCTTAATAGAGGAAGTGAAGCTAAATACCATAGTCTAAATTCAATAGATTTTTGTAATTTTATAAACATCGTAAGGACATTTTGGGAATTTCACTCATTAATAGTCTAATTTAACATTGAATTTTGGTGAGAAGATTGACATTACAAACTTTTGAAAGACGGCAACCCTAAATTGACACTTTTTAAAATTGAAGGGTATGATTGCAAAAATAATGAAAGATCATGAGCGTCGGGCAATAAGTGAAGTTTTTCCAAAAAAAATGAAATGACTTATTATTGATAATGATTATAATATTGTTATTTTGCAATGATTATATAGTGAAATGATGTGATCATATTGAATGCCTTGCTTTAGATAGAGTGTATGCATCCATTGACATATAAGATTATCAATTTTGCACAGTGGAGACAGGTAAAGAAGAAGATGGTTGGGACTCCAGCGACTCCATTGTCTAAGGTACAAAGGACCCTTTCATTCACCCCAGGTGGTCCAAAAATTCATGAGGAGAAAATATTAGTCACTGTTCGGATGAGGCCTCTCAGCCGGAAGGAACAAGCAATGTATGATCTTATTGCTTGGGATTGCATAGATGAGCACACCATTGTATTCAAGAACCCAAATCATGAGCGCACTGCAACCACCCATGCCTTCGGTATATGTTATACGGAAACTGTTCCATACTCATTGTGCTTTTGTCTAGTTTTTGTATGTTGTATGTGAAACTCTTTTTGACATTAACTGGAAAGGATTTTTAGAACATTTCAAGGCAGTAAAATTGACGTCCTTTAGCTTCTTGAGAGAAACTGAAAGCTTTATTTCCTGTTGTTTACACATCACAGATAAAGTTTTTGGTCTTGAATGCTCAACTCAGAAGGTTTATGAAGAAGGTGCTAAGGATGTTGCTTTATCTGCACTTACAGGAATGAACGGTAACTACAGTTACTGCAAATGTAGCCAGCAACTTGAAGTTTTAATCATGTTTCCCTTGTGATACTGGTCCTTTTGGATGGTTCTAAGTACTTCACAATTTCTTTTTGCAGCAACAATTTTTGCATATGGTCAGACTAGCAGTGGTAAGACCTTTACCATGAGAGGAATTACTGAAAATGCTGTTAAGGACATCTATGAACACATCAGGAATGTAAGTTTAATTCATACCAAAATTCCTTATAGTTCTTCTAGATCCCATTCATATTGTGAGCGGGAGAACTTTGGTCATTGAAAAATATTTATGAAAACAAAATGAGGACAAGACTAATAATTTCAAGCCCATAAATTAAGTTGAATGTTATACCATCTTTTGCTATTGAATGTTATACCATCTTATTCTTGGTATAAAAGTTTTTCAAGTTGATTCTATATCTGCTCTGCACGTGTGAATTATTTCAATCTCACAGCACCCTGAGAGGGATTTTGTTTTGAGAGTTTCTGCAATGGAGATTTACAATGAAACTGTCATAGACCTTCTGAATCGTGAATCTGGTCCTCTTCGGCTTCTAGATGATCCTGAGGTACTTGAAAGAATATTTTATAATGAAGAGCATTTAGATGTACTCACTATGTTTTTTCCTTAACCCTTAGTTTCTTGTTTTTGTTTTCTTAACACATAGAAAGGGACCATTGTGGAAAAACTTGTTGAAGAAGCTGTTAAGGATGGCCAACATCTACGGCATTTAATTAGCATCTGTGAAGGTAATGTATGAGTCTAAGATAAATATATACTGCAATTACAAGGTGTTTTCTTGCATGAAGTTCCTACTGTGCTTGCACAACATCCAAGAGGCACATGGGGTTTTTGTATTATGATAGTCAGCCTGTTGGCAATGCATAAGAATACTTAAGCTCATGAAGGGGGGCTCGTATGTTTTTAGTTTGATTTGGTTTTCAAAAATGAAAAGTTTTTAGCGACTAGAATGAACTCACTTATACTGTATAATACCAACTAGCTTTTCCTTCTCCTTCTGCATACCACATGAATCTGAATGGACAATGAGAGATAAAGCCTTCTGCATTTAATGAGATGGTCCTTGAATTGTGTTTAATGTTTTATATGATCTTATAGTAACAAGATTTGTTGGTGCAGCTCAACGGCAGGTGGGAGAAACTGCTTTAAACGATAAAAGCTCAAGATCACATCAAATATTCAGGCTGGTATATTTCTTTAATGGACACTTTGTATGAGATTTTTCCAATATAAATAATACATGCACATGTTGGTAAACTATTAACTACAAATTACGATACCTTGATCTTCAATTTTCTTTTATGGAAACTTTACTTAGCTTCCCTGAATTTTCAGCGCTTTTGCAATCATTTCCCTAAACTTAAAAACACTAAATTTAGTGTATCAAACTTTAAAAAATTTGCAATGTCGTTCATCCGTTAGGCTTTTCAGTTAAATCCTAACGGATAAATCCAAAAATACCTGAAATACCCTTGTTTAAAATAAAAAAGAAGAAAAAAGAAAAAATTGTTGACGAGTTGACCCACGGCCAAGCTGTGGGTTCTATGTTTTTTCTTAGAATTAAATAATTTTTAAATACATTGGTAAATGGGACATTTCACCTATAATTTTTCTGATTTAATCCCAAACCTTAACGGTAGGAGTAACAATGCAAACTTTTTAAAGTTTGATACACTTAATTGAGAGTTTTTAAAGCTTAAAGGGATGATTGAAAAAGCGTTGAAAGTTTGGGGGAGGTGGGAGGATGTTGAGGCGGTACTAACTCTGTCTATTTGTGTTTTTTAGCCTTAATTTCACAAATTCACAACTGCTTATCAACGGTATCATGTGCTTTATTTGAATTAGAATAAGTCTTTTCTTACTGTACGAGTCTTCTCTCATTTTGATCAGGACATACTAGGTTGTTAAGCACTCTTCGGTCATGTTCTAGGATTATATGTCTTTAACTACCAAGTGTAGATATATCCTAACTTTCTTAGGTTTCATACATAATCCATCATCTTCTTGTACTTGTTTTTTTTTATAGGTATCTTCTTGTACTTGTTTATAATGATGTACACGTTTCTTGGTTACATATTCATGCATAAGGCTGGAATTTTCACTTTTTTGGTTTCAGACCATAAAGAGTAGCCTGCGGGAAAGTTCAGGCCGTGTGAAATCTTTCATAGCAAGTTTGGTATGGTATCTGGTTCCCCTTCTTTTGGCTTCTTGATGGTAAAGATTTGTTAAATTATGTTGATTGGAGTTCTGGAACTCTGCAGAATCTTGTGGACCTTGCTGGAAGTGAGCGTGCTTCCCAAACAAATGCGGACGGTACAAGATTGAAGGAAGGCAGTCACATCAACCGTAGCTTGTTGACACTCACAACGGTGATCAGGAAATTAAGGTAAGCGAGTGCAAATGCTGAAGCACCACGGTTCAATGCATTTGGAACTTCAGGTTCATGAGTTTGTTTTAGCGCTATATTATGACATTCACGAAACAAACTGAACTATTGAGACCTCAATATAGTTTTGTTAGAAATTAAAAAAAAAAAAAAAAAAAGCCTCAGTTTTTGTTAATGGCAGTTGTATCAAGTTGCCATCGTGTGAAAACTGCTAACTTTATTAGAAACATAAAAAAGCCTCCAGAAAAAAATTCCTCAATTCCTGTTGACAGTTGTATCAAGTAGCTTGCTTTCAAGTGAAAACTATTCAAATACCAGTACCATAAACCTATAAAAAAACAATTTGTAATTGAACTGGATAGTTGAACATATGAGTTATTGAAAAATCAGTTCATCTGAAGACTAACTAGAAGTTTCTGATGAATGGATCTCATACGATTTGAAAACTTTGGATTTTTTTTTTTTTTTTTTTTAAGAAGTATTGGAACTGAAATGTATCTTGATTTGTGAAAATTCAACTGCAAAGTGACCATTTGTCTTAGCGATTTTTCTGTTTGCAGTGGTGGCAAAAGGAGTGGTCATGTACCATACAGGGACTCAAAACTCACACGAATCTTGCAGTCGTCGCTAGGGGGAAATGCCCGGACCGCAATTATATGCACCATGAGTCCAGCTTTGAGCCATGTGGAGCAAACAAGGAATACACTCTCGTTTGCAACTAGTGCAAAGGAAGTTACCAACAATGCGCAAGTAAACATGGTATGATAATCAACAAATTATACTTCAGTTGGTGAATCGTACGATATATTGGCCACAAACACTTGATGTTCAATGATATCTGTGACAGTAATCACTCTGTTATCTGTCCTTAATGTCTAGTAGTACATGCTGTATATTGACATTTTTTTAAAAAAACTTTTCTGTTCGGTCAAGTGTCACACCGATGGGGTTATTAGAAACTTAGAAAAAGTTAAGTTAATATAGTATGCTAGAAGCAAATGGGCTCCTATTTTGCAATGAAGGAGATGAGATTATGCTGAATCAGGAGGCTGCTTTATGGAAGAATGATTTTTAATGACTTTACAAACTACTCCGCTTCGGTTCAATCTAAATGCCTTGCTTTCCTTTTTAGAATATCTCCAAATAGATGTCTAGTTTTCAAAAATAGAAACATTTACTTTGACATTTTCATAAACTACCCTCATCATTTTTCGAAAAAGGAAACAAATTTCTCAAAGTCGTACTCACCTCTAATACACAATGAAGGATATTTTAGGAAGTTAATTAGACTTTCTACTTCTCATTAATATTCGTGCATTTGAACCAAGACGTGTGCTCCTAAGTGGACTCTGAAGTTGAGCTTGTTGGGTCTGCAATAGGGGCACACATCTTTTATGAATGTGTATGCATGTAAGCATAAGTGGATGTATTTATGTCTACATGTATCTATATCGTTGCTTTTTTGGGAATTATGCAATCGCTGCTGAAAACATGTTTCTTTGGCAATATGCGGTCTATCACAAGAATATCGATCTGTTTTGTGGTAATTATTTAAAAGGAGAAAAAAAAGAAGGATTGGAAGTATTGTGGACCTTCTCAAGATTTTGCTTTTAATGAAAACATAACAATATATTGTTAATACTGATCTATCCATTGTTTCTTAAGTATACATATATACTTAAACATTTTGATAGCCAAAGATACGCATATATAATCATATATCTATGTATATGTATTTATTTGTTCATTTGTATATGTAACGTTGAATCTTTCCATTGAGTCAAACGACAATAAAAAGTGATTCAGATTCTTGGTTATCCATAGTGATTGTTGTGTTGATACCTCGTCCGCATGATTTACAAAGTACATAGAACAATAATAGAGCTTAAATATGCCACTGGATTTTGTGTAGGTTGTTGCCGACAAGACACTAGTGAAGCATTTACAGAAGGAAGTGGCCAGACTTGAAGCAGAGCTGCGAAGTCCTGAGCCTTCTTCATCTTTATGTTTGAAGTCTTTACTAGAGGAGAAGGACTTAAAAATACAGCGGGTATGTTTTTTTATTGGGTAAATAATAATTTGGAACTTCCATAACTATAAGTTTCTTTATTTGTTAAGTTGCTAGTTGCTAGAAAGAAAGCGACAAGTGTTTCTATTCTAAAACGTGGTGAGGTGTCCTTATGAGTTGTCCAGTTGTGAGGTGTTCATATTCCAGAATATTATATTTGTTCCTATATATATATCATTGTATTTGTTCCTGAGCCTTTCTTTTGTGAATACATCAATATTGACAGTAGTCAATCTTTTGAAGTCTTAGACATACTTTTTCTAGATATATGTCTTAAATGACATGACTTAATCCTGGTGCCTTGATAACGATTTAGCTGTTGTAAGAGTCTTGCCTTATGGTAAATGGCTTCAACAAAATGCAATTCAAATAAACTTAACTCAGTGAAGCCATAATCCCAATTAAAGGTTTCTGGCTACATGAATTCTTTTTCTCCACCCAATTCTAGGCTAGATATAAATGCGACACGAATGATGATATGCGGCATACTGTTTATACCATCTTGTGTCCTTCACATCATCGCACGAGTTGGGTTTTGACCTAATTATTGTCTCTGGTTTTCGAGCATATTAGCTTGATCAGGAAGTGGTATATGCTACTAGTTTTTATATCAACCAAAAGGACGTAGAAAAGTGGCAAAAGAATTTGGTTGATTTGAAAAATGAAAAGATTATGACTTTCTTCAAGCTCTTTATATATTTAACTGTAAATAAAATTCCATTTTATAGATGGAAAGGGAGATGGAAGACCTAAAGCGCCAGAGAGATCTTGCACAATCCCAACTTGAACTAGAAAGAAAATCACACAAAGTGCAGAAGGTACCATGGTGATCACTATTATATGACTATAATTATAGTTTTGTTCTAATCTCATGTGAGTGTTTGTCTAAACGTCATATAACACTTTCAGGGGTTAGATCAATGTGGGCCTTCTTGTCAAGTCGCTAGGTGTCTTTCTTTTCCTGGTGAGAATGAGAATGAATCCGTTTCCTGTAAATCTACGCCAGTAACTAGGCCCAGAAATGCAGTTGGAAGACTGGCAATGATGAGGCAATCGGTTACTTCAACAGATCCATCCATGCTTGTGCATGAAATCCGAAAGCTCGAGCAGCTGCAGAGGCAGCTTGGTGACGAAGCAAATCGGGCCCTAGAAGTACTGCATAAGGAGGTTGCTTCACACAGAATAGGAAGTGGAGAAACTGCTGAAACAATTGCGAATCTGCTGTCTGAAATAAAGGGCATGCAAGCAGTTAGCTCCGCTTCTGAAGAAATTGTGATTGGCGATAAGGCCAACCTGATGGAAGAAATAAATCGATTAAAGTCTCAAGGAGGCACTATAGAATCTCTTGAAAAGAAGCTTGAGAATGTTCAGGAATCTATAGACAAGCTGGTTTCATCTTTTGCAAGTAGCGAAGAGACTCCTGACTGCAAGACCCAATCTAAAAAGAAGAAGTTTCTTCCTTTTGTCATGAGCAACAATGCAAACATGCAAAATATAATCCGATCCCCATGCTCACCTCTGTCGTCTTCTCGAAAGGTGATGGATTATGAGACAGAGAACAAAGTCCCTGAGAAAAATGATGTTGTGCCTAGTAGTGTTACATTCCCAAGGCCTTGTCAAGCAACTCCAGTAAAGAGCGATGAACAAGGTCATTGTATCCCATCAAGAGAGGGAACACCTGGTACACAGCAGTTGAACTCAGTTAACGTGAAGAAAATGCAGAGGATGTTCAAGAATGCTGCCGAGGAGAACATTCGGAGCATTAGAGCCTATGTTACCGAGTTAAAAGAACGGGTGGCAAAGTTACAATACCAAAAGCAGCTTCTGGTTTGCCAGGTAAAAAGCATACATATATGTCCCATAGTTCCATATATTTTATTTCACAATTCAAATTCTTACTAGGTATGCATAAAGAGTCATTAACCTATACTAGTTACCATTATATATGTCTCATTGCTTCAAGTACATGCAGACAAATTTAACAATAACCTTATTAATTCATCATAACCTCAAGCATCTTGTCGAATGTTTATGCCTAATAGATGGTTAAAGGTATTGATTTTTTTTTTTTTAATGTTTGTCAGCGGAATATATAGTAATCTTGAATACTTTCGTTCCATGTATTGATTTAGGTATTGGAGCTGGAGACTGTGGCCGGAACTGATGAGCCCAATGTAATTGATAAGACTCCAACAA
The DNA here is from genome assembly GCA_006937295.1 of Carpinus fangiana. Classification (NCBI taxonomy): domain Eukaryota; kingdom Viridiplantae; phylum Streptophyta; class Magnoliopsida; order Fagales; family Betulaceae; genus Carpinus; species Carpinus fangiana. The sequence continues at coordinate 44,583,582 of CM017321.1, read as the reverse complement.
AGCCATGGCACTTGAAGTTTGAGGATGAGAGAAAGCAAATTGTGATGTTATGGCATTTGTGCCATGTCTCAATTGTGCACCGTACTCAATTTTACGTGTTATTCAGGGGAGACCCTGCCGATGAGATATACATGGAGGTGGAACTTAAAAGGTTGACATGGTTGGAGCAGCACTTTGCAGAACTCGGCAATGCAAGTCCCGCGCTTCTAGGCGATGAACCCGCTGGCTCTGTTTCGGCAAGGTAATATATATAGAAGCATTTGCACGAGTGAATTTTGTATTAGGACATTGATTTATTTATATCAGCATTTTTAATACTTTTTTCTTCTTCTTTAAATTGGTTTGAAATTGTAGTATCAAGGCTCTTAAGCAAGAAAGGGAATATCTGGCTAAGAGGGTGAGTTGTAAGCTAACAGCAGAGGAAATAGAAATGCTTTACACAAAATGGGAGGTACCTCCGGTGGGAAAACAAAGGAGATTGCAACTGGTGAACAAACTGTGGACGGACCCTCATAACATGCAGCATGTACAAGAGAGTGCTGAAATCGTTGCCAAGTTGGTGGGCTTCTGCGAATCCGGCGAACATGTTAGTAAGGAGATGTTTGAGCTTAACTTTGCACGCCCTTCCGATAAGAAGACATGGATGGGCTGGAATTTAATTTCAAATCTCTTAAATCTGTAACCAAACCTGACAGACACACACTCTTCTCTTCTCTTCTCTTCTCTTCTGTACGTAGTTTAAACTTTAAACTACATTATTAAATCTTTCTTTGTATTAATGTAGGACCATTTTTGTAATTAATTTGCATTAGTAATAGAGAAAGAGAGCCCTACTGTCTATGTAAACTGGCCCTTTTACAACATCCAATTACCATGTCATACATCATCAATTTAAGAAAAATGCAAAAAATAAAAGTGAGAACAATTACACAAAATCAGAGAGAAAAAAAAAAAAAAAAAAAAACTTGTAGCCGACAAAACTCAGGCTAGACCCGGCCGTGAACACCTCAAACCCCGCCGGCTGTGACCCGCCTCAAAACCAGTTTATAATGCCCCAAAACCTGTTTATAATGCCTCAAAACCAATTTCTAACGTCTCAAAACTTGTTTTTTAATTCAAAATTAAAATATAGAGGTGGAAGGTTAACATTTTAGGAATTTTATTACCATAAAATCTAGTGTATTTTGGTTCAAGTAATTTTTATGTACTTTTTATGTTTTTGTTTATGTGTCAGTTATTAATTGAGGGCTATAAAAATAAAATTTTAAGGCACATCTTGATATAAGTTAAACTCGTAGAAAAATTACAATTCTTGTCATACATGATGCACTGACGCAGCAGTTGTTGACGTGCAAAAAAACTAGGTTGGAGGAGATTCCTTCAACTTAATTTGGAGGAAAACTCATTCCGAATTTAAATATTCTTATCCAATTAGTATTTTTTTTCCCTTTTTAAATAATTTTATAATTAAGACAAAAAGGTAATTCCAAAAAAAAAAAAAAAAAGAGAAAGAAAGGAAGAGGTGGCATATAGGTAAATATAGAGAGTGTTGGGGAGTTAAGTTAACGCATCGCCTAAAACCCTCGTTGGTTCTTGAATCCGGAAAACCAGTGAAACCCAAATCCTTCTCTCTGAGTCTCTTAGAAAAAACCGAGAAGTCTTAGGGTTTGCGATTTGGGAAAAATAAAAATGGGAAGAGAGGTGGAGGTGCAGTACACGGTGGAGCAGCTGGTGGCGGTGAATCCTTACAATCCGGACATCCTTAATGATCTGGAGAACTACGTGAACGAGCAGGTACGTACGCTAATCTCTAACCTTTGAATGAAACGAACGAACAAGATAAAGAGACGCTTCTTTTTGTTTGGTTTACCAGGTGTCGTCACAAACATACAGTCTTGATGCAAATCTCTGCCTTCTTCGCCTTTATCAGGTATCTGTATTCTCACGTTTGATTCATTCATTCATACATGTATAACTGGTTTGGCAGATCTCTCTGTTGTTGTGCTTTCTTCGTTAATTACTTGAAAAAAAGAAGAGGAGTAAAACCTTTTCATGTATTGGGTTGTTGCAGTTTAAGCCAGAGCGAATGAGCACCCAAATTGTCTCCCGCATCTTGGTTAAGGTCTTTGCTTGATGCCCCTTTGCCTTAAACCAATTAGTATTATTTTCCAACACATTGCTGCCTAGATAGATAAAAATCTTTTTATTTTATTTTTATCTTTTCGTTGGTTGAACAGTCACTGATGGCTATGCCAGCTCCGGATTTCACTCTGTGTCTCTTTTTGATTCCAGAACGCGTGGTAAATCTCTCTCTCTAATTGTGCATATTTTCCCTTCTTCTTTTGCATTCTGCCACCAATATCACATGGTTTATGACCCTGCTATAGATTTCTAGCAAAGTTTTGCCCAAGTAGATATATAGATATATAGTGTGTATGTGTCTGTGTGTGAGAGAGAGTTTATGTATAAATAGGGTTCTATTACATGAGACAGAGCAAGTGGCATCCTGATATTTATGGTTTGCTAAACTTCTTTAGTTCTTCAGTTTTCATATGCTTCTTCATAGATGGTATTAAAAATATCATTTGATATATATTCTTTTATTTCAACTTTTGGTCTACAATTGTTGGTGAAACTTTTCCTTCTTTCTTTCGTTTGATTATTTCAGCAAATGGAGGAGCAGTTCAAGACTCTTATTGTTCTTTCACACTACTTGGAGGTATGTTTTCTGCTTTGTTTCTTGGCTCATATATGCTATGCCTCCAGTATGAATACCCTTACCTACTTTGTTTGCAGACAGGAAGATTCCGTCAGTTCTGGGATGAAGCGGCTAAGAGTCGTCACATAGTTGAAGCTGTGCCAGGTAGTAATGAATTTTGATGTAGTAAAATTTTTGGTTTATGTCAGTTGTATAGGCTATTTAAATGTTTGATTTACCTAGTTGAATAAATGTAATTGTTCCATTTATCAAAAATCCATTTTATTAGTAGAAGAATCACTTTATACCTATATTTTATGGAATTGTGAAGAGAACACTAGGGCGTCATTATTTTCACTAAGAGTGCCTTTGATACATTGGAGAGACGTTTTCATACAACTACAAGAACAACTCCTGATATTACACTTTTTAGATGGAGTTATAGATTTGGATGATCTGATGGTTTCCCTCTTTATTATATTTTCTTTGGACACGTTATAGCTATTGTAATGAATTTCCTGATGTTTTTGTTAAGATATTTGATGGCTATGATTTTTGGATCATATTGATCCAACTGCTGGTATCATAGTTGTATGTATGATATTTTCATATGCATGTAAACCATTGATGTTGTTATTGTTGTTGTTGTCATCATTTTGTGGCCCAGCATAATATTGTTGTTGACTAAAATTCTTGTGCTATCAACATTAGAGCTATTTCCTTTAGTGCTGGCTCATTACTCATTATTCTGATTTGCCGCTCTAGGAAACAATTAGAAAGTGTAACTTCTCTGCTGGCCAATTTATATTGTTTCTGTCATTTTTTGTTACTGCTCTTGCTGCTGTTTTGTTTTTGTTCCTCTATTGGTTTTAGAGTGCAGTGCCCATGCATTATTATTGCTTATAAGTAAATAAAATGCAGGTTTTGAGCAAGCAATACAAGCCTATGCAATTCATGTCCTTTCCTTGACTTATCAAAAGGTCTCCAGACCTGTGCTCGCTGAGGTATGTATGCCTTGATACTTGTGCTTTCCACACAAGGTGATTTGTATTTCTAGAATATGGTTTGATGGTTGGTTCCTTGTAGCTGGTATAGGGCTTGTGTCATTTAGGAATAGAACACTTGGCTGATGAAGAATATGTGTCTCAGTATGATAATGGAAACCTTATGCATGGTAGGATGTGTAATATTAAAAGAAAAAAAAAATGTGCTAGGCTGTGTGATATGAGCATTGATAATTTTTTATGTTACAGGCTATCAACATCGAAGGTCTGTCCTTGGACAAATTCCTTGAGCACCAGGTAGCAAATAGTGGTTGGATTCTTGAGAAAGGTCATGGCAGGGGCCAACTCATTGTCCTACCTCGCAATGAATTCAACCATCCTGAGCTAAAGAAAAATGCAGCAGATAGCATACCATTTGAGCACATAACCCGTATTTTTCCCATTCTTGGTTGACCTTTCTGCCAGAGACTCAAGAGTTTTCATTTCTGTTGAATGATCTCGGCGGAAGCTTTGGGATTCTAAGACTAGTTCCGGTGCCATACTCATGTCGTACGTGTTTTTGAGATGCTACTCTTTGGAGGACTGCTTTGGACTCTTTTTTCTTGTATTTTTGGTTTATGTTGAAAAATTAATTTATGCTGCTCGAATCAAGGAATTGATGATCCTGCTACGCTCCCTCGAGAAATTTCATTTTTCCCCAAGAGATTTTTGCATAAAAAATTGATACTTAACACATCTTAGGTGGATGGTTGACCGAAGTTTCTACTTGCCCATTGAAGCTTCCGGTACACTACACAAATAGGTAACGACGATATACGCAAATAAAATGTGCAACGCTGCGCCCACACAAACAAAGAAAAAAAGAAAAGAAAAGTGCAACGCTGCAATTCCTTTTAATAGTCTATTGACCTTGGGGCTTATATCATGGTAAGTCTTTAACCCAACAAGCCTCGCCTCTCTAACGGTGTTAATCATGTTCTCTTCGTACATTCCTCTTATGTCCAATTGGGTCATTTGAGAATATTAGAATTTTATTATACTTCTTTTATTTCTTCATTATTTATGAATTAACCTTTACCAGATTTCTTGTGCCTGCAGAGTTTACAATGGATGGTGCAAAAACTTACAAAAAATAGAAGCCTGGCTTAAAAAGAAACGTCCGTCAAATGAACAAAAAGTGTAGATAAGTATGTCTACACGGGCTCGATCCTCCAGGCTCTACGGCTAGAAGACGTCACAAGCGACGGGAGTTGCTACAATGCTATAGGACTTTCCTCCAAGCACCTGGATCGCATTCTCATGCATGCTTCACCACAAATAACATAAAGAATCAATCGACCTGCAATTCTAAAAAGTGGAGCTGATAATATTTACAGGAGACCTACGGAGTCTACACCAAGTGGAGGAGGAAGAAAACAATGAGCTCCAAAAAGAATTTTTAACTGTTGCCTATTTACTACTACTACTGCACGGTGGTATCGTGTTTTGTTCTGATTGGGGTTTCTCCGATGGAATTTAATGCTGTAAGTCGTAGACGAGGGCTATGACAGATTGATTATTGGGAGAACATCTTATAAGACTCTTCTTCCTGCTACCCTTTGCTATACTCTCTACCGTCTCTTCTCCGTGGATCAGCATTGTTACAGCAACCTGGGATACAGAGAGTGGGAATATACCGAACTAGGGGGAATAAAAAAACAATTAGCCTAACTTCAATGGCAGAGTGTCTCTCCGTGGTTCACCCAGTCCACAAAGCTATCTGAAAAATCCTCCAGAACTTCGGAACTCTGTACTCCACCCAAGGATAGCTCTGTTCCAGTACGCTCCCTTCCCTACATGACATGGCACAGGATGAAAATAAGCAACATTAGCACATATCACCCTGCTCATTCTGGGTTTTGCTGTATAACTATCAAATCTGAAATTGGGTTCACACCTCAATCAAGTCTCAAAAAACTATAACTAATTGTTTCTCCCTCCAACAACCATTCAAAATAAAACTCCTTGATCACTGTATTTTTCATTAAAAGAAAGACAAGAATCAAAGAGACAGCTGCAAATCAGATATTTGAGTGTATCTACTAATCTTCCATCAGTGCATGTACAATTCATACAGTACTACAACTTTTAGCTAAAATCCTGTCTCCATACAGAACAAAATAACAGTTTTACATAAAGACTACTAACATCCAAAGGAGAGTACTTACTTTCATGCTGGATGCATATTCACTTGAGGAGGGTGTAGTTTCTCCTATCACTCCATTGACAACATTTTCTGACGATAGCCAAGCAACTGAAGAGTTTGTGAGTATTGATGACCTGCGGCCATTTTTTGTGGGGGGAACTGAACATCTTCAGTTATTACTCGAATTTCACACAAAATCCTTTTTACCAAAACTATAAGTAATCACACTAGTAATGAGAATCAAACAGCAACTGATTTATTTAAAAAACTGTACCAAGTATCTATCCTTCCAAAGTAGGGCACTGGGAAGGGTAATTTAGATATGATCCCAACTTCAAAACCTTTTTTTTTTTTATATAGTGGCCACTCTAAACCATCAAAACTGAGCACCTGCGCTTGAACATCTGGGATTTCTACGGATCGTTGCACTAACCTTTTCATGCTTAGGTGGCTCTCTTTATGTTTGGGCTTTTCCAATATTTTACAAACAAGATTATCACTTTCTTAGAGCTAAATAAAAAATTACCTCTCAAATTGCTCTTCCTCACATGAATTCCCAGAGGAAGATAAACTGTCAAGGTCAAGAAAATTTGAGCAGTTGAACATATGTTCTGAGAAGTAAATATGATCGGTCTCAATGCATTGATCTCTTTGCACATCTCCAAAAAGCTGCCTGCGAGGCATTGAGGGAGTATACCTACACAAAGACATTCACGGGGGACAAGTCAAATCAGGTAAGGAATCATGTGGAACTTACAGATAATGTACCCCAAAACAAAACCTTGCAGCATATAATCCGTTCATTATGAGTATAGCAAATGGTAATATCACCCAATTAATTGCTAAATAAACAAAATTAGATGTTAAGACTAACTAAATACATACTTATTCAAAGAGATATGGTGGAGTCAATACAGGCTGGCTCGTGAGACAAAGTAATCAACAAAATCAAAATAGCTATTTTGTAACTCTCAAACATGTTCAACACAAAACCAAAGCAAAAAATTCTCTATCCAATCAGAGCCAATGGATCTAAAATCATGTGCCTGCCACCAATCTGACAAACTGGACTGTATTTTGGCAAACTTTGACAATTATTTGACGCCCACCAAGCCAGAAAATCCAGTCCCACCCAAAATACATAAATACAGATTTTTTCTTCAATATTTTCTGGTCAAATATTTGAGGATTTATAAGTTTTTTCTTTTACCCTGAACCTACTCCAACTACCACCCATCCAGCCATTCTGTTTGCGTGTGTCTTGACTGTATGCTTGCATGACTGGGTTGGGTGGGGGATGTTTCTCTAATTTTCTGGGCTCTAGATTTCTTCCCAAGATAACAGACTGTGGAGCTAAACATGAAAATATCATCCATCCTTCAATCTCCAAAAGCAGACCCTAAAACCCCTAGTTCCATAGCATTACCTGCTGCTAATAAATGATTCATATACATGTAATAAAATTTTCAACTCATCCCCAGTTATTGGATCCAACAAATAGGTCATACCATTGTAATATGCAAAGAAACCAAAAGAACCCTAGTCCCAGAGGACAGAATGCTAGAATATAGGAAGCAAGAACTGACTCATATTTGACAAAATTCCCATACATTAGTTGGTGTATTGATTTTCTTCGAATCAATTCATTTGGAAAGCTTAAAACAGCCACAAATTTGCAGTAACATGCCGTTACTAAGCAACACAAGGAACATGTATCCAGACTGCTTCATTGAATCAAGGCAAAAGAAACTAAACTAATTGAATGACACTGATAGAGTGACTGCTGTGATAACTTTCATTGCATGGCCATTTACTAACAAGACAACATAGCTGTACTTCCGTTAATAGAACCTCCTAGGCAAAAGACTTTTAAAGCTCAAATTTACACTTTTTTTTTTGTAAGAGAAGTTTACACGTCAACTGAACTTAGAAGTGCAGCTGAGAAGGAAAGTATTTTTTCTTTTCTTTTTCAATCTAAAAAAAGTACTTGCCAAGGAAATACAAAAAGGAAAAAAGCAGGTAAACTAATCGAACAAGGACTTTAATGAATCCAACAAAGGCAAAATGATGTTACCAAACCTTGAAAGAGCTATATCACTCTCACAAGTTGATATTTCTGGTGATGACTCAGATAGAAAGTTGCTCGCTCCTTGTGATAGATCAGACAAAACTGAGTTAGAAACATGCTTCTCTTTTGTGGCTGATGCAGGTGAGCTGCTTTCTTGAAGAATGTTCCCGTCTGATAAGGATCGTTTGAAAATTGACCTAGAAAATACATAACTCAACAACCGTCAAATACTCAGTAGCATCAAATGTCTGTAAAAGATATATTGGTTAAAGCAAGCATAACTATTCGCAATTCAGCAATCCATGAAGTATGCATAACCATTAGAAAAACCAGAAATCTATAAAAGCCTTCAGCCTTTTTTTTGGGGTGGGGGGGGGGGGGGGGGTGGTTAGAGAGAAAATTAAGAGAGGCACACAAACTTCAAAAAGAACAATCCATAATATTTTCCTAGTCAAACTGCTTGGAAAACCATAATACAAAATTTATGTTCTTTAATATCATGACCTATTTTAGTCAAATAATCAACTGTTCCATTGCCTTCCCTTTAAGCATGTGGAATCTTAACCACTAAATCATTGCAATCTTGGAAAAGATTTACTATTTTCCATTCTATACTTCACAATTGAATCATTTTTATGAGTAAAATTACATTCAAGAAAAGAAGAAAGATCAGACAAGGCTCCAGTACAAAGGTGGTACACAAAAAAGGCCCCACTCAAGAGGTACCACATAACTCACCCTAGAGCACGGTGCAACTGGTTCTATTAATGCCTTAGGCCCAAAATTTTTATCAGCAATTGCCACAAAGTACAATAAGCGATACCTGAAAAGTACCCTATATGCCTCTTATCAAAATCATATGCTGCTAATGATATGAAGTATATTTGAACCACCAACTTTTGACCTCAGTTCTCACAAGTTGATATATTAGCAGTCATTGAGTATCAAGCCAAGCCTCTTCAAGAATGCTTCTTAAAAGAAAAGAGATCAAGTGAAACTAGAGATTCAGAATTTAGCCAGCTACTTACCTTCCATCGTCATCCACATTTGCATGCCCATTCCTCCCAGCATCACAGTGCTGGTCTGAATCCAGTTCCCAGAGAGCAGGTTTGCCCTGTTGCGGCTGAAAGTGCCCCAGGAATCTGCACAAGTTATTGGAATAAAAATACTGTAATACAAATTGCAAAAATTTTACACCTGAAGTAAAAGCAAAAGGAATTAGTTGTGTCATATTTGTTTCTCCTCTCTCTCTCTCTCTCTCTCTTTTTTTTTTTCTTTCACAAATGGTAGAAGTGGGATAAAAAACAAGGAATAAACCCACCCCAAATGCCAACACCACCTCCACTCTTTCTTGACTTGATACCAATGACATTAGGTCTATTAAATCACCAATTGTCCCAAAAGCTTAAGCAAATAGAAAATGATGAATTTAATCAATGAATTAATAATCTACATTTCCCTCATGTGTGAGCTCAAATTTCTCTTCAATAAGTGAGACCTAATATGTGAAATATTTTGAAATGGGAGATAAATTATGGGCACAGGGTACAAATTCAGAATCTCAACTATGATACCATGCTAAATTACCAGTTGTCCCAAAGGCTAATACATAATAGAATTATAGTAATTCCACACTCTCTAACCCTCATCCCACTGCCACTGAATCTATACTTAGAACAGGCAAGAGGAGAGAAGTTATGTTATTTGAGCCAAGATAGTGACAAACACTGAAAACAGATGCCCCAACTAGAGAATCGCCTTGACATATATTTCCAATTTGTAAAGAAGTGTACAACTGGCTCCTAGAAAGTAATAAAAGGTTTCAAATGCAAGACTTACACATTAATTGCATCTTGTTTCTCTGCATCCATATAAGCATTGCTGTAGTACCGTTGAAGAGTTCTGAAGAATTCTTGAGACTGGGTTGCCGCTTTCCATTGACCCCTTCTCTCAGAGAATATCTATGGCATCAGAAATTGAAAAGTTAACAAGTGAAGCACATTAGTAAAGATTTACATGATTACTTAGGCAACGTAGTTAACATAGTTAGTTATATATAATAAAAAAAGGTAGTTAACATAGTTAATACCCGTAGAAGTGTCAATGGCAATCACAATCAGGTACCTAACCAGTACCCATGTCAAATTAGACTGCATAAATCACCATCAAATCCCCAAAGGCTATTGTTCCAGTTTACATCCAAATTATGAGCATGCCTATTAGTGTTATAAGCATGCATCAGTTTCCTAACAACTTATGCTTAGCGTTCACCATCTTAGCATGAAGTCTAGTTGTTCTTTAGTTCAAATTTTGTGAACCCTCATTCTGGTAACTTCTGTCTTGAGTGTGAAACAGCCACATTTAGTTCAAAATTTGATAAGCAAGCATGCGTTACATTTTAGTATTAAGCACAAACACTAAATGCAAGTGTTCACCATTACATGGACAACAGCCCCTTCCTATTGAACACAAGTGTAGCTTAGAACCCCACAATTCTAAAGTTCTGAAAATATAGATCTCTCTTCCCAGAAACAAACCAGAACAGGTCTCAAAAGCAAACTATTTGATCTAAAATATAATTTTGCAGCCTGCCCAGTTCTTGATTGTCACTAAAACAATATTCTCACACCAGGAAACTCAGTAGGATGAACTTCTGACTAATTAGGCCCATGATCAAATCAGATCCAGTCTAACTCCGGGTATATCCCACATTTCTGGATCGACTTAACAAGGAAACAATTCTCCTCTTCATTGGTCCACTGGAAATCCCAAGTGGTCTAACAACATTGCATATGGTTAAACGAATCAATAATGAAACAACTCCAACCCTAATAATCAACAAAAGAGAAAATCAATCCATCTTATATAGAAAATTTGACTCGACTACTGAACATATATAGAAGGGGCTCAGAGATGAAACATTTACAAAGTAATAAGTGAGACACAAGATCGGGAAAGATTGGACTGTGGACCATCTTTTACGCCACTGCAATTTGACTAGAGTATGTTGGTCGCTTGTATCTAGTTTGTTTGGGATAAATTGGGTACATGCCCAAGTTGGCTAGTTGGACAGAGCAATTTAGTAGGCATCGTAGTAGTGAGATTTGGGAAGGCTATTCCTTTATGTCTAGTGTGGTGTGTTTGGAGGGAGAGGAATGATAGGACGTTTAAAGGTCATCCTTGGAAGGATTCCTCTTGCAGCTTATCCTTCTATTGGGTAGATTTTTTGGATTTTCCTCGATTTTAGGAGTAGCAGTGACAATGAAGTTTTTTTTTTTTTTTTCATCTCCTAGTGAAGTTACCAAATGTATCTTCTTTGAAAAGAAACACAACCTTATCTAATGCCATATACAGAATTAACATCCCCCATTAGTTCTCGGGTAACATAATGGTTGATATTATTTTATATTTAGAAACATACAGGCTATCAATTGGATCGGACTGCTCTCGAAAAGGATCAACTTTTAAAGAAGTTGGATTCGTCAGTTGAAAATTTAGCACATTCAGCATCTCAATGGATTAACATATTGGAACTCCCCTAAACAAAATGGTACTGAAATCAAAACTAGATCCATAGACAAACCCTAGACCAATAGAACAATTTTTAAAGTGACTGTAACCCAGTAATTCTGTATGATCGAATTTGGGATGGCGAAAATAAAAGGAAAGAAGGTTGTACATAATTTCAACACACCACACTTAAGGTTATGAAAGTTCTAAGCACTACGCACATAGAAGGAGCATCAAAAGTGAGAATTACCTTATTGTGAGCGGCTGAGCCACCATATTGGTGAGCTAGTGTGTCACCCATTCTCTCATAAAAGCCCATTAAATCATCTGCCAAAGGAGCATCAAGATCTATCTTTGGGTTGTCTGTGGCTCCAAGAGCATGAAGCTGGTGCCCAAGAGCTACTAATCCATAAGCATATTGTGCAACATTTGTACGATCCAGGCAATCAATACAATTGGTCCTGAGCACCCCCTTTTGGAACATGGATGGCTTGGCAGAGTAATACCCATTAGCAACACTAGTAGCACCATTATTATCAGCACTGAGTTTCCTCTCTAGGTTATCAGCATCCCCGTTGTCATTGTTGCAGTGTCTCTGGGGAGAAAATTTACTATTGTCCACATTCCTGCATCAAATTTGAAATGCCAGCCACACCATCAGATAAGAAAAGTATTAGTAGAAAACATGTAAAGTAGCCAGTTTTAATTATTACATCTGATGAAATGACCAGATGATCTTTGGAAAAATAAAAAATAAAAAAAATCTAAGCCCTTGCTTTCCATGTCCAAGTTTTATTAATTTCCTTTCTGCAATTCTTAAGAATGCATGAAGAGTCATGGTGATCAAAATCACACAAGGGATTCAGGAAGATACTGGGAAGAGATGGAAAAATACTTACTCAGAGGAAAGCCATCTTAGACAACCTTCATGCCTAAAGGCTGGTGTTACTTGGCAATAAAAGAATCCTGTTAGCGTCAATGCATTTGCAGCCACTTTGCCCAGAAGTATCAAAGCATTTGTAGCTTTGCTGGAAATAGGTGGGGGGGAAGAAATGATTTTCAGTAGAAGCCAAAGTTTAAAGAAATAGCATTATTTGAAAGAACAAAGGGACAAGAACTGAGTGTGTTAGACATATACCTCCGAGATTGTTTATGTAGATCCCAATGAAGAAACCTAAGACGGTTCTCCCCAGACAAATCTTTATTAATGAAATCAATTGCATTAGCAAACTCTGCACGAAGAATGGACTCTCGAGGCCTCTTCTCGTGTGTCTATTGATTGCCAAATTCAAAAAGCAAACGCGAGGGATGTTAAAAATAATACATCAAATACAAACAATCAAGTATATTATTTTTTATAAGTAAACGAGATATCATTAAAGAGCACAAAGTCACAACCCAAGTACACATGATGTATACAGGCGCAACCCAAATACTTGTGAGTGTAAATCTCTTTCATTGACTATAAATATCTTTTCCTTGGGGTAAACTCCAACAAAATATGAAGAAAAAAAAAAGATGATAGCGATGGTGATGATGTGAAGGCAATGAATGTGACTGATGATGAAAAATACTAAACCCATCAAACAAAGAAACTCACCTTAATCAAATTCAAAATAATTATGGGGTTTCCATATCTATTGGCAAGGTTTTCAAAATGAAGTCTGGTGGCTTCATAATTTTGGTCCTTCTTTGACACTGGAAAAGAGCAAAAGTCAGTTAAAGGAATATATGGCAAACACTCAGCAGCTAGTACTTATGCAGGAACATACATATAATGTCTGGTTTAATATTCAAGCGTGAAGTTTCCTGTGACCAGAAAAGAGGGATTGAGCCTCGGTTCTGGACAACAGAGCTTATTTGCACAGGAAAACCTTCTGGAACATCCTCAAACACAATTTGTTCTGTCTCGACATCATTAGCAACTCTGCCCTTCTCATTTACACCTCGTTTCAGATACCTAAATAAGAAGTAAACAATAAGTGAGAGGCTTCATATGTTATGCGGAGTCAACTGAGAATATAAATAAACTCCCAAGCTTAACCATATTACATCATCTTTATTATTTAAAAATGGTAACCAGAGAACACAGTATCCAATTCTTGTGGAAGGTTTTAAAACCATATAAGCAGTTTGAATCCAGGAAGTATTACAACAGTGCAATCCTAAAGAACATTGAGAAAGAGTGGTCCACGTTTTCTCAAATGTTATAGTAATAATGTAAAATCATTGATAAATGTAGAAAAAAGTGATTTTCTCATGCATGTATCCATCCCCATGCCAAGCACATAGTGTCTACGGGAAAAATAAGTCTGCATGTACACCTACCTGGTGCCCGCGTAGTGACGAGAACGTCTCGCAATGAGGGTCAGTTTGAACTCTCGTCCAGATAGAGAAAGTTTTGCCTAGATTCAAATAGCAAGAATCCATCAGAGAAATCTATAATAGTTATTATCTGTATAGTTGGGCAGGCAACATTAGAAATGAACAGATTCAATAAGTTTCAATGAATTTACTAAACCAGCAATAACAATAATCAGTTGCACAGGTACATCCCAAAATATCATCCATCTGCATTACACCCACTTCATAAGACTAACTCAAAAAAACAAAAGCATATTCAGAAGAGCAGTAGAATCAAATAGAAAATAAAGAGGAAAGTACTAAATGATCTCATTTCCAAAGAGAAAGACCTTAATTAATGAATTAAATCTTACAATAACAGCATCAGAAGTAGGTAAAATTAATGTTCCAAGGATTTAAAAATCGATGTTAATGTCAGTACTCGATTGCATAAAAAAAGTCCATGAAATTCCAAGAAACTTCGGAATAGAAAATAAATCTTGCAACAGCTATAAAAGGTTCTGTTAACATAATGATCAATTCCTTCATCCACCCTAACTTATTTATTATAGTCTAATTATCAAAAACATTATGAATTCCTTACCTGCATAAAAAAGCCATATACTAAAGCAACTGTCCAAAAAGTATTCTGGAGGTGATTCCGGATTCCCCGAGTCAAGAACTCATTCCAGACAAACATTGTTTCATAGAGAACCGGGCCAGTCTCCTTATTACACAAGTTTTTTTGAAGACTACGCATAACATGGTATGAGTAGCTAAAAAAGAAGTCCTTTGTGAGATCCACCATGCATAGGAGCTTCTTGTATCTAAGCCATCAATCCAACATAGAATAAAAAAGTTAGCGGCAATACCAACAAAGTTTGGAGCAAGAACAATTGCTTAAGAAGAAAGATGTACATTTAAATAAGCAACTACCACAAGAAAAAAGAATGGCTGCTCCTCTTGAGACTCGGTTTTATATATATAGATGGATACACACAACTCAAAACATATCAAGCTTCACTTGTAATTTGCAGAACTTCAACACCATATAGCCTCAAAAAATTCAAACCAATCAACGATGAAGCAATTAATTTAACTTGATAATTAACCAATCCAATTCATGATATCTCTAAGAAAGACTAAAACTAGGAAGAAGTAAAATATTTCCATGGTGCCAACTAAAAGATTTCATTTAACATTTTCAAACCACATTCTTGTATTCACAAAACTATTATCCTCTAACTTATACATTTGAAGAACATAAATATGGTCTAGCAATATGAGAATGTATTCCAAAGTGAGATAGCTTGTTCCCAAACAGTTCATGGGAAATTAAGAATGGAAGAATCACAACAGAAACGCTAACTTACACAAAATACAGATACAAAGCCGAGTAACATTCATGGCTCTGTTCACAAGTACCATGGAAAAAATACATTTACATGCAAAAGGGACTAAAACCTGTTCTCATCCTTAGAAATAGCAATACTGGACCGAACAGTAGAATTTGGAAGCGGAATCATCGCGCTCTTGGAGATGGCATATACATTATGACCACAGATTGCACCAATCTGTCTTCTTTTTGTGATAATCAACATGTAATAAGGCCCCAAAAATTTGATGAACCCTGAAACAGCAAAGCACTATGAGCACTATTATAACATTGATAATTTAATAAGATACACTTCAGTGCACATACCAACAATTCCGAAACAAGTAGTGACAAACTTTAGTCCACCCGTCGATTTGTTCCCTTCATCTATCCGCCTCAACAAGTCAGAACACTCACTTTCCGTATATGTGGTCGAATCTTCACGGACGTTTAGCTCTGATGGATCCAACCGGTCAATCTTTAGCACTCTCCAATATGTTCTACTCTTGTCCCTTCCTATCATGTAAAAGTTCTGCAGCATAAAACATAGCAAGTATTATCATAAGTCTGTTTGTTCATAACAAGTTTCTGCACAATAAACCAGTTAAAGGGTATCTTTCATGCGAACCAAATATTTCACATATTATAAATAGGCGCAGATGACGATATGCTGCCGACAAATATATATATTCATAAAGAAAAGGTCTTCTATCATGCCATAAGCTGAACAAGATTGTTCCCAAATGGTAATAAGCATATCAAAATGGCAACTATCATTTCATAGAAGATAATTAGTAAAAAGGAGTACGAAAAAAATTCAGTAGCTGAGCGTTTGTTACACCGATTGTGAACTCATCTCAACCATAGACTCTCCCCCTCTCCCCCTTCTTTCCCCCAATCCAACAAGATATGAAAAATGCGCCAACCAGCTAAACCTCTAATACTTGTTCTAGTTCTAGTAGAAACACTAGCGCATACAACTTGAATTAGTTTATTGTGCTATCCAAGAACAAGTTACACTTGCTTTTAAATATGACATTTGAACACCGAATTTGATAATGTAGCGGAACAAAACCAAGTGCTAAAATAAACCAAATTTGTATGGAAGAGAAGAGATGTAAATATAAATATATATAGGAATGCATACGGGGAAGAAAGTAGAGAGAGAGAGAGAGAGAGAGAGAAGGAGAGCTTACCGATCGAGTCTCGTAAAGCCTGAATTTGTGCATACAAGGGTGGGCAGGAGGAGGACAAAGGGATTCGTCATCAGCGGCAGAGGAAGAGAGGGACGGCCCATTCTCTGGCGACGCCATTGATACAATTTGTTCCAGATCAACCCCCCTCCCCGAGCCTCCGGCTCAGGCTCAGGGATTACTCTTGGAATGGCATGCTTTTATGTTGGAATTAGTCTCGCATACAATGGAGTGAATAGACTTTGGCTGCTTCAAATACAACATGCTCTTTGACCTCTTCCCCTATTACTATTACTATTACTCCCTTTTTATTCTTATTCCTTTACAATTCCAACACCAACTCCTTTCCTTCCATTCCCAGCCAACGCTTCTATTTGGCAAGAGAGGCTGAGATCTTCAATCAAGGGGAAGGCAACGGAATCAAATAAAGCAAGACAGCGAGACAGAGAGAGAGATCGAATATTTTACCAAATATATATATATATATACGGAATATATGCGTATATATATGTACAGATATTGAGAGAAAGACGATGAAGCTGGTTGGAAAAGATCCGAGCAGGAAAGAGATGGGAGGTTCCAAACCAGAAAGAGGGAGCAGCTAATAATTGGCGGTGGTATTTATATGAAGCTGTTGTTGTTTTTCAAAGATACAGAGACGGACGACACACACAGAGAAAGGGGAAAGCTCAGATCCAAACGAGATGTATGAAATCAAATCAACACCACAACTTCGGCCTCCGATCCATCCACACGCATAATCATTCATATTACTCCCAATACTTATTGTTTTTATATTCTACGAATATCGGAATTTCCCATTTTTAATCATTGCTATTTTTTTCACCAACCTATTTGACATTTAACGTGTTCCTTTTTAACTCGTCTTTGCTTCCCCAGAAGCAAAAGCCTTACTAATTCCTGTGATAACTTGGACTTCCTAAACTTCTCCTCCACGTATTTATTGTCCCATACTTTTATCAATATTCTCATTATTATTATTCTTTTATACTTTTAAGTGAAGACAAATAATAATAATAATAATAAATTATATTACATAAATTTCTTTCATCTTAATCTATTTTATATACATATCAATTAAATAAAATTGTTTAAAGAGAAAAAAAAAAAACAAAACAAAAAAAAACCTTTATAAAACAAAGTAGAGAGTCGGAGTCGGAGTTAGTTGTAAAAGGGAGGCGTGATTAGGGGAGGGAGCTGTCCCAATAATTTGTAACCACCAAAAACGTTATACCTCGACCGAGTGAGTCACTCACTCATAGAAACTAACTCCAGGCGGTCACGTACGTACACGTGGCTTTGACTTCAATGGCTTGACCAGAAAATTGATTGTGCAATTTATAATCTTCTAAATGCCTTTCATTGCATTTAAAATAATCATACGGTGATGTGCAGAGCTGTCATCAAACCGAGTGTTTATTCACACAGTTGCACCCACGATTGCCTGCAAAATTGGTACCTGGCAGCCCGCCAATCAATAATTTTTTTTTTTTTTTTAGTATTCGATCTACAAATATTTTTGTAATTTTAATTTTACGTTTCTTTCTATCGAGTACTTCTTTGAAGGTAGACTAGAGATTATATTTAATGATCGTCTATTCTATTCTATTCGTTTAATAATTTTCTTAACAATATTTGCCGGTAACATCTAGCTAGGAGTAGAAAAAGATGGTAAGCATTTATGAAGCAATAAATTAAAGAACATGATATACACACGTGATTAAACAAGATAAAGAGCAAAAAAATAATACATGAATTGATGGCGACTGAGGCAACAGACTCTTTAACGCGTGCCAGGAACAAAATATCTGCCTTCCTTTGTACGCTAGGCCGAGCACGGCGGTAGAAATTACAGGGTATAATAAATAATTTATAAGTTTTTATAATTGATCTAAATTATAAATTATTTTTATAATATAAAAAATAATTTATAAGTCTTTAGGATAAACTAAAATAACTGTTTATTTCATAAAATTAATTTCCGTTAAGTTACTTAACATAATCTATTACTTAATTTGTCACATTATACAAATATAGTAAATTAATTTAATTTCTTATATTCCAATACAAACATTTTACTTTGTACATAATCCTCCTTCATTTTCATTTTCCTTACCACGATTTGGGAGCATTTTGCAAGAATTTGACGATTGCATGTTGTGAAGCGACTAAAGAAGTTGAAGATGAGGAAGGAATACGAACGGAGTTAAATTTTGGGAATATATATAAGAGATTAGGTTAATTTACTATAACACGTAGAGTGAGGGCTAATGTGTAATATTAGTTAGCGTTATAAAATGATGTGAAAATTCTAATTGTCATTTTTTAAAATTATAAATTAATAATAACACATGTCGCATTTTTATTGGGTATGACGTGATAAAGTGACAGATTTTGTTAACTTACTTAACGAAAATTGATCTCAATGAATAAACTGTTATTTTGGCATATCTTGAGGATGTATAAATTATTTTTTATAACATAATGAGTGATTTGCAATTTAGACAAACTACATTGATCTATAAATTATATGTTATACCACATAAAGTGATTTATAATTTGAAAAGTATTGTTTCTAAGCGACTTACCTGTTTGAGCAGTGGACGGGTTATTTGATACTTAATTAATGTTTAAATTCAAATTCTTACTCCCTTAATTTTTTTTTTAAATAGTAATTATGTCATGCACCTTTAAAATTATAGTTTCAGCCATACTCATAAAAATTAGAGTATAACTTCTATTCGGTCGTGGCAGAAAACATGAGTTTTCTGCCACCCAATAGAAGAAAGACAACTCAGCTAAAGTATAAAAATTGCACAAAAATTTCTTACATCAAAAACACCGGATTATGAGCTTCAGCACAAAAACCGAATTGCAAATTCAGCACCTCACAAGCAGTGACGCCGCCATCCCAGCCGGCTCCGACATGCCCACGCCGCCCACCTGGCTCTGCCAAGCACACACCGCTCCCACCGCCCAGATTTGATTCCCACGCCCACTGCCCACCTGGTTCACCATCGCTGCTCCGGGTGAAGAATTAGAAAAGGGAAGAGAAGCCACCCAGCACCGCCACCTCCGACCCATAAGGGGCCGCGCGGGGCCACCTCTCCTCCCTCTGGGGTGGCTCGCGAACGCTATGGGGTGGCCTCACGCCACCCCCAGTGGTGGCTCGAGAAGGCTCTGGGGTGGCTGCGAGCCACCCCAAATCTGCCACCCACCACGACGACGCCCACGATTTGCGACTCCGGCGACGCCCACCTACCACGCGATCTGCGACTCCGGCGACGCCCACCCTCCACGGTAACAGATTTGCCACTCCGAAAATGGCCATAAAAATTTTTTTGGTTGCTTGTTGCTAGGTTGATCTGGCTTTGTTTGTTGTTGGGTTTATTTGATTAGGTTGATTTGGTCTTGCTGTTGGCCGAAACTTGCAGGAGATACAAAAATTGAAGAAAAAAAAAATAGCCACTACGTTATCCCAAAAAAAAAAAAAGTTTTAGGTGGCTCGCCTGCCACCCCATGGGTAGCTGGGGTGGCCGCGCGCCACCTCACGTGGTTGACGGGGAGAACGACGGAGGTTGGCGGATTTCCGGACGGCGGCAACACCTCTGGGGTGGTTGCTTCTCCTGGCTTTGGGCTTTCAAAATTTTTTTTTTTTAATTTATTTTAAGATTATTTAATATTTAAAATCAATAATCAGGTGTTGTTGGGTTTATTTTGTAAACTTAAGTTTGATGAAAGTGGGTTAGGTGACAACTTCTTATTGGTGGCAAAAACTCCCTCCTTTTTGCCACTACAGAACAGCAGCACCTCTCTAAAAATTATGTTATTGTTTTGAATTGCTAACAAAATTATTTATATATCTATCTATCCCAACAATATGGCCTAGATACTTGTGGGAAATTGTATTCTTGTAGTATATGCCATTTGGGCTGCGGCCACGTGCAGCATATGCCACTTGCACAATTATTGAACTATATATGTTAATCCACGTACAATTATGTGTAGATCATTCTAAACGTACGCACATGCAGAATCGTATTTCCTGGTCAGCCACTGTGTGCTTACATCATCAATTTCTTCAATTTATTTATTCTTTTCACATTTACCGGCCCAATTGAATTTTGTCAGCTGTTAAGTGTTCGGATTTTCGAACACTTACGTACGAGTTTCGGGTTGCTGTGTCTAACTGCTAATGATACGTGGCGTGTTGGTCCAAATAAAATTATGAAAGTACCTACAGCCTTCTTGACCGATCAGGGGCTGCGGCTAGGGGCTGGCCGCAAGCCTCTCAAGCTGAAATACGGTCAATTTGTAATCATTAAACAAGAAGAATATTGGCTTTCGAGACTTGTTGGGCTGCGTCGGCTGTCCGCGGGTGTGTCTAATCAGTAAAGATTTGGAAAAACGAGGAAAATGTCTTCATGAAATCAATATGTACTTCGAACTGAAAGAGTGGATCCGATCCCTTCAACTGAAGGTCAAATATTTTTCGTAGGACTTATTACGTGTTGCGTTTTGATCGAGCAAGGTGATATTAAACGCCAACTATCTTATCTTTTCTGCTGTGAGCTACCCAGAAAACACCTTAACACCTCGAGGTTTGGCCTTTCAGTTGAGAAGAGAGATTGAGTACTAATTTGCGGCACATTGGGACTCTTCTGCTTCTGCTGAATTTCTGCAGCTGATGAGCCAATCTGAGTATGGGCTGGTTAGAGCTCGAAACAGATAAAAATCCCAGGTGTACCATAAATTATAACCCATTTTTGTCCCGAAGATTCAGTACATGTACATGCATGTTGTGGTCTAGAATTCAAGCAGGCGGTGGTACTTAATCAAAGTAGAGCCATTAAGTAGGAATAGTACATAATTTTGTTGTCTAAAATCCGCTGTAGCAGTGCAGCCAAAGGTTCTTGAATTACAGTTTGATTATTAGGCATCTAACTATCTAAGGGAACACCCGGTGTTTCTTTTGATTAATTTAACAAACGATTACTACCCAAATAACATGTTAAATACTGAGAAATTAGGATCAGTGAACCCGAAAGTAATCCTGACTTTCGTAGGAGAAGTGTTGGCTATCAGGGTCATCAACTTTGTTGATGCACAGCTTTTCGATTAGTGACGTGACACACCTGTCGAGTCCTAGTTGGGCACTACAGAGGGAACGAAGAGACAGGAGTGAGCCAGCAATATACTCTAATGCCTAAGTCAGTAAGGGCTTTTAGAGATGGAAAATGATCATTTCCATTTCAAAATCTCTCAATTTCCTCAATTTAGTGCATTTTGAATAGTAATGCATTTATTGCACTACCCTCAATAAAACATTATAAACGCAATGAGAGCTCAGAGAGAGAGAGAGTGTTGTGATTACCTAAATGTGAAGACATGATTTATCTTTTATAGGCATGCAACAGTAGTAGTCCCCTAACCAATGACTCCTACAATCCCTAATTTTCTGCTAGGTAGTTATCAACGTGGGATATGGTTGTTATCGAAGATATTAATTTTGAATAATTTATGTGATCTTGGATTTGTACGTGCATATTTGAATGTTAACATCTGATTCTTATCTAAACAGATTTGAGATAAGATCATCATTTGTATGAGGTAGATATGTTGATGTGAAATATCTTCTATTTAGATTCAATTACTCTTTTTAGAGTGGTCTCGGACTAAACATCCGAGACCTCTCATGGGCCTGGTCTCGGTGACGGGCTTAATCTCGGTTTGATCTCCGAAACCTACCATAGGTTAGGTCTTGGTGTATGGAATGGGGCTCTAATGGGCTGGGCCTAAATAGGTGGATTCATGACCCAACAAACTTCATCAGCATTGGTGAGCTTCTCTTTGCTAAGGAAGAGGGTCTTGTAGGTTGAATGGCCCTACAGAGGAAGGGGTTTTATTCCAAAGAGCCTTGGCAAATTGCTCATGGATTTTCTCTGTTGGATGGAAAGAATCCCATCATACATAATCGCCGGTGTCGTCCCATAATTGGTAATCTAGCTTGGACCTTCTTTGTGCCTCCACAGGTGAAGATGCATGCCCCCATTTGGTCCGGTTCACAGCATGCATTCACTCCATCCTTGAAACCTTCACGAGCAAAAGTTGCGACTTGTAATTAGAAATCTAATCTATTTACACTAATACTCTTTGCAGATTATGGCCACGGCACACGTCGTACCATATTTGGAGTTGGAGGGTCTGTTTATTCTCTCATGCAGCCAATCATAGAAGTTGGAGTTGCAGCACTTGAATCCTTTCAATAGGGAGAAGGATCCTCTCCATTTCAAATGAAATGCAGAGAAGCAAGTTAGTTGCTTTTTATGGGTATTTGTGTCCAAATGTGACGCCATGCAGAACTAAGAATGTTCTGACAGCGTATATTCGCAGCAGAAGTTAAGAATTGAAGATAGAAAAGGGAATTCAGGAAGAAAGAAAATAACAAGTAGGGAAGAGAAAGTCTCTAATTGCCCCAAATAAGCAAACAGAGAAATAACTCTGAAAGACTTAAATTTAAATTGATAATATAAACTGAGTTCCCCTATAACAAAGACTAGATGCCTTTATATAGGCTAGGCACCTCCTAAATTAACAAGGAAAAGGAAAAGCAAACCTAATTGGAAAATGAAAACAAATCCTAATAGGAAAAGGAAAACAAATCCTAATAGGAAAGGAAAAACCTAATCCTTATTGAAGAAGGAAACTAAAACACACATGCATAATTAAAATAATAGTTTTCTCAATTTTCTCCTGCATCAATGAAAAACAGAAAATTCTGAAATGACAAAATTACCCCTTAAAACATTTTATTTGAAAGGGAGAGGATCCAAGACCTCTCAATAGATGTTCAAGGTTTGCCAGGATAGTGCACATGCTTCTTCAAAATAGCCACCCTCGCTGGCTCTGGGGTTTAGAGCTCTAAGGGCTGGCAAGCAACCTAGTGGAAACAAGCTTAGAAACCCAAATTTTCTACCCCCTTTCTCATACAGCACCTGAATAAAGATACAAAGGAACATCTGACCCATTATATAAAGAAAAATGAATGACTGTTTCACTGTCATGTTGTTATATATAGTTGCATGCGAGTTTACGAAATAACATTTCTCTAACTAGAAGGAAAAAAACTTACTTGAATTGCCTGAGTCAAGTTCCCAATTTCTAAATAACCGCTCATATAGTCATTGCTTCCAATGCTAATGAAGTAAACAGCTTCCGAGATCAGCTTCTTAGCTTTGGCATCTCCTAATTTTTCTGTTAATGATTTTTCAACTTCTTCGAAATTTTTCATTTGTGTCTGAAAATCAATCACCTGATAACAACATTAAGCAATTACTTTAGAAAGTGATCCGTGATGAAATTTCTCTTAAATAATCCATATTATGTTAGAAGGAGTACTATATAATCCATATTCNCCCCCCCCCCCCCCCACAAATCAAATCATGGTTAAAATAAATAAATAAATAAATTTCTTACTTGTCCTTGATTGGTTTCTGGGAGGATGCCAGCCCCACCAGATGCAAAGTTAACATCGTCGATGAATTCAGCTGAGGGTTGTAAAAATGGAACTATTATTGGCAACTTTGCATATTCCGCTGTATTAACTATTAACGAGATAATTAAGCTCATGAGTAAGTAAGTTTCATGGTTGTTGGCATGCATATATGAGCAAAGAAAAGTAATGCTAACTATACTCCTATTTTACTACTTTGATTAAATGATTACCTATGAAATCTACAATTAATCACACGGCCATCAGAAAAGCGTCCTGTGGGTTCTCCGAAGTAGCCATTCTGTCCATATGGCTTGTAATCTGCTTGGTTTTCCGGAATGGTGTTGATGTAATATTATTATTGTTGCCAGGATCAACGGACTGGTATTCTCCATTCTACTCCCACATGCCCTGCAGCTGATTGACAATGCTAGAGTACTTATGCAGATGATGAAGTAATCCAAGTGAAAAACTAGCCTTGCCATCTCGATCATTGGAAGACTGCATGCAGACTGCGGTACTAGTCGTCTATCGCATATATATTATCAAAGGTGGTGATTTATAGTAGTGTTCGATCATTTTGGCTTAAATATGCGAACTCTTCCAAAACTTTGCATACTACACAATATTACCTTTTAATTAATAAATAAGCCAAAGGGTGTCTGTTAGTGACTCTTTACATTCTAGTCATCATCCGATCGAAAATCTGCTCGTAATCATAACCTTAACTAGAGATTAGTATGGAGAGTATGATTACAGCTTACTTATTCATACTGTTCGATCTTGTTCCAAGGGCTCCCCCATTGATGTAGACCGGGATGCTTGGGAGTACATGAGGAAGAAGGGGAGAGACGTTGAAGTGGATCCACCCCGAAGGATGGCGACACACTCCTAGACCAGAGCTGCAACAGAGGCCCAACAACAAAAGTCTCTGGGCCTGCGAACGATCGCAGACTACCCTGCGATCGATCGCAGAACTATCACCAATAGTGCTGCGGCTACTGAGCCAGCGAACGATGACGAGCGACCGATCTACGATCGATCGCAGAACTATCACCAATAGTGCTGCAGCTACTGAGTACGCGAACGATGACGGCGATCGAACGCCCTGATCGTTCGCCCATCTGCGAACGATCGCACCTGTGCTGCGTTCGATCGCACACGGGCAACTATGTTACTTTTCTGGGCTTTCAATTACTGCACCGACTTTAATTTCCCTGTTTTAGTCTTATTAGGGTTTTAGAAACCCTATTTCGTTCTTTATTAAACCTGAGGCTATATATACATGTTTATAGCCTCCAAATAAGTCAGTTTTTATTATTCATCAGTTTACATTCAATAAGAACCTCAGAGTTGAGTTTTCTTTAAAACTTCCTTTGATTTATAGATAGACTCTATAATTTAGAGAAGAATTCCCTGATGTTTGAGAGTATCAAACCCTAGGAATTAATTATCTTTCTTCTTGTACTGTTTTATTGGCTTCCGCTTAGTCAGGCTGCATCAGTTGGTATCCGAGCTTAGTTTTCTTTCCATGGCACCAGTCACAAGAAGAAGGGGCAACCGAGATGCAAGTTTGCATGATGCGCATGAGCGTGCTGATTCAGTTCATGAAGAGCCAGAGGCGACACCGGAGAGACACGATGAGGACCCATAAGCGGCGTTGAGGGCGCAGATTGCCGACCTCACCCAACAGTTGGCCGAATCTTGTCTCTACGACACACGTCGACGACGTCAAATTCCACCCCAACGGGAGGAAGAGGAAGACGAAGACGACTACGGGTATGAATCTGCAAACCCTTTTGCGGAGCGCCGAACGCAGGGACGTCGACCACCTGCGCAAGCTCATGCTAATCGGTGGGAGAGCGGATTCAAACTGGACATTCCAGAATTTTCGGGGGGGATGCAACCTAAGGAATTTCTGGATTGGGTGGAGGCAGTTGAAGAAATTCTTGACTTCAAGGGAGTACCTGAAGACAGACAGGTTTCTTTGGTTGTAACCAAGTTTCGGGGTAGAGCTGCAGCATGGTGGCAGCAATTGAAGCAAACAAGAGTGCGGCAAGGCAAAGCAAAGATCATTAGTTGGAAAAAACTATTGACTAAGATGCGACCCGCCTTTTTGCCCCACAATTACCTTCGAATTATGTACCAAAGGCTGCAAAATTGGAGCCAAGGATCGAAGTCGGTAGATGAGTACACGGAAGAGTTTCACAAATTATTGGCGCGAGTTGACTTATCGGAGTCGGATGAACAACTAGTGTCACGGTACATTGGAGGCTTGCGGATACAAATCCAAGACATGGTAAATCTTTTTGACCCCGTAGATATTTTAGCAACCCACCAAAGAGCTTTGTTAGTTGAGAAATCATTGTCGCGGAGGTCCATGGGCGTTTTTGGACGAGGAGGAGGGGGTAACTACAACCGGTCAGGAGGATCATTCCAAAACCGGGGATCTACCCCATCAAACGGTCCAATAAAAGGGGCCATTACCACAGGACAGCCTAGTCGAACCGGAGCGACTACCGGTCCCAAGTGTTTTCGATGTGGAGAGAACCGGGTCATCGGATAGCGGATTGTCGCAAAGGAGAGAGGTATGGCAAAGGATTTCTTGTTGATTTAGGGGGAGTCTTTGAGGAGCAAGGGGACGAAGAGGAACAAGAGGCAAGTTTCGATGAAGACGGAGAAGGCGAAGAAGAATTTGTTAGTGGAGAGGCCGAGAGCGGTCCCATGTTTATGGTGAGGAGGGTGTGCTTCACTCCTCGAAAAGCGGAAGATGAGGATGAACAGTGCCACAATCTTTTCCATTCACGGTGTACGATCGGGGGCAAGGTATGTCAACTTGTCATCGACTCGGGCAGTTGTGAGAACGTCGTGGCGGAGGAAGTAGTAGAGAAGCTGGCCATAGAGACGGAGAAACACCCCAATCCCTACCGGTTGGAGTGGCTCAAGAAGGGCAATGAGGTAATCGTTTCTAAACGCTGCCTAATATCTTTTTCTATTGGGAGTAGATATAAGGATAAAATGTGGTGCGATGTTGTGGCAATGGATGCTTGTCACTTGTTGTTGGGGAGACCGTGGCAATATGACCGAGGGGCGCACCATGATGGGAGAAAAAATACTTATAGCTTTATGTTTGGTAAAGTGAAGATAATCCTGTTGCCAAGTTTGGGAAACAGCTCCAAACCCACCCCCTAGGTCACTCTCAATCCCTCTTGACACAAAGAGAATTTATCACTGATATGTTAGCGTCAAAGGTGGTATACGTATTAGTGAGCAAGGATAGTTGCAAAGTGGAAGAAGTACCGGAGGAAGCTAAGGGGTTGATGGGGGAGTTTGCGGATGTATTTCCAGTGGAGCTACCCGATGAGCTTCCACCACTTCGTGATATACAACACCAAATCGACCTAGTACCGGGTTCAAGCTTGCCTAATCGACCACACTACCGCATGAGCCCAAAGGAGCATGAAGAGTTGAGGCGTCAAGTGGAAAGGCTGCTAGCCAAGGGACATGTTCGGGAGAGTTTGAGTCCTTGTGCGGTACCGGCATTACTCACGCCCAAGAAGGATGGTACATGGAGGATGTGTGTAGACAGTCGAGCCATCAACAAGATCACTGTGAGGTATAGATTTCCTATCCCTCGATTAGATGATTTGTTGGACCAATTGAGTGGGGCAAGAATTTTCTCAAAACTAGATTTACGGAGTGGATACCATCAAATTTGGGTCCGAACCGGTGATGAGTGGAAGACCGCATTTAAAACGCGAGAGGGACTTTATGAGTGGTTGGTGATGCCATTCGGGCTTTCTAATGCCCCAAGCACTTTCATGAGGGTGATGAATCAAGCCTTTCGTCCATTCATTGGCAAGTTCGTCGTGGTGTATTTCGACGATATCCTGATTTATAGCCCCAATCAAGAAGAGCATCTTCAACATGTGCGGGAGGTACTTGGTGTGCTCCGGAGGGAGAAATTTTATGCTTCACCCGCCAAGTGCTCATTTATGAAGGATTCGGTTCTTTTCCTTGGATACGTGGTGTCTAAGGATGGCCTAGCGGTGGATGAGTCCAAGGTAGCAGCAGTGAGAGATTGGCCCCTTCCCAACACGTTGCATGACATCAGGAGTTTCCATGGGTTAGTATCCTTTTATCGACGTTTCATCCATAACTTTAGCACTATAATGGCACCTATTACAGAGTGCATGAAGGGAGGGAAATTTTCTTGGAGTGATGCCGCGACGGAAGCCTTTGGAGTGATCAAGCTCAAGCTCACAACAGCCCCATTGCTTGTACTCCCCGATTTTGAAGTGCCCTTTGAACTGCATTGTGATGCCTCCAAAGTCGGCATTGGAGCGGTATTGAGTCAGGGAGGAAAACCGGTAGCCTTTTTTAGCGAGAAGTTGGGTGGCCCCAAACTCAACTATAGTACCTATGATATGGAATTCTACGCATTGGTGCAGTCATTAAGGCATTGGAGCTCATATTTAGCCTATAATGACTTTATCTTGTACTCGGACCATGAAGCATTGAAGCACCTTAACAGTCAAGATAAATTGTCCGCTCGACACGCCAAGTGGGCAGCATACGTGCAACAGTTTTCCTTCACCATCAAACATAAGGCGGGAGCATTAAATAGGGTAGCCGACGCCCTCAGCCGCAAATCGTCCCTGTTGGTCACTATGCAAAATGAGGTACTTGGGTTTGAATTTATAAAGGATTTATTGACTACTGACCCTTTCTTTGGACCCATTGTTGAAAATGTCATGTCGGGAGTAAAGTCGGACTATGGGTTGTTTAATGGGTTCCTTTTTAAGGGGCACCAATTATGCATCCCAGATTGTAGTCTAAGGCTGAGGATTATCCAAGAGCGCCATAACGAGGGGCACATGGGGCGAGACAAGACAATTCAATTGGTGGCGGAACAGTTTTATTGGCCGACCATGCGCATGGAAGTAGGCCGATTCGTGGCAAGTTGTAGAGTGTGCCAAGTATCAAAAGGGGGAGCAACTAATGCAGGATTGTACATGCCGCTGCCTATTCCGGAGGGTCCATGGACTAATGTGAGCATGGATTTCGTGCTAGGTCTCCCTCGCACCCAAAAAGGTAATGACTCCATCTTTGTGGTTGTTGATCGTTTTTCTAAGATGGTTCATTTCATTGCGTGTAAGAAGACTGCCGATGCTGTGAATGTGGCCCAACTATATTTTCGTGAGGTCTATCGACTACATGGGCTACCATTGTCCATAGTCTCCGACCGCGATACGCGATTCCTTAGCCACTTTTGACGGTGCTTGTGGCAATTATCGCACACTAAGCTGGACTTTAGTAGTGCATACCATCCTCAGACGGACGGCCAAACAGAGGTGGTCAACCGGTCCTTGGGGGCGCTACTGTGGAGTTTGGTGGGGGAGAATCTCAAGTCGTGGGACCAACAGCTGTACCAAGCAGAGTTTGCCTTTAATCGGTCGGTTAATCGAAGCACGGGTCTTAGTCCATTCACTATCATCTATGGAGGTAACCCGAGGACACCATTGGACTTAGCACCTCTTCCGGATTTGAAGAGAACACACACTAAAGCGGAGGATCTCATTGCACACATTAAAGAGGGCCACCAATTAACAATCAAGAATCTCACAGAGTCGACGGCTAAATATAAGGCGACGACGGATAAGAAGCGGCGTCCATTGGAGTTTGAAGAAGGAGATTTTGTGTGGGCGGTCTTAACTAAAGATCGTTTTCCTACTGGCGAGTACAACAAGTTAGCAGCACGCAAGATTGGCCCTGTCGAGATCGTGAAGAAGATCAACGCTAACGCATATCAGCTAAAGTTGCCGAGCCATATCAAAACATCTGATGTTTTTAACATCAAATACCTTGTGCCGTTCATTGACGATTCTTCAGAAGGGGATGCGAATTCGAGGGCGAATTCTGTCCAACCTGGGGAGGATGATGTAGACCGGGATGCTTGGGAGTACATGAGGAAGAAGGGGAGAGACGTTGAAGTGGATCCACCCCGAAGGATGGCGACACGCTCCCAGACCAGAGCTGCAAAAGAGGCCCAACAACAAAAGTCTATGGGCCTGCGAACGATCGCAGACTACCCTGCGATCGATTGCAGAACTATCACCAGTAGTGCTGCGACTACTGAGCCAACGAACGATGACGGGCGACCGATCTGCGATCGATCGCAGAACTATCACCAATAGTGCTGCGGCTACTGAGTACGCGAACGATGACGGCGATCGAACGCCCTGATCGTTCGCCCATCTGCGAACGATCGCACCTCTGCTGCGTTCGATCGCACACGGGCAACTATGTTACTTTTCTGCGCTTTTAATTACTGCACCGACTTTAATTTCCCTGTTTTAGTCTTATTAGGATTTTAGAAGCCCTATTTCGTTCTTTATTAAACCTGAGGCTATATATACATAATACATGTTTATAGCCTCCAAATAAGTCAGTTTTTATTATTCATCAGTTTACATTCAATAAGAACCTCAGAGTTGAGTTTTCTTTAAAACTTCCTTTGATTTATAGATAGACTTTATAATTTAGAGAAGAATTCCCTGATGTTTGAGAGTATCAAACCCTAGGAATTAATTATCTTTCTTCTTGTACTGTTTTATTGGCTTCCGCTTAATCAGGCTGCATCACCCATGCAATTAAGACAAAGAAAATAATTTATAGAAAGAAATTGGCAATCAAGCCGGGTGTAGTGACCGCCCATAACTTGTATAAGGACTAGGTACAAATCAAGCTTTTTGTGCCGCTCATTAAGAGTAATGTAATGATACATTCACAAAATTCAAAAAACCATGAAATAAAAAAACACTCACTTTGTTGCTCAATATTTATGTGTTCATCCTCTTAATGAGCGGCACAAATATATAACTTAATTTGTGCCAAGTCCCTAGCTATGGTATGACTTTTGTCTTCAAAATTGATGGCGGTTTTTAAATTATGATTAGATTTGGATAAATTATTATTATTAAATTTTAATGAAATAATAAATTTAAAAGTAAAATATTTTTGAAATAAAAAAGAGATTGACAGTCCTACTTTTAAATTAGAAAGTAATGAAAAAAAGAAAAAGAAAAAGAAAGTAATGCAATTTGGTTTGGTTTTGGGACAAACAGCATTATTTTATAGAACTCGCGCTCGCGCCCCTTTATCGCCCTATTCTCTCTTCGACACACCCAACCCACGTAACCACGTTCCCCTGCTGTAGCTCGACAACACCGAGAGAGAGAGAGAGAGAGCAAGAGAGAGGAACTCTCCGCTTGTAGCTGCACGGTAAAGCAGAAAGGAGAAGTAAACGGAGGGTGAAGCCAAGAGAGGGATTTCGGCCATAGGAAGCGGGTATGGTAGATTCTGAAGCTCTTGCTTATGATTTTGTTGTACGCACTGCTAACAGCCTAGGGAAATCATGTTAAATTGTTAGGATTTCACTTAGGTTTGATTTAGGTTGAAATTTTGGGGCTTGTGCTATTCGGTTAGGAGGGTGGTCGGATGATGCTCTCTTGATGTGGGTTTCGGTTTTTGGAAGTATTATAGTTGGGTGTTTGGAGTGGGATTGTTGGTTGATGGAGCTCCAGCCGTGTGGGTTGTGAATGGGTTTATTCTTTGGGACTTCTCTTTCACTATAGCCGTGTATTGATTTAAGAGATTTTGGGTTTTCTGGTGATGCTCTGTCCGGTTGGCGAGTTTGATTTTAGATTGTTTATGTTGAGTATGTCGCGTAGTTAATCATGGTGGTCTTTGTTGGTGTTGACCGAATGGGTATGATTTTGAAATTGCTATTGAATTTGGTGGGTTGATTTACCTATTGAATAGAAATTTGGTTGCTCTGTGTTTATTGATGGTTGATTGATTAAATTATTGGTTTTGAAGGGATGGCCGGTTAGTATGTGACGTGGGAGTGATTTTTGTGGTTTGCCTTGATTTTTGGCATTCTTAGTGTTGATATTGGTGGCCGTTAGTGAAAAGATGAGATTAGGTTTTGATTGATATTGTTTTGATTTAGTTATGATTAATTGGAATTAAAGATTTGAGGTTTTGATATTTGAAATTAATGTATTTAGGCCTTCTTCTTATGTGGCCAAATGTCGTTGGAAATTAAATTTGTTTTTATCGCAACTGGTAAGGGCCAAATATGGAGGTTTCGGGATTTTTGATATGTTTTGGGGTTTTTGATGCTTGGATTATATATGGCTGGTTAAGGTGGTATGGTCTTAGGAAGGTTTTGTTGTGTTGTTCCTCGTGGTTGTTGTAAGTTATTGGAATAAGTTACTAGTCTAAATGGCTTAGGAACATAATAATTAAGGGTTTAAAGTGTGATAAGGTTTATGAATAATAGGTTATTGTGATGTTTAATAGAATATAAATGAAAATGAAATGGTTAAAAGGAAAAGATAGTGACTAATAAGAATAAGTTATAATAACACATGGGAATGAGAATAGACTACGTATGTGAGAAAATGAGCATCAAGAACAAATGTAAGATATATTAAGGAGTAGATAGTTGGATATATTACAATGTGATACTATAGTTTAATCTAATTAAGTTATTAACTTATTAAATCATTAGGATTCTATAACCAAATTACTTGGATGTTTACCTAATTAAGGATAAAATATTAACTGGGATGTTTTCAGGTGAGAATCTCGTAGGCTTATAAATTGTCTAAAATATTTCTATAGGCTTTAGAAGGTAATATTTATAGCCATGTGATATTATGGAAATACTTAAATAGGTTTTGAATCCACTTAAAAGAGCAATGAAATGTTTAAGCTATTAATTTAAACATGTTAAAAGTGGTTAAGTATTTTAACGGATTGAGTTTAACATATTTAGTGTTTTAAATAAATGAGGTCTAGGTAACTTAAGGATTATAAGAAATGTAACCCAAGCCTAATAACATGGTAAAAGTAATTTAAAGATTTAGCAGAAGTAAATTAAAATACGAATTAGGAGTTGGGGTTCCTTGAAGGAATAAGGAAATCGTTAGTCCCCAAATCAAGAGTCTAGGATTGTTATAAAAGAAAAAAGCTTAATTTTGTAAACATAGAATAATTACGATTGGTCACGTTTTGTAGTGGACGGGAAGTCAAGGCTTAACGATATAAATAAGATTTCTTCCTAAGAATAGGAGATGGAATTTCAATAATAGAAGGATTAGGTTGATTAAGAGTTTGGGAAAGTAACTCAAGTATGACAACAATTTAGGAGTCAGGTCTTGATGTGTTACTAGCATAAAGAAGGTTAACGGTGTTGGGGACTCGGGCTAGTCATTAGGAAAGTGAGAAATGCTACGTGAAGGCTTACATGTAGGTTATCTGTGAAATAGAGGTTAAGGTTTCAGTAGTCTAGCTGCGTCTAACAATGCGATAAATTGCAGGCACATAACACGGAATGGGAGGACTATAAATGGAATAATCCTCCAATCTAGATTACAAGATAATCAGTTTGAGCAAGAAACCACGGAAAGAGCCACCGAGGTAAATATAACTGCTTATTAAGACTTGATAAGTATTTTTAAATAATGATATGATAAATTAAGACTTATCCAAAAAGATATATATATATATATATATAAATATAAATTGAGCTTCATTAGTTTATGAATTAATATGATAATTTATTTTTTATGAGTTTGATGTTTTTTAAGATGTTTTATGCCTTATGAAATGAAAGATGACATGCACCATGATCATGATATATGTATTGCATGCATGTTGCATAAAATGGTAATAAGACACTTTAATATTGGATGAACAGACCCTCGGTTGGGAGTGAACAGCCCCCAATGCTGATAATGTATTTTAAGGTGGGTGAACGGACCCCAATGTATGGGACCAAACAAGCCCCAACACTGTAAAGAAACTAATAAAAAGATTAATAAAGTAGACCAAAGGGTCAATGGACCTTAGGATGCTATTAAAGGGTGAACTGACCCCAAAGATGCTACTAAGGGTGAACGGACCCGAGGATGCTATTAAGGGTGAACAAACCCATTAAATTATATATTTTAGTGATGTTTTAGGTTTGCTTTCTTGCTTTAGATGTATGCGTATGCATACGTTGGTTATGAGATGTGGAACGTGTGTATACATGTATAGCTAAGGTTATACGTAGTAAAGGCTTAGCTCAAGTAAATAAATTTTTTATATAGTATTAAACAAACTTTACGGTGCTTATTTTATCAGTTATGATTTTTATGTGAAAAATACTTATTTTTATAAAACCTAACATAGTTGTTATAATCATATGTGGAGATATTTTATAAAAAAGAGGCTCATAATAAAGACTAATTTTTATACTTACTGAGACCATGGACTCACTAATCCACCTATGTAAATGTGGTAATTTCACAATTACATAGATTTAGATGCATGTTGAGAGATTGACATAGACCCATATGCAAATTTAGAGCCTATTATTGAACTACTCAGGTATCCCTAGCTAGTGAAGTGCTAACTTGAAATAAGTCAAAGTTGTATTAATGCCACGTGTGACATTTTTGTGTGATTTTGTATAATCATTAAGGTTTAAGTTGTAATGACTTTATGTAATGTGATAGAGGTTCTGGTATGTTTTATTGATGAAATAATAAGGTCAATTGAAAAGCAAAAATTTATTCAGGTTTTTTTTTTTTCTTCGGATGGGAAGTTTTCCCTTGCATAAAGTGGTCCCCCCAAAATGGAAGTGGTCCCACCGTCCACTTTTTGTAAGGGGAAAAACTTCCCATCCGGATGGAATCCAGATAAAAAAAGTGGGATGAAGCATTACTCTTTTCTGCTGCGCTGATTTGTTTATAAGGTAATAGTAGTAGTGTCATCTGAGAATTTAATTATTTCCACTTTTGCCCTTGTAATTTAGAGTGGGGCGTTACACCAAGCATAAGGACCAAGCCAAGGTCAAGAATCACTGAGAATCCTATCAACCATCAAAATGACTGCGTCAAAGAAGCATCACAAGGAGAAAGTTGTTCGTCGGAGGTTAGTCAAAATGATTCATTCTTCTTTCATCTGATTCATAATTTTTCTTTTTGTGTGATTCATAGAGCTACTTTGTAGCTTTTGTTCTTGCTTTCAGTGTGTGAGTTGTAGACTCTCTTTATTGGTGGAGTTGTAGTTGATTTTGGCTTTAGGTAAATGCATTTTTAGAATTAATTTATTAATTAACTTAAAAAGTTGATGAAATTTGAATTACTAGTTTTAGAGATACACGCACGCAAATATGTATGTATGAATGTATGCACGTAAATATGTACGAATGTGTGTACAAAATGGTTCTGAGAATAGGGATTGTGCAGAGAGGAGAAAGTTGAAGAACCAGAAGCACCAAAATATAGAGACCGTGCGAAGGAGCGTAGGGAAGACCAAAATCCCGACTATGAAGCCTCAGAATTGGGTTCTTTTCATGCTGTTGCTCCTCCTGGCCCTGTTGATCTCCGCTCAGCTGATGCACAAAAGTTTTCCATAGAGAAGAGCAAGTATCTTGGAGGTTCGTCTTATCATCATAAAGAAGTTTTCCCCATTGTGTTTGGAAGGAGAAAATCTTACTAAGTCATAATTTTTACTGCTTCCTCTCTCAGGGTTTTGAATATCAATAATTTATCTGTCTTTAATTTGATATGTTATAGTGGCTCATATATATATATATGCATAATTTTGTCTTTCTTTAATATATACATTCATGTGAACTTATTGTTTAGTGGCGACATTTTAATGTCAATCAGAATGGTCATGCAGTTTTCATCTTGTATAACAGTTTCACAACAGTGCACAATGCTTCAATAGCATAACAGTTGATATTGCTCGGAAAGTCAAACCATTTTTGAGCTGTTTATGCAGATTTGCTAAATATATCATATTCTTGGTTGCATGAATGCTTGTTCAGGTGATGTGGAGCACACACATTTGGTCAAAGGTTTGGATTATGCTTTACTCAACAAAGTAAGAAGCGAGATTGACAAGAAGCCAGATGGTGCAGATGATGCCGATGGAAAGTCTAGGTATTTGAATTTCAATTATTTGTCTTAAACATGTAAATCCATGTTTTATCATTTCACACTAAAAAACGAAAAATGAAGGCTGTTTTGTGGTTAAATATTGTGAACAAATGGCTTCTTCTTGAAGCCTTATATTTTTTCATGAGTTAATTATCTAGAGGATTGTAACTCTTGAAACTGTCAAAAAGATGAAGTTGATTGTCGCCTGTTAATTACTTTCATCATGTCCAAAGAGAGAAAGAGAGAGGGAGCACAATTATACGTTCTTTTTGGTCTTTATAATTGTTTGCACTAACACATACTAGTTATTTACTGACAGAGCCTCTAAGGAAGATCTACAATTATCATTTCGCACTGCAGCTGCAAAGGTGCACTGACTTTTTGCAAATTCAAAGCTATGGAATCGTGTTGCAGATTTAGCTTATTTTATGAATAGTTTCTTGCTTCTGGCGTTCGCTCAAGTCATTTGTACTAATGCCTTGTGTTTGTGCTTCAGTCGGTGTATAAATGGATAGTCAAACCTCAAACTACTATCAAGTCAAATGAGATGTTTCTTCCTGGTCGAATGGCATTTATTTTTAACATGGTAAGAATATTTGTTGCTTCTATATGCTTGCCTATTGGGAAGTCCTATGTTGGTTCTTCCTGATATGAGTTCTATTGTTTTTTTTTTCTTATGCCATCTACAGCGTGATGCTAGTTCCACTATCATATGCATCATAGGCACTTATTTTAAAAGTACTGTAAGCTTGCTGCCCCTCATCCAGTTTACCAAACAGATCTTAGCATAAGTTATTTATAAGAAGAAGCTAAAGTAATGATGTCACACAGGACCTTTATTGCCTTTAAATCTACTCTCTTCTTTCTCTGCTTCTCTGTAATTGATCAAAATATTAGATTGAATGAGATCGGCAAACTTTCCTATATTAGCCTATTAAAACGTAGATCTTATTCTTGATACTTTTCACTATCAAACTCTAACTGATCTATTCCTTTCTAGATCAAACCCTTACCTAATTCCCCAAATTAGAGGTAGAAGTTGCAGGAACATCTTTGAGGCTTGGGCATCTGCATAGGTTTTTCAATATGCCATAAATGGTTGATCTTGCATCCAATTGGCTCCACCCAATTTGAGATATGCATGAACACTGAAGCATTAGAATGTAAGGAAGGTAAGGAACCAAACAGTAGTTGAATTATAAATGATTAAATGAAACTTCTGGAGAATTGCATGGTATACTTTAAGGAAGGTCATATAAGTGTCATACTTAAGGTCTGGTATGTTATAGCTCTCAGTTTATGTATTTGTCTTTAACCACTAGTCTACATGCTCAATCTCCTGACAGAACTTTCTCTTCTTCTGCATGCCAGGAGGGTGGATACACTCATGACATTCCAACCACCTTGCACCGGAGTAAAGCTGATTGTCCAGTACCTGAGGTTTATATTTTCTTGATCCCTTGCTGGAATTTTTCCTTTAATGAAGGGCAGCTTATCTGATTTAGGCTTGTACTTTGCAGGAAATGGTTACTGTTAGTGTTGATGGTTCTGTGCTGGATCGAATAGCTAAAATTATGTCATATCTTCGTCTTGGCTCTTCTGGGAAGGTTCTTAAGAAGAAGAAAAAGGAGAGAGATGCAAAAGGTAATTGATGCATACAGCTATGAGATAGGCATTACAGTTCATTAGAAATCATTGTACTGGAAGAAACGTCTTTTTGATGTTTTGCCTGAACACCTGAGAATGTGGCTTCTAACCTGCTTGTGTGAATGGTCATTTCACTGCTCTACTCAAATGGGCATTTCCAAATTAGCACAGTTTTCTGGAGACAAATTGAAGTGTTTTGAATATATACATTTGCATGTTGCATGTTGCATGTAGACTCTGATTTGAGATAACGAATCCCAAGATTTTCTGTGACATGTAAAGAGATCAGATTCTGTTGTCTGTTTTGGTATTCACGTGCAATTTTCACCCCTTATCATAAACATGCTTCTTTGTGGATCATTTATTACAGGAAAGATTTTGGCTGCTGGTAATGAGTATGATGATGAGGATAAGCCATCAAAGCCTAACGGTGGGATGCCCAAGCATCAAACTGAAAGAGAATTTCTTCCTCCACCTCCTCCAAGGAAAAATCATATTGATGCAAGAGAGAAACTAGGCCCAGCAGTTGCTAGAGCAGAACAGGCTAGAGCAGAACTGGATGACATATTTGTTGGAGATGGTGTTGACTATGCTATTCCGGGTAAAGACTTGAGCCAAAGCCCTCTCTCAGAGGACATGGAAGAGTCTCCTCGAAATAAGGAAAAACCTTCCTATTTTTCTGAACCTGCTTATGGTCCAATCCAAACCTCTGGGCTGCCTGAAGAATGGCAAGGAATGGTTAGTTTATCCTAGTAATAAAAAAAATAGAAAACTGAGGTTCCAATTTATGCCTACTTTCCCTTTTTAAAGTTTTTGAATTTTTCTTGTTGAAATTGCGTGTGCCTGTCCCATTGTTAAGTTAATTTTCTATGTATTTACCTTTTGGTTTCAGAATGGATATGATGCAATGCAAACACAAGCATTGGCTGGTGGCTACCAGGGTGAGTGGCAGGACTACCAATATGCTGAACAGCTGGCTTACCCGGAACAATATCTCCAAGCAAACATGCAGACTTATGAAGTGGAAGCAGGCATTCCACAGGATCCACGTTTTATGACTCAAGAAGAGAAGGATCGGGGTTTAGGGTCTGTGTTTAAGCGGGATGATGAGAGACTTCAACAATTGAGGGAGAAAGATGCTCGAGAAAAGGATCCCAATTTCATTTCTGAGAGTTATTCTGAATGTTACCCAGGGTATCAAGAGTATAACCGGGAGATTGTGGACAGTGATGACGAAGATGACTTGTCAAAAATGGATATGGGTGGACGAGTAAGTGATCTTTACTAAGGAAAAGAAAATTTGTTCGGTTTTGCATATGAACATATGTATAATTGATGCTTTGTTTTAATAACTTACCTCTTCAATCTTCATTGGTTTTGAATAGCAGGGAGTATAATATTTATTTATTTATTTTTGACAAATCTATATGCTTTTATCCTAAAAAATGTCACTTTTCAACAGGCAAAGGGTCGTCTTCATAGATGGGACTTTGAGACAGAAGAGGAATGGGCAACATACAATGAGCAGAAAGAAGCCATGCCGAAAGCTGCATTCCAGTTCGGTGTGAAGATGCAAGATGGTCGGAAGACACGAAAGCAAAACAGGGACCAGAAGCTAAATAATGAGCTGCACCAGATTAACAAGATACTTGCCAGAAAGAAAATGGAAAAGGAGATGAATGGTGAGGGTGGCCAACATTATGACGATGATTCACAACCTGGAAAGAAGCTTAGAATATGAAATATGGGAAGTTGATCTTACATTGTAATATTTATGAGCGGATTTTCTTTTGGACTTTGAAGTTGATGTTGGACTTAATTTTGTTGTTTCACAAGCTTTTCCCAGTTCCTTTGCTAGAATTATCCTTAATCTGTTCATAAGATAGAATACTGCAAGTATTTGGAGTTTGGGCAGAGTCAAAATTATGATGTGAAATGTTCATTGTAATGAATAGTTCGGCTAAACATTATAGCTAACATGATGGTCTACTTTTGAGAAGATCAAGACATTGGAAAAGTGTCACCCCTCCAAACTAGAGTCGTTATCTACAATTATAAAAATGATTCACCACTATGTCTATGTTGGAGGAAAAGGGAAGACTAAAGACTTAAATATTGAATTGGTGAAAAAAGGGTAGCAAAACTCCATATTTTCTCACTTTTAAAAGATGATAAAGTAGCAAAAATCATAACAATCTAATTTGCAAAAAATGATAAGTCATTTTAATGATACAATTTTTTTTTATGACGTGCGAGTCTGGCACGAAATTAATGATTAATAAGTCTAATCTGTTTAATTAAATGAATTGAATTAGAATTAACCAATATAATCTTATACCTATATATCGATACGATTTGAATTCAATACGAGAACATGAGGACATTAATTACGAACCCAATTGGTAGGCTTGTTATTTCTCGGAATAGGGCCTGAAAAAGCAGCCTGCGGACCATTATAGGGCCTGGTCCATGACCAGGACCAGCGACCCAATGGATTGTTAGTAAATATTTGCGTTTACGGAACTAAAAAGAAATCGATAGCTTGTGAGATGTAACTTCGTTGAGCGAGCCCGAATTTCCTTGGCATCTGATAAGACAAGTCCGGGACAGCGTGTCAGCCGGCGTTGTTTTGTGGCTCTTTGGTTTATCTTCGAAACTCTTCCTTCTTCTTGTTCTTGTTCGTGTTCTTCTTCCTTTGGTTGGTTTGATTTGTGATTGGAGGCCCTAACAAATTCCAAATCTCTGGATGACATAAAAAGGTACCTTATTTATCGTTCTCTTCTTCTTTCATGTATTTAATTTTCTTTGGATTGAGGTAATCTTTGGAGCATGGTTTTTTTCCATTTGAAAGCCCTAGTTCGAAGCAAAATCTAATTCATGGCCGTTGCCGATTCTTTCTTTGATAGCGTAACTTGTTCCTGATGGTGGGGCTTATCTAATTCCTATATTTAGCTTTCATTTTTTATTTATTTATTTTTTTATATATAAATCTTGCAAATCGACAAAGTATTACTGCGTTTCGCATGTCCACGCGCGAGGAAGTAAATTGACGGCCTCTGTGATTCCTTTGACATGAGTTTTATTATTATTATAAATACTGTGTATAAGTTCCCCACACCACAATTTGGAGCTTAAAAAGTTAAAATGGTTACCATGCGTCCTAAAATACCTGGGTCTTTCTGTTCCTGGTTTTTAATTTAAGAAAAACAGGTATAGTCTTAGATCCTAACATGGGTATCAATATTCAAGTTTCAGTGCCACCTCTTGTTGGGTTTCTATCGTTGTTATAGCGCATGGCAAACTTTGACCCAAGAGTTTCATATTCTTCACTTTCTAAGATTGAAAAGGAAAATGTCAAATTCCGCTATGATGATGACTACACTGATTCTCCATGGGCGGCTGTTCCACAAGCCCCGTTAGGCTCAAATTCCTCTAAACAAGATTACTCGTACCAGTTCCCAATTGAATCTGATGACTTTCTTGATGGAGGATATGATTCTAGTGATGATTCTCGGAATTCCATGCAAACTAATATGCTTCCTGAAGTAAACTTGAAGAATGTGCTCGGTGGTATATTTGCCATTTTGACTGGCCAGACCAAATCGGTTCCAAGTCTCACCACAAATCAACAACTTCCCAGTACAACTGTTTCCTTTCTCGGGTCTGGAAAGAATGGAAATACTGACCTGCACTCCTCTGTTTACATACCCAGTGCCCCACCACTCCTCGAGCCTAGTGGGGTTAATTATAGCGCTTACAAAGAGGTGTTGGAGGCTGAGCCCCCTGAGTGGCTGCCGGATAGTTCTACTACAGTTTGCATGCAGTGCACTGCTCCTTTCACAGCACTGACTCGTGGCAGACATCATTGTCGGTTTTGTGGAGGGGTTTTCTGCAGAGCATGTACGAAGGGGAGGTGCTTGTTACCTGTTAAATTCAGGGAGAGGAATCCGCAGAGGGTATGTGACGCCTGCTACGATAGGCTCGATCCTTTACAGGGTATTCTTATTAACACCATAAGCAATGCCATGCAAGTAGCAAAGCATGATGTGATGGATTGGACATGTACAAGAGGATGGTTGAATCTTCCTATTGGCATGTCCATGGAAGATGAGATATACAAGGCCTCCAATACATTGAAAAGCTACTGCCAGGTGTGTTTCTGATTTGCATTACTTGTCAACTTGTTTTGTCTCTGTAAAACTAAGATTAATTTCCTGCTTTGTAATGTTGTAGATAGGATTGCGAATACCAAGTAGATAGTCCATGCTAGGTTCTAGATTCTGCTTTGGAGCTTTGTTTCTCTGTTGACTCTTTGCTTCATTTCTTGTACTTGTTACTAGCCGGTCATGGTATTTTAGAAGTTGGTGCTTTGTTTACATTTTATGTAACCATGTCCTGTACAAAGCAATTTTTTAACTTACTTCACAGTGTTTGTTGGAATTTACAGGTTGCTAGGTTGAATCCTGATAAGTCCATACCCTTAGCAGTTCTGAAAGGAGCAAAAGGCCTGGCAATTTTAACTGTTGCCAAAGCTGGTGTTCTGGTTGCTTACAAACTTGGTACAGGTTTGGTCATTTCTCGAAGGTCAGATGGATCGTGGTCAGCCCCATCAGCCATACTCTCTGTTGGCTTAGGATGGGGTGCTCAGGTAAACATACGATTGGTTCATAGTACTTCTATAGTATATTTCCAGTTGTTATTACTACAATAATTTCTGTTATTTCCATTTAAATAGAAGGCTTAGAAAACAAATATAGGATATGCATATTTTTTATAAGGATTCCTTTTAACTGGATATAAGTTTTTTTTTTCTTTTTTGATATTGGGGAACCTCCACAAGGGCAGGGCCGCCCTTTGGACCCACCCTTGCAGAGTAAACATCGGTCCCGTGCACCGCATCCTCGAAAGTTTTCCTACACGAAACTGGGTAAATCTCTGGTTTTTCACCAGGGGGTGTGGCTCCAAGGGATTGTTTGCACCTAAGAGGTGTTGAACCTTGGACCTTGAAGGGAGCAAACCTCCAAGATCAAAACCTTCACCAATTGGGCCAACCCACGTGGTGAAAAGATTATAACTTAACTAGATATAAGTTATAATCTTTTGGCATTACTTGCTCAATTTTTGTTTTACTTAATTAGTTTTATACTTACTATGTGTTCACAGATTGGTGGTGAGCTGTTGGACTTCATAATTGTGCTTCACGATTTGAAAGCTGTTAAGACATTTTGTAGTCGCTTGCATTTTTCTCTTGGTGCTGGTTGTAGTGCTGCAGCAGGACCTGTTGGGAGAGCGCTGGAAGCAGATCTTCGTGCCGGAGATAGAGGTTCTGGCATGTGCTATACTTACAGTTGTAGCAAAGGTATTGTTACATGAATTAGGTTGTCTTTAAATATTGGTTAGTTGAATAATTACAATCACACACTTAGGTCATGGTATGGTAGTACGGGGGGCAAATGCAATATTTATTTTTGCAAGAAGGTGGTACAGGTAGCTCAAGGATGTTGTTTTATGAGCTTTTCCCCATTCTAATGTGGTTTATGCATACTTTGTGATAGCTTGAAAGTTAAAGAACAGCTTACATCTTTGAACTTTGCAAATTATGACAGGCGCATTTGTGGGAGTGTCACTGGAAGGGAATGTTGTTGCAACAAGGATGGATACCAATTTACGCTTCTATGGTGATCCTTACCTCACCACATCTGATATTCTACTTGGGATGGTGGACAGACCAAAGGCTGCCGAGCCCTTGTATGCTGCCCTCGATGACCTTTTCTCCAGTGTACGGTGATAGTTCCCTGATTTCTCTGCGATATGG
Organism: Carpinus fangiana; assembly: GCA_006937295.1. Lineage (NCBI taxonomy): Eukaryota > Viridiplantae > Streptophyta > Magnoliopsida > Fagales > Betulaceae > Carpinus > Carpinus fangiana. The sequence continues at coordinate 44,540,226 of CM017321.1, read as the reverse complement.
CATCTTTCTGATGGATGTGAAGCATCTCCATGACCGCTGGAATAGATCAATTTATAAACACATGCTTGGATTCTGATAAGGATTCTTCATCTCAAATCTATAACTGTGAAAAAGTTCTTTGGGGTTGTTTCGTATTCTCTGTATGAAGGGATGTCGCAGGCAACTGAGTCTGTTGTTAGTTTCCATATCTTAATCTCCTGCATCTGCCATTGTCATACCAATTGGTTTATTATGATGTGAATACACTTATTGGGACTTCTACGTGTATATATGCAATAGAATGGGTACAGTTTCTTTAATTTGACCTTCTATAACGTGATTACTTTGAGCTAAAGGTTTGTGTCTTGGCATTGGATTTGGAAGTCGCATTCTCGAAATAAAATTATATAGAAAAGCTAACATAATTCTTGAAAAAAAAAAGTAAAATGAATTTTTTTCAATCTCAAAACTCAAAAGCTACTAGGCTTGATACCAAAATTTGTTAGAAAAAAAAAGAAATAAAGATGCATATGATGGCCTGGCTGGCTCCTTGAAACAAATAAAACTATATTATTTTTATAGAATAGCCTTTCAAAACAAAACATGGGACACCTACCCCAATACCCATTACTATTGTTTCTCTAAAATTTCTCTCTTCAGCAGAGTTTGGCTCTTTCCCTCGTTCTTTTTGTCCCCATCTTCATTTTCTTTTTCTTTTTTTGTTCTTAATATATATTTTTTATGCAAGCAAAGATACAAAAACCTAAAAATTACTGATTACAGAAAACTGAAGCCTGAAGGAGACCAGGTATTTGATAAATCATCTTCCGCTTAACTTATGTCCGAGAATCCTTCGAGGAAGATAATTCAAATAGCCTCAATATGAATCCTTTGGAATTGAATTACAAATGCAAGCTGTAGGGTTGCGACATATTTAGTATTATCTTTTCTTTTTTCTTTTAATTCACAAAAAGGAAGTTTATGAAATGGATTTTGGAAAAACAAAAAAAAATGGCATACTAGTTTAGGACAATTAGGATTATAGAATTTATCGTACTACTAAGACATACTCTCATATCTAACATACTAATTAGGAGATTGCTTGTGAAAAAATAAAAAATCTCAAATGTGATAAACAGCCGCAATTTGATTGCAGTATACAAATCCAATTCGAGGTGGGGGGAAATTATTGGACAGTTTCAATATTATAAAGCTATAAAACTGCCTCATTGAAATAATTTAGTAAACTCAGATTCTACAATATAAATCCCATTTTGGTGGGAGGAATGAGAGATTTTCTAGCACAGAACAGAAGAGCGAGGGGGATAAGGTTCATCAATATCCCTAGCAGTTCCCAGGGATTCCGTTTCTTGTTGGAGTTTACGACTGATCGTGCCCTGGGTCAATACCCGTTAATATCCATTAGTGGTTTTCTGAGATTTCTTACTGAAATTTGCGATGCTGCAATGTGGACAAATGTACTCCAACCCATCTGTTTTAGCATAGTCCTGCCAATCATCATCCAGATGTCAAGACAACAAAGATTCAAGTTTTTGAATCTACTCATGCTTGATGCTTGTGGTTATCTTTTAATGATTTTAATACTCTTTTGGTTCCTTTCCTCTAATGATTTTACTCCATGAGAAACAGAAATCAGTATTGTCTGTTGCAAACGTTTCTGACACAAGAGAAGAAGATGAGGTATGTACTGCATTAAATTTCCTCAACTAATTAATATATGCACTATACCATTAAACTGCTCATGGCATTTAACATTATAATTTATAGGGTAGCTACATAATTTAACTTGTACAAGAAATCTTGCTTAGCAATTAGCATATATACTCTTCTTTCATATAAATAATACTCTATGGCATCCACCCAAATTTTATTATATAAGTTACATTAAGGCAAACATACCTTAAAAGCACCAAGCCCCTGCCTCCGATCACAACCAAAGTGAGCCCACTCACCGCACTTCCCACAGTTCACCCAATCACCACCTGCACTACTGTTTTACATGCAGACTCAAATTGTCAGCGAGGCATACAGTTTTTGGTGCATCCGTACAGTATGCCAGAGAGAGAGAGAAAGATCGAGAGAGAGAGAGAGACCTGTGACACAACAAGCAGAATTCTCCATCTACATCATCATGTGCGAATTCATATTCTAGAAGATAAGTTTCGTAATGCCTTTTTAGTGTATTCCCCACACCCTGATTATCAGCAGAAATACAGCTGAGTTCTCCATCTACATCATCGTGAATCAAATCCATATTCAAGAAGATAAGCTTCCAAAATAGTTGCAAGTTACAACAATCTAATGATTCTAAAGTAATGATATCACCAAATATAAAACCAACCACAATATAATATCAGGAAAAAGTTTCTTATGAAGCTGCCAGAGTTACTTATATGAAAAGTATAAAGCTCAATACAACATATATGAAATGTATGTGTGCCAGGGATTGCTTGCATATAAATGCTAAAAGAAATTAGCAAACACCATCCAAAGATTGCAATTACGGAAGGAATTACCAAGTAATTTTGACATATTTAAGAATTTTATAATTTAAGGTTCAGCCTTCCATGTTATATCTGACTCCAAAGCTAAGTATTTGCACAACATGCAACTTAAAGCATCTCAAGAATAAAAAGAGGAAAATAACGAGGAGAAGTTGAAAAAACATACAGTCATTCTATTGGTCAGCGTGTGATTACGCATCTTTGAGAAAACCTGTCCTTTCCAATTGATGCCATTCCCAACATGAAAGCCTCCTCGTGAGACCACCTGAGGGACCAAAACTTTCAATACTACATCTTGGCAGATTTTCAGTAAGCATTTTACGGCAAAGAAATACCTCTCTATACAAGTTGAAAAGGTCAAGGCGCTTTGCATTGAGAATGGCATCAGGGAACTCAACTAACCCACCTTGAGGAATGAGACGAGTATGTCCACGAAGGGTCAGAAACTGCATTACATCCCTTAGGAATTCCTCCTGCCAGAGGTATAATGTTGTAAATGAATTAAAAGAAGAAAGTCAAGATGTAGATATCAAAATTCCTTGTACATGTATCACATCAAGTATATAAAGGGATCCATCCCCAAAGGGTAGCACAATCGGCTGGGGACCACGTCTTATGAAGCAGAAGTCACTAGTTCGAATTCCTTCTCTCCCCTCTTGTGCAAACATATAAAAAAAAAAAAAAAAATAGTATATGAAGGGATCCAATATTTCAGTCCAAGGTAGTGTAAATAGCTAAGTCAATTACAAGATCTCACTGCCACAATCTATTCAATATTTCTTATTAGGCTTTGTATGCAATACTAGTGGATTAGAAGAGAAGTTTAGCCCCGTGATTGTTGGATGAGGGCATACACGAGAAATAAGTATGGTTAAATGGGCATATACAGGAAGTATACAAAAGAATCCTATTTTTAGTAGAAAAAAGAACAAAGGTTTAGAAAAAGAGAGAGAGAGAGAGAGAGAGAGAACACATATGAGTTAATATCCACGTGTAAAGGGAATTGCATATAATCTTTTTCAGCTCTACCGCCGAAGTCTCTCTATCTTTAAAACTTTGTGCATTCCATTCTCTCCAAATACAACACAGTAATCATAAATGAACCAACCTCCAAACTTCCAAAATGTCACAACGCCCCACTTGACCTCCCCAACTCATCAATAACTCTCACACTCTTCTAGGTATAACAAAATCAACACCAAACAAATTACATAGCAAACTCCATAAATCTCTTGCTACTTCACAATGAAGAAGAAGGTGATTGCCCCACTTTGCTTGCTTGCACATACAACACTAATCCCTCACAATGATGTTCCACTTCCTTAAGTTATCCATAGTCAATACTTTCCCTAAAGCCGCCAACTATACAAAAAATGCCACTTTCAAAAAAGCTTTAATTCTGCAAATATTCTTCCAAGGAAACAGGAAACCTGTAAATATGGTTTACACATGATAAAATGGCCTCATTTCAACCTCGTGTCTCTTGGAAGGGATCCAATATATTCTATCCACATCTCATTACCTTACTATGAGAGAATACAACATCTCAAAGAAAGAGGAGACCAACTCTACCTCCCAATCCTATACAGGTCTAGTAAAAATTATATTCAAATGAATACCTCCCTTTCAGAATTGCATCAGATCCGCCACCACCCACATGTGCAATACTAAACAAATGTGGATAAGATATCTTCAATGGGATTAAGAAACCACTAAACAAATCATTAGTTGATAAGAATCATACAACTTGTTTGTTTTTGCAATTGCGAGCACAATCTGTCCATACAACATTCTAGTGTATACACACACTCAATTCATACTATATCATATTCATAGCCATGCTTCACAGGATTCAAGTGATGTTCCATACAAATGCCACACATAACCACATATATTAGATACGTGACTTTAAAAGAAAATGGTTATCCATCTACTCAACAATGTGGAAATGAAACCACTTCAATGGTGACATGGAAACAATGCCCAACCACACTTTAAGAAGTAAAGGCCAAATGACTAACCTCTGAGCATACATGAATGGGGGCTCTGCCACAACCATGTTTCTTCAAGGGTAGCGGATTTAAAGAAATAATCTGCTGAGCCTGAAAAGAGCTTGACAACCGTTTCCTGTGTGTGACAGTAGGGCCAACAATAGTATACTTTGCAGGGGCAACTGAAAAATTAGCTTCTCCTTGATCTCCATCATATCTTTCTGGCTCAGAAAATCTAGAAAAAGGTAGTATCTTATGACGATGACTCTGAGGGATTGGCCTCATTGCTGCAATACTTGGTTTCTGTCTATCACTACCTTCATTTTCCCATTTTGGACGACTTAAGGTGACAGGTTTTGTTTTTCGACATGGCTCAGATCTCTTTCTACTAGGCGCAGGAGGCATCAAACAGCTGGGAGACACAGCAGGAAAAAAATTGTTTGGATGATGTTCTTTGCCCTGCTTCGTACAAAAGAAAAGAAGCCGTTCAGCGTCATCTTTTTCAAAAGAAGCTACTGACAAGCCCTCAGTGCTAGCTATTCCCAGCACAACTAAGCTGCGGTAAGACACATCTGGTGCCAGCTGCCTCAAAACCTGTGGAAAGAATTCCAAGGAAATGACCATTAAGTACAAAAGAATAAACTCACATCATACCAAGGGCTTAAATCAGGCCAAACCAACATAGAAGTTCTCAAGAATCAACTACACGTCTTTTTTATTCTAAACACATACATAATTAAATTCCTAAAATTTTGTGGCTGATATTAGCGAGGGAAAATGCTTGATTGAGCCACATACAAAAACAAACATCAAGCAAACAAGTACCATTTTCTGAACAGCACAAAGCAAACACTTTCATTTAGCTATCACATGCACCACTTTTCACTTTTTTTCTTTCTTCCATTTTTCTAAGTCAGTAGTGATCTAGCATGAAGATGGATTTGAACCCAAAATTTCATTCCTATTCCAATGAGCTTTTAGCACCTAGGAATGTGCGGTTAGCGGTAGTAGGGTAGGCGGAGGCAATATATAGCAAAACAATGTCTCGTTGGTGTTTAATACCAAAATGACGTTTTGGTATAGGGTTTCATACCAAAACACCAAAATAAGCCCAAAAGGCCCATACTTGACAGGCGGTTACAGTGGTGCAATTTGGGCATATATAACCACTAACTGGCGGTGAGAACGTATGGTAACTGCCCACCCTAAACAGGTGGTGTAGTTACTCAAAACTGTTAATTGCCTAAGGTGGTGCAGTTAGCAATTAGAGGCAATAACCGCTAACTCAATGTACATAACTATTAGCACCTTGCTAGGTGGCATCTTCACTGTTGCACTTAAACAAAGGTCAATAAAATAAATATTCCAAAAACCCATCAAAAATATTTTGCAATCGACAAGAACTATACACACACACGCACACCCTATACATCCAACAAAATTTTAAAATATTCTATCCCAAGAACAAATTTCTTGGAGAATTATTAAGTAGGAATTGTTTGACCATCACTAGGATCATACTCTCACTAAGGTTAGAATTCCTACTTATGGTATGATTGTCATAACAAAAATTGGGACCATATTTTTGTGGCCTAAATAAAGAAATTAATAATGTATAAAGTTTTTTTGGGGGAAACTTCACTTACACCCCCTAAAGTAGTATAAACAGTTTTGCAATCATAACCTTGAAGTTTAAAAGTTTGCAATGCCGGTATTCCATGTTTCACTCCTTTTAAGTTCACCCATATTTTTTTAAAATGCCGAAAATGCTTCTTTTTTTTTTAAAATGAAAATTCAAAAATGCCTTGGACTCGCCCACGGCTTGGTCGTAGGTCTGGACTAATACACAACCACCTGCGGATCTAGACTAAAAAAAATTAAAAAATGCCTTGGACTCACCCACGGCTTGGCTGTGGGTCTGGAGTGACACACGGCCACCTGTGGATCTGGACTCACCCATGGCATGGCCGCAGGTCACTAGAATATATATATATATATATATTTTAGGAGGGCATTTTAACAAAATATGGGTGAAATAAAAAGAGTCTGAAATATGGGATATTGACATTGCATAATTTTAAACTTTAAAGTTATGATTACAAAACCGCTTATACTTCAAGGGGTGCAAGTGAAATTTCCTCAAGTTTTTTCTCTATAAGAGTATTTTTCAAATTACTTTAAAAAAAAAACTACCATCCAAGGAAATTGAAGATTATTGCTCGTTTCCATCTTGTATAAGAATCTCCAATAGATACATGATAACTTCATTTCTAAGATTAACAAAAAAAAAAAAAGTGTCCAATAAAATTGGCTTATGAGTAGACTTAATAATTTTGTGGATTTACTGGTTCAATAGTTCTTGAGGGGCTTTTGCCTTTTTCTTAACAAAATAATTAGAGAGCAAGTGTAACCTGTGAAGTGAATGAAAAAAAGAAGTTAGGAGCTATGTAACCTGTGAAGCCCATGTGGGAACCTTCAGGCAAACTTCAAAAACACTTGCACCACAGGCTATTGAGGCAGACTTCCGTGGCTCAGAAAACGGCAATTTGGTTTCATCGCAGCAGGGCAATGCACGGACTAGCTGGCTTTTCTCAATGAGCTCATTCTTTATATGATTCTCCAAAATCTGAGGAGATCCAAAAAACAAAATGATAACATAAACGATACAGTAAGTGTCATGCGTACTTCCAAACTTTAAGAGTCCGTAAAACAAACACATTGATAGCAATCAATAAAAATAATTTATCCTTGCCTGATCATTAAAACAAGTCTGCGCACTACCAGACACTAAAAGTGATATGTTAGCAGAACTACAGGTTGATAAATCACATCGCATGGTCACAACACCACGAGAAAACATCCCTGCTTGTAGAGGCGGAGGTGGAGCACTGCAAATGGAAAAAATTAATAAAATTTAATGTAAGTAAGAAACTAATTATAATTATATATATCATAAAAACAAAACATCATAGCATTGAAGAAAATGCAGTATGTGGGTTGAGATTGTTAGTCACTAAAAATTTCCCCCTCAACGGAAAAACATATGCCATGACACTATAGAATAAGGTGTTCAAAACCTGTAACTGGTCTAAATTTTATTTAATACCTTGCCTTATTATGAAGTTTACTCCCACGTATCTGAAGAACAACAAGGGGCAAAAGGTGAGATTTGTAAGTAGCAAGGAAGAAGGAATTAAGATAAAATGACAAAATACAGCTAGCAACCTTGGAATGAGTACAATAGGAAAAAAGAAATAGCCTCAGTACTAGGGCAGACACAAACTATTCAGTCCAACCAATCGCAACACCATGAGTAACATGAAAGTCTGAAAGTGATGATGCCCCAAACATTTAGGACTATTTACCATCTATATAAGGTGAGATTGAGGAGCTTGGATAACAAAAGAAAAACCAAACAAACAAACAAATTCAAAAGAAATACACCAGGAAACTGTTGCATAATGCTTACTTCTATGCTCAAGAGAGCATTAAGTCCAGCCTCCAAAGATCCTAATAAGCACGCATCCTGGAAGAGTACAGTTTGTAAACAGTACATACCACAAAGTTTTTGTAATATGGTCTAACCAAGTAACAAGTACTAGACTGGAAACTATGAAACCAAACTTACCAGTGGGCATGGAACTCCACAAACAAGAAACCTCATGATCACATCATGATCATATATCTTTATAGCAGGTAGAGTCCCAGAAGAGCTTTCTTCTTCCTGTACATCTAACTCGGCTGGAGCAACATCAATCTTGGGAGGGTCCCCAAGCAAGCATGGTCCCAGCTTACCACTAGCCTTCTGGCTATTACAAGGTGAGACATTGCTGTTACGTACACAATACAGCCTAAAAGATGCAAGAGCAAGCTGGAATGCATCCCATGTATGGCTGCATGAACTGCAATGCAGAACAGAGCCTAGTCAGCAGCTTAGACATGCCATACTGCTAACAAATAATATTTAGTCCATCTTCTAGCAAGAGGATAAATCTAAATACGGTATTCACTGGTCAAGACCAACAACATTCACTCCCAAATCATACTGAGGCCCTGTTTGTTTCGGTATAAAATGTTTTCAAACATTTTTCGAGAAAACTGGCTATTTTCTGCCATTTCTTTGTAACCCTTAAAATTGACATCTCTTTGAGGATAGTGAGACCAATGTGCTTCTCCTTAAATCTTCTTTTCTGAGATCTCTTTTGGATTGGGCTATTGTATATGTTCCTAACTTTCCTTCAGGGATTTTGGTAGATCTGACTTGTTTTCTAGATTGTAGTAGCAGCTAGGGCCTTCGCTCTCTTGCATACTCTTTGTGTATAAGGGCTTTGCCCTTTCTTTCTTTTTTTTGATAAGTAAAGGGCTTTGCCCTTTTTTTCAATAAAATTCTAATTATTCATAAAAAAAATAATAATAAAAAAATAAAATACTTTTTAGTTATATGGAACGAGGGGCATAGATTGAAATGAAAGCGTAGATGATTATACCTTTGTACCACTGACAAAAGTGAGTGACGGAAATGACATGCCGCATAACAAGAAAATGTATCTTTCCAGTATATAATGTAAGGAACTCCCTGCCAAAGACAAACACCCAAATTCAATAACCTTTTGAAAAAAGGCAATAAAACCATTAAAGATTCCAACCTTCAAATCCCAACTAACAATCTCTCTTTCCCCCAAGATAACAACATCATCCATTACAATCAAATGAAAAAACATATATTGAACTGCCTAAAATCGACATAACCTTAGAATGAAGTGCCTCTGCCAAATTTTCACCATTGGGGATTTCTAAATAAACCTGCACAATCATTTGAGAGTAAATACCCATTACTACTTGAGTTAAACAATCACCAAAAACTGCAAGAAATGAAAAATAGAGTCAATCTTGTGGTAGTAATATGATATGGGATACAAAAGTGCTGCCCATGAATTCTTCGAGCTTAATTTGAGCAATCACGAGATATGCTATCTAATTGACTCCTCACAAGCTAACATTATGGAAACCGCTGTCAGAAACTTGTCAAATTCATAATCTACGAGTCAATTTCAAAATAGATGTGGATGCCAGCAATACAATGTCTTGATAATATTGAAGCTACACGAATGCACACATAATCCATTCAACATAAATTCAAGTTTTAAGCACAGGGTTAATAAGTTCACTTAATTCCAGACAGCAGATTACAACTGAGAATCATAGAATGATAAACCACTCACAACGGTTGGCAATGTGGAACCAAGCAGTCCGCACAAGGTTTCTGTAGTTGACAAATCAACATCTTCCCATACCAGAGACCCAATTTCTTCGCTGCAGGCCAGTTGCTCTCCTTGCAGATAAACAAAATTGGGTTCTGATGATTCAAGAACTTGCTGGAACTCATGAGTACTCGGATTAGTCAGAACTCGAACCTGCATTCAGATATGAACATAATGTTAGAACCTTAAACACAATCTACTGAAACCCCATTATCAGCAATAGGAATTTATAGCCAGTGGATCAATTTATACACCTCGAGACGCCCAAGTGAAGTAAGCTCCGGAAACGGGTATCTGGGTTGATCTTGGGAAACCACCAGCTTCTGATTCCGTTTATTATCAGAGCCTTTTCCACAGAGAACTGCTAGCAGACTACACTGATTTCTTGAAGGGCCCTGAGCATGGAACATCATGTATGCATGCCAGACCACCCCAGAAACAAATTGAAAAAAGAACTAGTGCCTAAAACACCCCATTTGCTGAAAATCTCATAGTTTATTCATTTCGCTTCTCTCCGAATCCAAACCCGGTTGATTGTGGTGGCGTGATAAAGGGAGGGGGGACAAGCTTCTTTCTTGCATTCAGATACAGCGAAAAAGCATTGAACAATTACTTACAAACGCAGAAACTAAGGAGAGATCAACGACCCAGATGGTTAAAACGATGTTAAAATACGAAACAAAATTAGGAAAGCAGCAAACATCCAGGGACAATCCAAAAAAGCCAAAAACCCCAAGAGGAAACACCGAAACAGTAAAGGAACGCTACGGTCTAAAACTAAAAAGAATAAAGAAATATCAACATAATCGCGAAGCACATCTCTACCTCTCTTTCTTTAATCATAATCTCTTCGCGCGTTACCAATCACCCCTAACGCTACAAATGGGTAATAAAAATCATCCATAATATTAAAAAAAAAAATTCGTAATAAATAAAGAATTGAAATCAAATTAAATCAGGCCTTGAACGAACTCATTGCAAGCCTGTTTCCTCCCCCCCCCCCCA
>CM017321.1:44450109-44529385 GCA_006937295.1 Carpinus fangiana | reverse complement strand
TTTTTTTTTTTTTTTTTTTTTTGAATGAAACCAGCATTGCTACAACAACTTGGTTTGCAGTGATGTGCCTTTTGGGTTTTGGCATCACAAGCCATTTCTTCTGTGATTTACACGTCACATTTGCTTCTCTTTTTTTTTCTTTTTTCTTTTTTTTTTCTTTTTTTCTCTTAATAAAAATATAATGTAGATATGAAGCATGAGACAGTAGTCAGAATCGGACGTAATCATATCTATATATATATATATATATATATAAAAGCCGAATCATTCTCAAAAGTGTCTTAATATTATGATATGTGGTATAAACCTTTTTTATTCTACTGCTAAACCAATTTTTTAAACCAATTTTTTGTAAACCGATTTTTTAAGAGTGAACCGATTTTTACTTAAAAAACCGGTCGTTAAATTAGTGTAATTAATTATATTTAATTATATTTAAAGAGTTTTCCATATATAAATATGCAATAAATTAAGTATTATTAATGTCAAAATCAAATAAGGAAACAAATAATACAAATCAAATTATAATGTATTATTATGTTTAATCACATTAATATGTATATAATATAATGTTATATGTTCTTTCAAAAAAAAAAACATAATGTTATATGTTATAGGAAAATGCTAGGGGTTCTCCCCGTAGGTTCTCCTGGCGTTCTCCCAGTCTTATATAAAACATGATTTAAGAAAAAATAAAATTGTAGTGGCCTCCACACCGGTTTTTTTAGGCATTAGCATCAAATTTGAGGCATTAGCACCAAATTTGTGAGGCATTAGCACTAAAATTGAGGCATTAGCACCAAATTTAGGATGATCAAATCCATTTTGCGTTATACAATCCCTAAAGGGTTAACCTTTCACCCTTAGGTTTTAGTTTTGAATCCAAAAACAAGTTTTAAAGCATTAGAACCTAACTATTAACTCATAAAAATTAATCGGTTGGCAAAAAAACGGTACTACAATTTTATTTTTTCTTAAATCATATTCTATGTAAGACTGGGAGAACGCCAGGAGAACACTATGGGGAGAACCCCTAGCAAACCCCTATGTTATAGTTGAATTTTTTTTTTTTTTTTTTAAAGAACTCATTCTCATTCCATAGAACTCAAGAGCGAAAACTCTTACAATCACAGGGCAAGCCTTGAAGTAACCGTAACCTAAGTTACAAAGTCACATGCCGAATTTCATACAAATCAACGAAATTCAAAAATACATCCGCTACCTCATGACTAAAACAACATGATAAACATTCAAATCTGCTTGGCAGGTTCAAAGACTACTGAACCAAGCAGACGCCATCAGCTGCATAGGAAGTGTTTATTCCACAACCCTAAGAGGTAAACCATCTTATGCCGCTACTTATCCTCCTTGACAGTTAAGCCAGGATACACATTCATCTGCGACACAGAAGTCTGAACCATTTTTCTTCCTCGACCTGAAAGCCAGGGTAATATACACATCCACGACACAGGTCAGGATCAAAGGGGATCCAATCGAACCATCGAGGCCAGAGCATTATTACAAGCAAATAACAAACGAAATACAGGGAAAAAGAAAAGCAGTACAACTAAATACAAGCAAAAAGAAATATAGGGAAAGAAACCGATTGCGTATACGTTGACCCCGTACAAAGAAGAGCACCGTGGAAGCTCATCGCGGTGGGAGCGTGAAAGAAGCCCAGCAATGGACGGAGGGTAGCGAAACTAGCACGGAGAAGATCAGCAGAAACTGCAAAAAAAAAACTCAAAAATAGACAAAAAAAATTAATACATCAAAACACCAAAACAAAAACAGGGATGGAGGAGGCGGGGGATAAGAAAAAGGGACGGAGGGCACCGAGTCTAGGGACATCAAGTAAACTACTAGAACCCAGTGCAAAAGGGATGTAGGGAAGAGGAATGGCCTCCGCCATCCCTCCTCCCCTGCAGTTACAGCGTTTTAGGAGGGGGGTGGCGGCTTGGCTGAAGCTAAGAAACTTATAGTTGAATTAGATTAACTAAATGGTAGGATGTAGAAATAAAATAGAAAAAAAAAATTCATTGCATTATTAATCAAAAAAAAAAAAAACCTGTTTTTTTATTAGGGATAACGATTATTAATCAAAAATTTAATTGCATTATTTATTTTTTATTATTGTAAATATATAATTGTATATTAATGATTAATTGTATAGATTGTCAGATTTTTACTCAACATAATGATTAGTTATTTATTTTTATTTCATTAGCAAAAATAATATTTATAATATATATATGATTAGCATTCTACGAACAATTATATATTTGATGTCTAAACCAAAGTATAAAATCACAACAGTCATCTTAGAGCTTATTTTTGCTTAGTATCCATTAGTTTATAAAATCGTTAATTGTTCGATATAACATGTTTATTATTTGATATTTTTTCAAGGCATATTCGCCGATGAGATTTTTTGTTTATTTGTATGATTTACCCAAATTTATGTGTTGAGTAATATATTAATGTATATCCTTTTTATTTAAAAATGAGTGATTTTTTTTGTTACAACATATAAAGAAAAACTCGATAGAAATGTGTTTAAATTTTAAAATTAAACTATAACAAAGAATCTCGCAAGTACTTTTTCGAATGTTCATAATTTTGAGTTTTATTTATACTGAAATCTAATAAGTGTTACACCAACAATATTATAAATTATTTCTAATTTTATATTAATGTTTTGATTAAGCAAAATTCAAGTTTTCCTCTTACAATTATGAAAAGTAAATTTCATAATACTTATAAAAAGTACGATTATAATATAACCCCAATGCGCGGGTTATAAGCTCGTATATATAAAAGCCGAATCGCTCTCAGAAGTGACTTAATATTGCGACATGTGGTGTGAACCCTTTTTATTCTACTGCTAAACCCATTTTTAAGGCATAATTTGTAAACCGATTTTTTAAGAGTGAACCGGTTTTCACTTAAAAAACCAATCATTAAATTAGCGTAATTAATGACATTAAATTATATTTGAAGAGTTTTCCATATATAAATATGCAATAAATTAAGTATTATTAATGTCAAAATCAAATAAGGAAACAAATAATACAAATCAAATTATAATGTATTATTATGTTTAATCACTTTAATATGTATATAACATAATGTTATATGTTATAGTTGAATTAGATGAACTAAATGATAGGATGTAGGTCCCCAAGGGGTAGTTCAATTGGCTGTGAACCACGTCTAATGAAGCGGAGGTCACAAGTTCGAATCCCCCCTCCCCCTTCCCTTGTGTGGACATGTAAAAAATAAATAAAATGATAGGATGTAAAAATAAAATAGAAAAAAAAAATCATTGCATTATTAATCCAAAAAAAAAAAAACCTGTTTTTTATTAGGGATAACGATTATTAATCAAAAATTTCATTGCATTATTTTTTTTTTAATTTTTTTAAATATATAATTGTATATTAATGATTAATTGTATAGATTGTCAGATTTTTACTCAACATAATGATTAGGTATTTATTTTTATTTCATTAGCAAAAATAATATTTATAATATATATATGATTAGCATTCTACGAACAATTATATATTCGATATCTAAACCAAAGTGTAAAATCACAACAATCATCTTAGGGCTTATTTTTGCTTAGTATCCATTAGTTTATAAAATCGTTAATTGTTCGATATAACATGCTTCTTATTTGATATTTTTTCAAGGCATATTCGCCTATGAGATTTTTTGTTTATTTGTATGATTTACCCAAATTTATATGTTGAGTAATATATTAGTGTATAACCTTTAGTATATATTTTTTATTTAAAAATGTGTGATTTTTTTTGTTACAACATATAAAGAAAAACTCGATAGAAATGTGTTTAAATTTTAAAATTAAACTATAACAAAGAATCTCACACGTACTTTTTTCTACAACTAAAGTACTTTTTCGAATATTCATAATTTTGAGTTTTATTTATATTGAAATCTAATAAGTATTACACCAACAATATTATAAATTCTTTCTAATTTTATATTAATGTTTTGATTAAGCAAAATTCAAGTTTTCCTCTTACAATTATGAAAAGTAAATTTCATAATACTTATAAAAAGTACGATTATAATATAACCCTAAAAATCTCGCGCATTGCGCGGATTATAAGCTCGTATGTGATAACGGTGGCAAAACACAAATCGGGGATTGAAATGCTTTTTTTGTTGAGTAGAGGTCCCAGGGTTCGCCCAAGTCTGACGTGGCATTGGGCCATGTTAAAAATAATAATAATAATAAATTTCTTGGTCAATCCTTTCCCCTTACTCATTTTCTTATTTTTCACAATATTCTTCCCAAAACACATATTTCCGCTAGGGGTAAAAATTTAGAACCGCTAACCGCTTTTATAACTGATAATCGCTTTAACTGCTAACCGTACTAACCACAGTTAGTGATTATTGGGTTTTTTAAAACCACTAACTGCTAACCACTTTTTAAAAATATAATATATATATTTCATATAAAATATATAGAAGTGATCAACAATAATACTTATTTTTTTTTTTCTTATTTGAGGGTTGTTATGTGATGATGTTAGTTGAAATGGGTTTTTTTGGTTGATTGAATTTTTATGAAATTGTTAAATGTGAGTTTATGAAGTTTTTTTGTGTTTTATTTGTATGTTGTGTATAGGACTACAAGTGAAGTGATGATTTTGTTGTAATTTTATTTGTATTATATGTTGTGTAAAAGGTGACCAACAAGTAGTTTGGCATATAGCAATTTTTAATGCTAAAATGACCATAAAAAAAAAAAAAAAAGTTTAAAGTGAGCAAAAAACCGGCAAAAAAAAAAAAGCCCAACAAAAAGGCTAAAAAAAGTGATAGGGATTCTCTCCCTAGTGTTCTCCCAATCTTACGTAGAACATGATTTAAGAAAAAATAAAATTGTAGTACATTTTTTTGCCAACAGATTAATTTTTATGAATTAGTATTTAAGTTATAATGCTTTAAAACTTGTTTTTGGATTCAAAACTAAAACCTAATAGTGGAAAGTTAACCCTTTAGGGATGATATCACCCAAAATGAATTTGATCATTCTAAATTTAGTTCTAATGCCTCAATTTTGGTGCTAATGCCTAAAAAAACCGGTGGTGGAAACTATTAGTTATTTCTTTTGCCTATATATTTTCCTCACTGCCTTCCCCTTTCAACAGTCAAGCCTTCAATTTGGTCCTAGTCTAGTTCTGTTGTATTAGTCGCTCTCTTCTTTGTGAGAATGGATGGCAAGTCAATGGATACCAAGTCATCGGATAGCAATTCAGTGAAAGAAAAGATTGCCACAATGAGGAAATCTCTCTTTCTTGAGGTCTTTCTAATTTTCTTCTTTCTCTTTTTTTCTTTTATCAAAAGAAACGTTGATACTAGTTTTCCCTTCCTCTTCGATAATATAGGTTTTGTGTTAAAATATAAATTAAGCGATTAAATTTACATTTTTCTATCAAGATCTTGAGTTCGAACATTGATTCGTTCCTTCCCTCTCCATCTTAATTAAATATTTCACGTATTGATACTTACTTATTTTATAATATAAATTAAACAACTAATTTTACATCTTTAACTTTTTGTGGCTAGATAGGAAAGTAATTAAGCTTGTTTAAAATTTTCTACCTACATTGTTTGGTCTCATAAATACTCCTTACAATCTAAGTAAGTGTTCTGCATGGATCATATGCAACACTAGCTAGTTTTTCATTTCCTTACCTTTTTGTTTTCCCATAATTATTTGCTCTGGATGTTTAAGGACCGAATTAATTCATGAAAACCATTAGACATTTAGACAATTGGATAGGGCTTTAATATACCAGTCTGTTTGACAACCCGCTCGATATCCTCTTGGTTTAACTTGAGCTAACTTGATATTGTAGAAACCCGCTCGAGTAGTAAATGATACATACCTGACTCGCTCAAAAAAACTCAATAGGGGCTAGCAAGTTGAGCTCATTTAAAACTCGACCGTTTCGTTTGCTTGATTTGTTAGCTCGTTCGTATATCTTATATGTATGTATGTTTGTGTGTGATTGTATATATCTTAATTTATTACTAAAAATTAGTTATATAAATTTAAGTATATTTATTAGTAATTAAGTAATATATGTAACATAAATTACTTAATATTTATATTTATACTATAGATAAAAGTCTAAAGGTTGTTTTAAATTTCGAGCTTGAACTCTATTTAGATCATATATTAAAGAATTTAATAACTTTGTTTCGAATCCGAGTTGAGCTCAGCTCGGCTCGAATAGCATTTTTAAAGAATTCGAGCTTCAACTCGAGCTTACCCGAACTTTAAAGGAGCTAAGCTTGAACACACATTTCATCGCTCGGCACGAACTCAAGTTTGGCTCAAATAAGCATCTTCTTAAACGAGCTAGTATAGAAATTCTAAAGCTCGATTCGGCTTGGCTCGATTACCGCCTTACAATTGGACGTCAATAGCTTAGGTACTCTCTTTGTCCTAGAAGCTTACCCCATGCAAAAATGTTTGTGAGAAATTAAAACTCAAATATTTAGTGTTGAGTTTTTCAATTTAAGCCTGCTTCATCCATCTTATCACTGGATATAGAGCTTGAGTTATGCCTTTCCCTTCTCCATATATGAAAAAGCCTCATAATTAAATTGTCTTCACTTAACTAAAGAAAGTAGTGAGATCTGAAAGATAAAAGTTATTATCGAAATATAATACTAATTACCCATGTCTGTTATTGTAGGAAATCCTTAATGAGCAGTTCACTAAATTGGAGATGATGGAAGATGACAAAAATCCAAACTTTGTTGATGCAATTGTCAGCAGTTATTTGAATGAGACAACAAATGATATATATGCCATTGAACAAGCATTGTGAGTGGCATGATATGAAATTGATTCTCATGTATTTTTCATTTTGATTAAACCTTATTAATTAATTTATATTTGATGCTCAACAAATTTTACCATGTCTTATAAATATGAATTAATAATAATAATTAAATTCCAAATTTAAACTTGTTATTGGAAATAGTTATAATAACGTACATTGGGCTTTATTTGTTTAATAGGAACGCACAATTTTATTTTTTTCTTAAATCATGTTCTACATAAGACTGAGAGAATGCTAGGAGCACACTAAGGGGATAACCCCTAGCATTTTTCCTAAAAAGAAAATAATTTGTAAGATATGGTTAACAGCCTAGTGGTTAGCAGAGGCGGTTAGTAAAATTTACTAACCGCCTAAGCGGTTGCGATTAGCGGTTTTAGCCACTAACCGCTAACTGCAACTGCTTTTTCACCCCTAATACCTGCCTCCCCCCCCAAAATTTTTCCATGTGTGACAACCACCACCACCGTCGGCCTTCTCCACCGTGTGACAACTGATTCTACCATGCCGGAGATCTTCATGGACCTAGCCTTCTTGCGCCACCTTAAGTGTTTCAATGTTAGCGAGGATTGGTTGGTCTTTGAAGGCCTCTTTAGCTTCTGCCAAGCCTTCGCTTGAGGCTCCATTGGCACTGTTGTTAAGCTCAACAGAAGCTCGTGGATTTCAATTTCATTATTATTTTTTTTTGTCTATTATGTTTTTCATGTTCTCAGCTTTTTTATGGGTTCTCAAATTTTTCATGTGTTATTCTCTCTTTCAAATGGGTTGTTGGTACTTTCTTTGTGGACAGGAAGCTCCCTATCATATTACCATTATCATATTTGAATTAATTGTGGGATTGCTGAAGAAGAAAATAAGTGTGTTCAATTTCCTTAGCTCTTTTTATCCTCTCACATTTGTTGGAAAAAAAAAGAAAGGAAAAAAGTGGGTTTAATTCATCCAAAAAAAGTGGGTTTAGCTTGTTGTTGAAGATGTGGCCGGCTTGTCGTCAGTGGTGTTTGGTGTCAATAGTCTTTGTTGCCGGGCATCGGTGAGGGGAGAGGAAAGAGAAATGAAATGGAAGAAGAGACAAATATGAAAAGGGAGAGGAGAGAGCAATGAAATAAGGAAGAGACCCATGACCCAAAATCCAATTTTATTTTTTTTTACAATTTTTTTCTTAAAATCAACATCAACATTCTTACTTTTTACGTAGTTCAACAACTTTTTATTACTTTTCAAATAAAAAAATTATTATAAACAAAATTTTTCACTTTTTTATATAAAATATTATTACTTTTTTCTTTTGTATTAATCAAATCTGCTACAATACCGTTGTATTTCTAAATTTCATTCCATTGCCAAAAAATAGCCTTCTAACCTAAAAAAATTAATTAATTAATTATTTTTAAATTCAGGTGTT
The DNA here is from genome assembly GCA_006937295.1 of Carpinus fangiana. Classification (NCBI taxonomy): domain Eukaryota; kingdom Viridiplantae; phylum Streptophyta; class Magnoliopsida; order Fagales; family Betulaceae; genus Carpinus; species Carpinus fangiana. The sequence goes on along the minus strand of CM017321.1, from coordinate 44,521,096 downwards.
GCCCAAGGCCACGTCAACTTGATAGCAGAACTCTTTTCTGTTTGTATTACTATTAATATCAACACCAAATAGTTTTGTCTGTCTGTCTCTAACTAAATCGTCTGTAACTAAATCAAGAGTTGATCTTTCCGGCTGTCAGGCATTTTGTTTTGGTTTTTTTTTTAAAAAATTTTTATAAAAGAGAAATTATAAAAAAAAATTTAAATTTGAGGTATTAGCATCAAATTTAAAGCATTAATATGAAATTTAGAATGATTAAATTTATTTTGAGTAATATCATCATTTAAAGGTTAACTTTTTACCCCTAATTTTTAATTTTGAATAAAAAAACAAATTTTGAAACATTAAAAATTATATATTAACCCATAAAAATTTAACTAATAAATATTTTTTTTTTATAAATATTTTTTAAAATATGTCCTCCGCTAGTTGGCAGCCGCATAGCAGGTCTCTTAAATCAAATATACAACTCACTAAAAAATAAAAAATAAAAAAAATTGACAACTCGTGTAAAGAAATTCATTTTCTTCTAATCAACGGTTTCATATTCCTGGGGGTGTGAAATTCCAAATTGATTGATTAGATTAGGGTTTGGGGCTTTGTATCCCTTCCGGACTCGGGATTGAGCCCTGAAAGGATGTTTGCCCTGGAATTCTGGGACTGCCAAGGCTCAGATATCGGAATTTAGGGCTTCCGGGCGACAACCGCCTGGTAATTCTTATTTATTTGTACTTGTGTTTGTCTGTCTGTCTGTAACCAAGTAGTTTTGTCTGTCTGTCTGTAACTGAATCGTCTGTAACTAAATCAAATAGACAACTCACTTAAGAAAAAAAAAAAAAACAAATTGACAACTCGTGTAAAGAAATTCATTTTCTTCTAATCAACGGTTTCATATTCCTGGGGGTGTGAAATTCCAAATTGATTGATTAGATTAGGGTTTGGGGCTTTGTATCCGTTCCGGACTCGGGATTGAGCCCTGAAAGGATGTTTGCCCAGGAATTCTGGGACTGCCAAGGCTCAGATATCGGAATTTAGGGCTTCCGGGCGACAACCACGTGGTAATTCTTATTTATTTTTACTTGTGTTTCAATTATGTACTATAACTTGTTCTATACATTCAGATGAAAGAAAGCTTGACCCATTACTGTGTAACGGCATACCTTTTCCTTTCCTCTATAGATGTACATATGTATACAAACTACTCCAATACGACAATACGACAAATGCAACGGAACTTTTGAGTGGGTTCTAAGACCTTAAGTGGTTGTGGAATCATTTATGACTGCTACTACTACCATAGTTGTAGACGAACAATGCAATGGAACTTTGAAAGAGGTTGTTTCTTGCTCTTTTGTTTCTTGTGTTTTTCACTTTCTTCAAATTTGTTTGGGATTTGATTCTTCTTCATCAGGACCTTGGGCTGTGATCTGATCGTGGGACTGGCTAATGAGCAATTCACAATGAATGGGATTGGCTGGGATCCCTGTCCATGGGATGGGCACCCCTGACAACAAACTGTCGGAGCTAGTTGACATCTTCAAGTCCTGGATCCCTCGCAGGACCCACTCACCCAATGTGTCCAGGGACTTCTGGATGCCCGATCATAGCTGTAGGGTATGCTACGACTGTGACTCCCAGTTCACCATTTTTAACCGCAGGCATCATTGTCGGCTCTGTGGCCGAGTTTTCTGTGCCAAGTGCACGGCCAACTCGCTTCCTGCCCCATCCAATGACCCAAGGATTGGTAGTGTAGATTGGGAAAGGATCAGGGTGTGTAACTATTGCTTCAAGCAGTGGGAGGAGGGGATAGAACCACCTGATAATGGCACCAATGCACCCACCCCTGGTCTCAGTCCCTCGCCATCTGCAACAAGCTTGGCCAGTACCAAGTCCAGTTGCACCTGTCATAGTAGCTGCAGCACTGTTGGTTCTACTCCTTACTCTACTGGCCCTTATCAGCGAGTGCCATATACTTCTGCTGTTAGCCCTAGTCAGTCTGTCCATGTGGATCCAGTTATGGTTGAGCAGGACAATATAATATCCGAGAAGAGCAGAAATCCTAGCTCTGCTGTAGTAGCTTCATCTCCTAACCGATTTGGTTTTTGCATGAACAGGTATCTGTTGCCTTGCAATTGGTTGATATTAATAGTGCAATTGACGAGTTCTCATCAGCTTCTTCAAATGTTGCACTTATGATTATGCTTCCGTTACTTTTAGGCATGATTATTGAATGTCATGTTCTAATGCTTCCTTGATGCTGTTCCATTCTTAATCCATTATGTTATTTCTTGCATACCCATCCCCACCAGGAGCGATGATGAGGATGATGACTATAGTGTTTATCGGTCAGATTCAGAATCAAGACACTTCTCTCAGGGCTATGAATATTATAGCACAGTTAACATTGATGAAATTGACCATGTCTATGGACCTCATAATGTGCCTCCTAATGAAGATAACATCGACTTGAACTGTGTGAGTTCTTCACTGTTACCTGAGAATTTTGACACAAAGGATTTGGAGGGGGCTAGGGAACTTGGGAAAGAAGCAGATGAACATGATAATTGTGATAGCTGTGAAGCTCCATGTGACACTGAGGGTCTGGATGCTGAACCTGTGGATTTTGAGAACAATGGGCTACTCTGGCTCCCTCCAGAGCCAGAGGATGAGGAGGATGAGAAGGAGGCTGCTCTATTTGATGATGACGACAATGAAGGTGCTACAGGAGAGTGGGGATATCTACGCTCTTCAAGCAGCTTTGATAGTGGGCAGTATCGTAGTAGGGAAAAGTCAAGTGAGGAGCACAGGAAAGCCATGAAAAATGTGGTGGAAGGTCATTTTAGAGCTTTGATAGCTCAACTTTTGCAGGTGGAAAACCTACCTGTGGGTGATGAACATGACGCAGAGAGTTGGTTGGATATAATTACATCTTTGTCCTGGGAAGCTGCTACACTTCTTAAGCCTGATACAAGCAAGGGAGGAGGAATGGATCCCGGTGGATATGTAAAGGTTAAATGCATAGCTCGTGGGCATTGCCGTGAGAGGTAATTAATAGATGAAGGATGTTTATAATTCTACCTCTATCAATGAAACTTACTTTAAATCCTTTTGGCTTGCTTCTTTTGGGAAGCCATGTCCAAAATCATAAATTAATCTTGAGCATGTCACAATGATAATCCTGTCTTTACTTATTTAAAAAAAAAATGATAGCCCTGTCTTATGTTTGGACTCTTTGATGGTTTCTAAGTGATTCTATTTATTAGTTTTAGAAGTCGTAGCTGTGTTTCAGCCATAATTCTGCTGCTGAACATTTATATGGCCAATTGGAAGTTTTTGATTTTTTTGAACAGGTGTTTCATAATCTTAGTTCTTACTTTTGGAGTTGATTATAATTTTGTAGGACTGATCATTTGAATAGACGCTTCAAATGCTTGATAGCGTAATCTTGTTCCTTTATATGTTTTCTTTTATGATGTGTGATGTGCCACTCTCATGAAATACTTAAGTTTTGACCGTTAACATGGTGATTTTTTTCCTTGTTATATGAGTACAGTGGAGATGATGCAAATTATTTTTCATGTTCTTGGTAGATTGATGTCTTCTATATGGTAGAAGACATTATTGAGAAAATGGAACATCATTTGGCGGGTTGGAAGAGGTTTTATCTCTCTAAGGGAGGCAGGTGACTTTGATTAAAAAAAAAACATTCCTTTTAATTTACCAACATATTATTTATCTCTCTTCCCTATTCCGGTAAGCGTGCCTAATAGACTTGAAAAACTTCAGAGGGATTTTCTATGGGGTGGACTTGGCAATGAGTTTAAGTTCCATTTAGTGAAGTGGTAAAAAATTTGTACTATGATAAAATCAGAACGATTGGGGGTAAAAAAATTTGATTAAGTTTAACCGAGTTCTTTTGGGTAAGTGCTTGTGGTGGTATGCTATGGAGAGGGAGGCTTTGTGGAGATAGTGGTGGATACTAAGTATGATAGTTTGAGGGAAGGTTGGTGTTCTAAGGAGGTTGCGGGGCTCTTTGGTGTAGGAGTGTGGAAATGTAAGGAGCGGGTGGGACATTTTTTCGAAATTAATTAGGTATGAGGTGGGAGATGGTTCAAAGGTAAGGTTTTGGCATGATTTATGGTGTGGAAAATAGCCCTTGAAGATTTCTTATATGGAATTATTTTGTATTGCACCTTGTAAGGATGCATGGTGGTGGATCATATGCAGTTCATAAATTAAATTGGTATTGTTTGGGTTATGCCTAGAAGGGTGAGAGAGATGTTGGTGAGTTAGAGAGGACAAACGGGAAACCATAATGCTTTAAAAGTGTGTAGGTTGGCTCCCTTTTGTTTAACAATGGCCCATTTTGAGAGAGCAAAATGCAAGGAGTCTTGAATATCAAGAGACTGCGATGTTAGAGCTGAAAAGATGTTGTTCCAATCTCTATACACAAGAATAGCAGCATTCAATAGCTTGCTCATGTCTAATTTTTCTAAGTTTTTGGATTTTTGTTCCTCATTTTCTCCATGTTAGGGGGTTTCTCTTGTATACTTCATGTTACTAGGATTACACCCCCTTTGCGTTTTTAATGATATTGAATTCTTATTAAAAAAAAAGAAAAAACTTGTCTTACATATTTTTAATAATGGGAAACGTCTTTACCAATAGCCAACTATAGTNTGGCTCCCTTTTGTTTAACAATGGCCCATTTTGAGAGAGCAAAATGCAAGGAGTCTTGAATATCAAGAGACTGCGATGTTAGAGCTGAAAAGATGTTGTTCCAATCTCTATACACAAGAATAGCAGCATTCAATAGCTTGCTCATGTCTAATTTTTCTAAGTTTTTGGATTTTTGTTCCTCATTTTCTCCATGTTAGGGGGTTTCTCTTGTATACTTCCTGTTACTAGGATTACACCCCCTTTGCGTTTTTAATGATATTGAATTCTTATTAAAAAAAAAGAAAAAACTTGTCTTACATGTTTTTAATAATGGGAAACGTCTTTACCAATAGCCAACTATAGTTGGGAGAATGCTTCAACAAATTTGTCTTGTTGCTATCTACCAATGTTAATTGTACTGATTGGACTTCTTTTTTTTTTTTTTTTAAGTATGGTGCTTAAAGGAATTGTTTGTAAGAAGAACATCGCTCATCGGCGAATGACATCAAAAATAGATAAACCACGTCTACTAATCCTTGGAGGAGCCTTGGAGTATCAACGTGTTTCCAACCTCTTGTCGAGTGTTGATACTTTGTTGCAGCAGGTATTAAGTGTGTCTGGGTTTCTTAGCCGTGACTCTTTGTGCTTCTAATGAGGGACCAAGCCCACAAGTTTCTCCTATAATTACTCACTTTTTTCCGTTCATAAAGTAAATTGGGATGTTTCTTGTTTTCATTGATCTTTATACTCCTTTTCAGGAAATGGACCATTTGAAGATGGCAGTTGCAAAGATTGATGCTCATCACCCTAATGTTCTTTTGGTTGAGAAGTCAGTTTCTCGATATGCTCAAGAATACCTTCTTGCTAAAGACATATCACTTGTTCTTAATATTAAGAGGCCGCTTTTAGAGCGGATAGCGCGCTGCACCGGTGCACAAATAGTACCTTCAATTGATCACCTCATTACGCCAAAACTGGGATACTGTGACATGTTTCATGTAGAGAAATTCCTTGAAGAGCATGGCAGTGCTGGCCAAGGTGGGAAGAAGTTGACAAAGACACTGATGTTTTTTGAGGATTGTCCAAAGCCTTTGGGTTGTACTGTAAGTCCTCAGATTCATAAACATGTTAACACAGACAAACAGATATATATATCTTTTTTTTCTTCTGTTTCAGTATGTTTTACAACTCTGTGTCATTGGCTTAATGGTGTATTTTTTTTTGAGGCTATGTGCATGGAGGCTTGGACTTAACTTTGTTTCTAGCTTCATCAAATATAACAAATTGGTGAACTCAGAAGTATAATGTAGTGTAGATTTGGGAACAATTTGCAGTTAGGTTAGTGAGATCATAAAGAACAAGATATTCTTAGTTTGGACGAATGAGCTGTGGTGTTTCAAATGTCTGTGTGCTCCGAGTGGAATGTTATGTATTGGTAGAACATTGCAATCGGTCTGTGGAGTGCCTTGATTGCCCTTCTTAACCTGCTTTTTGTTTGTGATGGAATTTGCTTGAGAAATTATTGTGAAAAGATTTTAAGTGGATCTATTTCTTTGCTTTGTTTTAGATTTTGCTCAAGGGTGCCAATGGGGATGAGTTGAAGAAGGTGAAACATGTAGTTCAGTATGGCATTTTTGCAGCTTATCACCTGGCCTTGGAGACGTCTTTTCTGGCTGATGAAGGTGCTTCACTTCCAGAACTCTCTTTGAAGTCTCCCATAACCGTTGCATTACCTGATAAACCATCAAGAATCGGGAGGTCCATTTCCACTGTTCCTGGTTTTACTTTTCCTGCCACTGGAAAGCCTCCAGATCCTGAACCTATCAGTGAAGTGCAGAAATCCGATGAAGGCCTCATGTTAGATAGAGCCTCATTTACCAATAGTGACCCTGTTTGCAAATTGGAAGTGGCCGATTTAACTGGATTGTCTGAAGTTCTTTGCTCCTATCCAATTTATGCTGAACCTACCTCATGCTCCGTAGAATCTACTTCTTCCTTGACTTGCCTGTCTCCTTCAGTGCAAGATAACTCAGCTTCCTACTATAGTGAGCTCTCCTCAAATTATGCCTCTGTGGAGAACAATAGAGTTGATTCTTTTGGCATCTCAGAAGCATTACAACATGTTCACACTATTCACGCTGATGGCAATGCACTAGCCGCAAACCACCTAGGTTCTCCAGATTTGGGATCCTCAAAGGAAGATAGCAATAATCAGAATGAAGGGATGGGATCTTCAAAGGAAGATTTTCCTCCCTCACCTTCAGATCATCAGAGCATTTTGGTTTCCTTATCAACACGTTGTGTGTGGAAAGGAACTGTCTGCGAACGAGCCCATCGCTTTCGAATCAAATATTATGGAAGCTTTGATAAGCCTTTAGGGCGGTTTTTACGAGATAATTTGTTTGATCAGGTATTTTTACTTTCTTCATTATTATGTTCTTTTTTCTTAAAAATAAACTCCCTTGAAAATCCCACGATAGCCTGGGTTAACTCCTCTTCTTGATCAGAGTTACCGTTGTCGTTCATGTGACATGCCATCAGAAGCACATGTTTTTTGTTATACTCATCGGCAAGGGAGCCTTACAATATCTGTTAAGAAACTTTCAGAGTTTCTCTTACCAGGGGAACGAGAAGGAAAAATCTGGATGTGGCACCGGTGCCTAAGATGTCCCCGAACCAGTGGCTTCCCTCCAGCCACTCGGAGAATTGTAATGTCTGATGCTGCCTGGGGATTGTCTTTTGGCAAATTTTTGGAGCTGAGCTTCTCAAATCACGCAGCTGCAAGCAGGGTTGCTAGTTGTGGACATTCCCTCCATAGAGATTGTCTCCGGTTCTATGGGTATGCTTTTATCGTCTCAAGTTGTGTTGGTAACTATGAAACGTTATTGTTTAGTTTGCACCATTAATTTAATTTAAACAACACATATTTTGAGTCCTTTTCTTTTGCTCGTTTCTCACTCATCAAGAAGTAAATCATTGGCTGCAGTATTCGAATGGTGATACCTGTTTATCCAAACTGGACATGGGTACAAAGTTTCTAAAGTACAAACATTTGTAAATTTGATAATTTCCCATGTTGGCTTGTATGGATGCTTTAGTATCTTCTACTGACTGAAGTTGTGAACTGAAATAGGATAAATTGATATGCTTGAATATCGTGTCAGCTATTTTTGTCTGAAACAAGACATTTTAACCATTCAATTGAATTTTTATTGGAATAGTGTGCATCTTTGTTGTTATTGTTGATGTTGCCATTTTTCCTAGACGTGAGTGCTGAATGTTTGACATGGCAGTTTCAGAATATATTACATGTGCCATCAGTTCCATGATTCAGTTGTTGATCTGGTGGACTCCTGCAGGGGAATCTCAGTCAAACTGACCAGCACCTGACAAGTTGCATATACCTTTTGTATCTTGCTATTTTGTTAATTGATAGTACTTACCATTATGTATTCTGAAGTAGCAGGGTAACTTTGCCACCCTTAGACAAGTACATCCTTTTCCAACTGGCCAACCAAGATTTCAGCTTCTCAATTGCACCATCCCAGATATGCTTTATAGGAGGCCCCCAACGGTAACCCAAGATACTTGACCGGAAGTTTGGAAACCCCTCACCCTAGGATATGAGCCAACCTTCCCACTTGAGAAACATTCCCCACAGGAACCAATTTTGACTTATCCAGATTTAACTTCTAGCTTTATATATTTTTGGATCCCTATTCTGCATCCATCTTGTAGCACTTGGTGAAAAAACATAAACTGCTTAAACATTTTTTGTAGACATTTCCTTGCACACCTAATGAATGCAATATATGGCGTTTGGTTTCTCCAACATATTGATCTCGGTGTTATATTGGGAGTCCAGAAAAAAGGGAAAGAAAAAAGAAAAGAGAGCATGACATGGGGGGTGGTTTATTGAGTAAACTACTCACCCATCATATTTGGATTTTACCTGCTAAAATACCATTGCATGCTCTAACACCTGCACCAACGAACCAAAAACAAAAAAGAGAGGAAAGATTCATTTAGAGTTTTTTTAGTTATGGACTTTATTGGGTAGGTACCCCGTTTGAGACATTTATGATTGGCTCTATCAGGGTGATTGCTTGAAGCAATTTTTTTCAGGTTGCTTCCTTGTGTTTAACCACCCTGATTGAGAGCAGCCAGGTTTGGGCCACCCTGTCTCAACTCTCAACTCTCAACTCTCAAGTCATCCTGTTCCCATTCTTAAGTTCATGAGTTTGGATAAAAGTTTGTGGTATAATATCACTTTTTGTCGAACTGGTGGTTTGGGCGGTTTCTTAAATTTGTTAGTCCACGGTGGTTCATTGGGACTAGGACTGCTTGAATGCAACCTGGTTGGGCCACCCTGTCTCAACTCTCAACTCTCCTTGTTCCCATTTTTGTATCTATGAACACAAATTGGATCTTTTTTTGGTCTACATGAGTTCTCATCTAAATGTTGACCTGATTAAGTGGGCAAGACTAACAGTGGCTTGTGAAACACATGAATGGTTAAAAACTCCATGAACACAACTATATTATTTATTGCCCTCTTACTTTTTACTTTTACATGTACAGTTTTGGGAGAATGGTTGCTTGCTTCCGCTACGCTTCAATTGATGTCCATTCTGTTTATCTTCCACCACCGAAACTTGAATTTTTCTATGATAATCAGGAGTGGATACAAAAAGAAGCAAATGAGGTGCAATGATATCATTATTGTTTCAAATACAGCAAGTGATGTTAATTTTCTTAATGCTTACATATTATGTATGTTGTCTAATAGGTAAGTAACTGGATTGAAGGTCTGTTTACTGAAGTTCAGAATGCTCTTCGTAAGATTTCAGAAAATGTATCAAGTGCAGCATTGCAAGATGGTGGAGTGAAAGCACCTGAATCTAGGCATCGTATTGCAGAACTGGAAGGATTGCTACAAAAGGAGAAACAAGAATTTGAGGTAGCTTGCCGCAATTCATGTTCTCCCATCTCTATATTGTTTATGGAGTGAAAAAATTTTGGTTCTCTGGGCAATAAATAGTCCATGGGCTATGTATAAAATCAGGCAGAATTCACTTACTGATTGAACTTCCAGATAATGTTAGGCATTCTATATCGATGATGGTTAGCTCAAACTGTTCATCAAAGAGAAGGGAATGGGTGCTACATTTTTATTGCTTAAATCTTTTGTGTTGTCCTTGCTGCATAAAATATACTTAGCATGACTTATTTTTCTTTTTATAGAAAAGAAAGTTCAATTGTTTATGTTATCTTATTCCTCAGTGAATTTATGACATTGTTTAGGAATCAATACAAAAAGTGATCCATAGGGAGGTAAAAGTTGGTCAACCTGCAATTGATATTCTTGAGATCAATAAATTGCGGAGGCAGATGCTCTTTCATTCTTATGTCTGGGACCAGCGCCTGATACATGCAGCCAGTTTAAGTAACAATAATCTCCAGGAAGGTTTGATCAGTTTCATCTCGAAACTCAAGGAGAAATCCATTGGTTCTGTGGAGAAGCTTGTTGAGATAAATGCGACCACCAAGGCAGGTAAAAGCTATAGTAGCTGTGAATCCTTTCTTCTGGAGACAAAGCCTGATATAAACCTTAATCAGGGAGGAAAGGCTGGTCACATTTATAATGGCACCGGAGTTCATAAAGGAAGTGACATGGACTTGGATCTGAATCAAACAAAGGATGCTGATCTTCATCCTTCTTCTAGTGATAATGTGAGAGATGATTCCGACCTTCTGGAATGTGGAAGAACTGTTCGAAGGGCCCTCTCAGAAGGAGAGTATCCTGTTAGGGCAAATTTATCTGATACCCTTGATGCGGCATGGACTGGTGATAGTCACCCAATTAGCATACCACTTAATGATAATTCTCTTCCTGATCCAGTGAATTTTGTTGGAGGGAAATCACATGTGGAAAGTTGCACTGTTGACAAAGGTGGCGTTGAGATAGCTTCTACTCTTAGCTCTGTGTTACCTCCAAAGCAGCCTGATAATATGGAAAGCTCCAGTAGCTGGGCGCGGATGCCTTTTATGAACTTTTATGGTTCATTCAATAAAAATTCTTCATTGAATTCTCAGCAACTTGGTGTTGGTGAGTACAATCCTGTCAGTGTTTCAGCGTTTAGAGAATTGGTTCGACAAAATGGTGGCAGACTGCTTTTGCCTGCTGGTGTTAATGACACTGTTGTGCCGGTTTATGATGATGAACCCACTAGTCTTATAGCTTATGCACTTGTCTCGCCTGATTATCATCTCCAGATGTCTGATCCTGACAGAGCAAAAGATGTTTTAGACACTTCAGTTTCGTTGCCGCTTTTTGATTCAGCAAATCTACTCTCACTGAACTCTTTTGATGAGGCAATTCTTGATTCCTACAGAAGTCTTGGTTCTTCCGATGAGAGCACTTTATCTCTTTCTGGGTCCCTGAGCTCCCAGGTTGCGGACCCACTCTCATGTGCCAAGGGTTTCCATGCCAGAGTTTCTTTTACAGATGATGGCCCTCTTGGGAAGGTGAAGTATACAGTGACTTGTTACTATCCAAAGCAATTTGAGGCTTTGAGGAGGACTTGTTGCCCTTCAGAGATAGATTTTGTACGATCTCTTAGCCGTTGTAAGAAGTGGGGGGCCCAGGGTGGCAAGAGCAATGTTTTCTTTGCAAAAACCTTGGATGATCGATTTATCATCAAACAGGTCACGAAGACGGAGCTGGAGTCATTCATGAAGTTTGCACCAGCCTATTTTAAGTACTTGTTCGAATCAATCAGCACAAGAAGCCCAACTTGTCTGGCAAAGATCTTGGGCATTTATCAGGTATTGTTTGTCACTTTTGCCATAATGAAAAAGGCTTAAAACCAGTTTTAGAGGCCAACACCAAGTGATCAATTGCTTTCCAATTTAAGATATTATAGATGTCGAGCAAGTTATCAATACCAAATTGGCTTTGTAATTTAGTTGTGGACCCTGCGCTTTGAATGAATCTACATTATTTATCCAAAAACAAAAGGTATCAGGCTCCCTCTCCATGGCACAATGTAATTACTACAAGATGAGCCATTGTCTCACCACTGTTCTTACACATGCAAAATGAATCCACAATAATTCTATCTCCTAAAATTGTCAGCTGTTAAAATTTTACCCAAAGATTGGTATTTCTTGGATGTATCCTAGGTTTTTTTCTTTTTCTTTTGATACAACTCTATTGATGAATTGCTATTGGTTTTTCTTTGTCGGCAATGTCTTGAAGGTTTCTAAGCACCTCAAAGGAGGGAAAGAATCAAAAATGGATGTTTTGGTAATGGAGAATCTTCTATATAGGCGTAATGTAACACGACTTTATGACCTCAAAGGATGTTCTCGGTCACGCTATAATCCTGATACAAGTGGGAACAATAAAGTTCTGCTGGATCAGAATCTGATTGAAGCAATGCCAACCTCTCCAATTTTTGTGGGAAACCAAGCAAAGCGATTGCTGGAGAGAGCTGTCTGGAATGATACTTCATTTCTTGCTGTAAGTTGGATTTGGCTGTCATGATATAATGGGAGCACACACAATTATAAGATTTCCCTCGGTGGTTTTTATTTGAACCTTGTAAAACCCGCACATAGGTATGTTTTTATATGGTTCAAATAAGAACGGAAACAAAAATTTGGCTGCCTTTCATTTTCTTAGAGATCCTCTCAGGCTGTTGTACGATAATGTGTGGATTCAGTCACCATCTATTGTACAGCTGCTACTGCCTAGCTACAGAACAGGCACCACTGATTTCTTTCTTAGATTGACCAAATAGTTGTACATGTTTAATCTATAACTAAGAACTGCCTTTGAAATCTTGTGTGTGCTCAGTCTCGTATAAAATTTATTAATATACTTAAGGAAGGCTTTCTTCTCTCACTCCTTGTATGTATGTGTTGTGTGTGTCTTTTCTAATATGTCATTATATATTTCTGCAGTCAGTTGATGTAATGGACTACTCATTATTGGTTGGTGTGGATGAAGAAAAGCACGAGCTAGTTCTGGGGATCATTGATTTTATGAGGCAATATACATGGGATAAGCACCTTGAAACTTGGGTGAAGACCTCGGGCATCCTTGGTGGATCTAAGAACACAACTCCAACTGTGATCTCACCTCAGCAGTACAAGAAGCGGTTCAGAAAAGCCATGACTGCTTATTTTCTTATGGTCCCAGATCAGTGGTCCTCTCCAATGATTGTTCCCAGTGGGTCTCAATCTGACCTTTGTGAAGAAAACTTGCAAGGCGGAACATCCTTAGATGGATAATGCGAAATCTTTTTCCTGTAAGTTATAAATTTTCCCTTTTTACGATTTTCACATTTCTTCTCTCGTTTTTGTATTGTATTATTGGGATGGCTACCTCATTGTGTTATCTAGATAAATGTAATCATAATTTTTGTTCTATTAGGAGAGTGAAAAGGCTTTTTTAATGCCGTGAACATTTCAGTAGTGGTATTGTACTATATAACCTCTCTTTGGGTGTAATTGTACAGTATCTTCATGTCTCGTATTATTTAAACAGAGGGTTAATCAATTGATTAAAGCTCATGTACATCAATCAGTACATCTATGTTATGATTGAATTGCCCCCTATATAATGCCATTGTAGATATTACAGAAGTAAATCTCGGAAATGATTGACGCAAATAGACGCTCATCATAAGCTTTTATATATTTTTGGTGCATGGCTTGTTTGTTGTTGTAGTATGAGAGTACAGAGATATTAGTGAAACATAAATGTTATAAACTATATTTTTATCTCACAATTATGTCACAATGTTGAGTAATTGTCCTGCCGCGGCTTATGTGGTGCATTTGGAGGGAATTTTGATAATCTTGAGAGGACTTTTTAAGAAAGGCAAGTCCTTTTTCTTTTTTTCCCTCTTCACTTGGACATTTGCTTATTTAGCTCCCTTTGTTATTAGCTATTCAGATTTTTTTGTTCTATTTTCTTCCTCGTTTTAGGCATTCTCTTGTATATTTTCTGTGTACTAGGGTTGTGTCTCTCTACGCTTTTGATATATACATTACTTATCAAAAAAAAAAAAAAAAATTGTCCTACCACGGCTTATAAATAATTCAAGTATTCAACGAAAGTGATGATGTAAATCGCACATAATTCATGTATCAGAGGACATCAAAGTAAGGTTCTCCTTGATAGATATGAAGAAGTTCCACAAGACACGGCCCAGATTCTATTTCTTGTGAATGATCCTGGATTCCACGATCTCTCAAATCAAAACTCTTTTTTCTTTATGATATTTTAAGGCTATAAATGTAAAAACCAATGGACTGGTAGATCAGGTGGCTCATAATTACTAGGAATCTATATGGGTGTGAAATTGAATAAAGCAGCTTTATAATGCATAAAGATTTCTTATTTCTTTTTGACATGTCCACAAGGCGAGGGGGGAATGCATAAAGATCTTACTTCCAAAACAACAAAAGCAATTTTAACAAAATTGAGAGAGACTCTACCTTCTCTTTAAAATTTATTTCTCTTCTTCTAGACAACACCAAGAAGAATTTCAAGAGGAAAAAAAATCTAGATCTTCCCTCTTCACCTTTTATGGTAGTAGTGCTCGGTGTCTTTTTTGTAGGCTCATTCGGTCTCCGTTTGTTATGGATTGCTTTAGATCTATTTTGTAGATCTAGATCTAGATTCAGATCTAGTCTCTTCAATTTTAGATCTGATCGTCTTCTTCAGCCAATGATTGTCTTCTAAAGGGATGTCTACGATACCGTGCTCCTCCGCTGCTACTTGTGGGGTTTTTGTTTCGTTTTTAATTTTTTTATTTGTTCTAGCCTTCGGGTTGAGGATGGATTTGTTGTCCTAACCTTCAGGTTGAGGATGGATTTGTTGTTCTAGCCTTCAGGTTGAGGATGAAATAGATCGGTATAGTGGCTTAACTCTCATGGTCGGATTTTTAGTTTTTAGTTGTTTTTATTTTTGTTTTTTTATTTTGGCTATTCATGTCTTCGATCTAGTCTGCACGAATCAAATATATTCCTTAAATGTAATTGTGCATAGGTTATTCAATCTAGTCTGCACGAATCAAATATGTTCTTTAAATGTAATTGGGTTAACGGAAGCTTGAAGTCATTTTTATAATTTTGTAACTTTCACAGTTTTTGGCTATGATTTCTCAGAACTACATGCTCAGTGATATAAGAGTTTTATGCTCGTGAAATTTCATCAATGGAAGTTCTATTTTTTTTTCAAAAACAAAATCAATTTTCAAATATTAAATAATAATAAGTTTCAAGAGAGAGATATTGGGGAGGTTTAGGGTTTTAGCCTTCCGAGTGTGAGTACTATTTAGAGGCAAATTAATTGCCACGATTATTGAATTGATAAATCCTAATCAAATCTCACTTTTGAACTCTCTTTCGTACTCATCGATCTCTCTGATTTCCTGTGATTGTGAATGATCCTAGACTCCATAATCTCTCAAATCTTTCTTTGTGTTTCAAGGCTATAAATGTAAAAACTAATGGACTGGTAGATTAGATCGCTCATAATTACTAAGAATCTATGTGGGTTAGAAATTGAATAAAGTAGCTTTAGAATGCATAAACATCTTACTTCCAAAACAAAAACAAAGGCAATTTTCAAACATTAAATAATAATAAGTTTTGAGAGAGAGATACTGGAGAGGTTTAAGGTTTTAGACCTTCGAGTGTAAATACTATTTATAGAGGCAAAGTAATTGCCACGATTATTGAATTGATAGATTTCAATCAAAACTCACTTTTGAACTCTCTTTCGAACTCATTGATCTATCTGGAAAACTTGATAGAGTTGTCAAGGTGTTCTTATCTATGCACGAATACAATCAAGTTCAGGTTTTGAGTTCGTTCAATACAATTATTGATGTTGTTTGTAAGGCTCTAAATGACAATTTTAAGACTGATTGTGTTAGTTATAAATGACGTTAGATTAAGCGCTCGCCCAAGGCATTGGAGGTGTTGAAGGAGATGATGGAGAGGAAATTAGAGACCCTTGAAGAGTTAGTCAAATTAAGGAAGCTTGACCTGGCACAGGATCCTCTCATGTTCAAATGAACTGAAAAATATCTAGTTAATTATATTTTTGTCTTTTCACTTTTTAAATGGATAAAAACACCTATCCACTATAACTAATTGAAGAAAATCCTAATTTGCTTGATCCCACTCCCGCATTAATTCGGAGAAAAAAAAGAAAAAAAAAAAAGAAGATTTAAGGAAGCTTGGGAATTCTTTTTTCAAATGAAAAGCAGGATATGTTGGGCCTAACTACCATGGTTCATGGGTTTTGATTAAGCGCACGCCCAAGGCATTGGAGTTCTTTTTGCAAATAGAGTTGGGCCTCCTCGATCCTTGATCTCAATCAGAAAACCAAACCATCGTCAATACTTAATTGTTTTTTCTGCATAAACATATGGTCAAGACAAGTTTTGAGTCTATATCACAATCAAACATTTCCCCAAGTAGCAGAATCACTTGAAAAGTCGTAGAAATCTATCCAATAATTGTGTAAAAAGAACAAGAAAAAAAAAGAAGAGGTTGAGAAAGAAGGAAAAAGAGATATGGTTAAATGGCAGCCCCAAAAAAACACCTGCAAAGCTGCAGAATAGCTATTAAAATTTGGAAGCACCTGTAAACAAAATTACAAAGATGACTAGCTTGCAGATCCATTAAAAAGATACAAGAACATAAGATCAACAGGATTTGGGCAGAAGTGTTGGGAAATGATGGGCAGAAATGGGTCAGTCCTTTACATCAGTTACACCTTCTACAGAAATCTGAAACCGTGCGTCAGCTTCAGCTAAACAAGGGGAGCTTATTACTTTACAGATGCGCTCTTCTCCTCTTCCTTTACGCAGTGCAAGCCTGTGATAAGCATGAAATAGGTATATACATTTAGCAACATTCAAACAAAGAACCACTTTTCCTTAGGGGAGAAGGTTGTGAGGAATAAAGTTTCTTCTACAGACCTTGTCGTGGAAGCATGAGCCATAATGTTACCACCAATAGGCTTGATTTGAGGCCCAGCGAAAATTGCTGAACCATCCACTTGTGCAACTACTTGGTTTGTGATGACAACAGCCACACCAAACTACAACCACCGAATACAGAAGGAAAATGTTGATGAATAACAACAGCCAAAGATCAAATGTGCAAATGCTGTTCAGCACAATCAAAAGCAGAGAACATCTAGAACTTGTCTCTGCAGTCTACACTGAAATATCAGTTGAATGATTCTAAGTTCCTAAAAGCCTAACCCTTGAAATATTCAACTAGAAGAACCAAGAAGGTTTTCTCTACATGATAGGTTGTTGGTAAAGAGTCTTTACCTCATCTGCCAACTTCTGAAGGCTCCGGAGAAACTTTGCAAGATGCATTTGCCGTGCTGAAAGTTCCCCCCTTCCAGAGAAATCTGTTCTGTAGAGAGCAGTAGCACTATCTACGATCATAAGTGCAAACCTATAGAAGCAAATCCATTGAACAATTAGTCTTCCCTGCAAGTCTGCAACTGTATAGAAGCAACGAAGGACAACTCAAATAAGCAGCAGGCACATAACTAAGGATCCTTTAGAAGTAATATGTTTTAATGTTTTTAAAATTCCAGGATAAAACATATTTAACTGCCAATCCACTGACAGCTTGCAAGGGGAGTTTGTCTCTGACCAAGAAAGTTTTGCCTCATGAGAAGCCCCTAAGCGATGAATGAACTGGATATGTCTCAATAATATAAGATAAATTAGATGAAATTATAGGTAAATCTACTGACTTTTTTCGATAGTGACAACATGGAAGAAGGGATTCATCGGTACAATCAAAGACAAAATACAGTACGACACCTGGTTTCTACCATCATTGAAGCAGCTTCAAGCAAAAGCCTAGACTGATGATCAGTGTTATATGCTCTAGCATAGGCCACATTCTCCAAGACATCAGCACCATTTAGTCCAAACCTACGGCATTCAAAACCATCAGCTTTTAATGGATCACACTGTGGAGCAGCATATTTATCTAAAGGTAGCTGCATGACACCTGTCAGCTATCTGTAAGAGTCTCTGTGGCCTGAATGTGCCCTCTGCATCAATGTACATTGCCTTTCCTTCGCCGCCTCCTTGATCCAATGGAAGCTGAAATGTCAAAGTGCACATGAAGTTTGCAATTGAATAAATTGACATCAAAGGTAAGAGATGGCAGATGCATCTAGAAATCAATTAAAGGTTGAACCTGCTCAATGAACTGACCTTCAGATTACAAACTCTATAATCCACTCAACTCAATATAAAGTTTATTGGCAACGAAAGGTCAGGTAAAATTCTAGTTTCACTCAGTCAAGTGGAGAAGAAGAGATGTGTCTACTTTCTAATGAAAAGCAAAGATGCAAATGTGCGATAAGATGAAAAAAGGAAACCTCTTACTTGGCAAGTGACGCAGAGTGTGTGACACAGTTGAGTCTTCCCAGAGCGGAACTCGCCATAGATCTCAGTAATAGATCCTGTCTCAATTCCTCCTGTCATAAGCAAGCCATGTCAAGTTACATAAATGCAGTGTCTCTGAGGACTTGATGCTTGCGAGCAAAATTAGCAGTCTCTCTCTGGCTCTCTCCTGTTTTTGCGTTTCTTGCTCACTCCTCTTAAGAAAGGGTTTAAGAATAAATTAAAATCTCATAGCCATTAGTGAAAGACTGACCTTCCAAGACCTTGTCAAGCTCTCTTGATCCGGAGGTTATTTGAATAATTTCAAGCCTTTGGGCATGGAGTTGGGTAGCACTAGTAAAACCCAAAGGCACTAGCTTGGAAGCTGTCATTAAAAGGCACAAATCAAAGCAAACCAAAAATCATGATCTCAACTTACATATCGCTTACGATAGCGAACGCACATATTAAAATGATGGGAAAACCGGGCGGGGGGGGTGTGGAGGGGTGATGTAAATGGGGTGGCATGGACATGCCTGCTTCGACGATCTTGTCAACTTTAGCCTCGCTGATTCCTTTGATTTGCAGGAGATCTTTTCGGGGAGAGTAAACAACAGATTCAACAGTGCAGAGACCCGCATCTTTAAGCTTCTTAATATCAATTGAAGCAATGCCCGACGCCTTGAGTTGAAGATCCAGGAATTTAAGGACAGAGATTAGAACAAACCCCATGGGCCAGTCAAAACAAAATAGGGATTGAATTGGTAGTTTGGAAAATTGGGTATGCCAATCAAATAAACCCGTTTCAATTGGAAATAGATCTAACACCACCCCTATCATTTGACAAAGAGAAAGACTTGGAATCTTGAAGCACGACAACATTCTACAAGGAATCGAACTAAAATGAAAAACCCTTTTTGTGTGTGTGACAAGTACGAAGAATATATCAATCCGAGAATAAAGCCCAAAATTTGGGGCGTGCCCATGATTCGTGGTGCAACATTGGAATTGAAAACGAAGAGATGCGTGAGATTGGTAAAACCTGAAGCTGTTCGACAGGGAAAGGGCCATGCTGTATCTCTTCCCCTTCATCATGTTGTTCTTGTGCCATCTTCTGGTTCCTTTGCTGCTCCATTGTCACTTCCCCGAGACAGAACCACTCAGAGGGTGAGACACAGAGAGTTCTATAACAATGGGGCGAAGGCAATTTTTTTTCTGAACCATTAACAATGGCAATTGGTTGGCTAAGTAATGGATGGGATTGGAGGGAGACGATAATTTGAAACGAGTTTAGTGGGCGCCAAAAGTATGAAGCTTTCTAAGAAAGCTTCCGGCGTTCCAAATTGGGCCATGTTATTGGCCCAAAGGGAATAAAATGGATAGTAATAAAAGGCCCAAAGGGCATGCTTTCAGCCTTTCAGGTCCAGCTGAATCATGTTACATGATTTGTGGTCTAAAGAGCTGCTTTTGAGCTCAACAAGAAGTTACGGAAAGAAAAGTTATAATAATATAAAAAAAAATTAAGGGATCCTAAAAGTTTAGCTGAAATGAAAAACTATAATAATAATAATAAATAAATAAATAAAAAGATCAACATAACAGGCCCAGCGACATGACGCACTCGTCCGTCCGTTCATTGAGTGACTGAAACGTTGCAAGGCAAGTGGATGGATCATGGAGGTCTCAGTCATCTGGCACTAATCATACCATCACCGTCACCGTCACCGTCACCATCACCGTCACCGTCTGACAACTAATTAGTAATTACCCCATCTTCATTATCATCATTATTAGAATTAAACTGCACGTTACTTGGTCCAAAGATTAAAGATTGGACGTGTAATTCGGCGGTGCTAATTAAAAGTGGATCAAGAGTCTTCAAACCGTACGTGCAATCAATATATATATACTATGGTAATGGTAGCATCATATTTGGTAATTCTATTTGCTTTGTTTGGTGGAGTTTTGGTACTTGTACGTGCTCATGATGCTGCATCTTGTCTGTTGTTGATGGTTTTCATTGTGAATTGTGTAGACAAGATGCTCCTCTGTTGCTTTACTCTGTGATTCATTAATTTTGTTTCTTAGCTTATATATATATATATATTGCATGCCACGCAGTTTGTAGCCTAGCTGTTGGCTTGTTGAGAGTTCCAATTACTCAGATTCCTGGCTGTTGGCTGTTTCCTGGAATGTTTGTTTATGTTATACAAGTATATATGGTGCAAATATTTCCTCCGATCCGGCCCCTTGGTTTAAATAATATAAATGAATACGACGGCCGTGGCCGTGGACCTTCCCCTAGCTAGCTCTGCGTCATGCCGCGGCCAGCTGAGATATCGATACTATCATACACATGCATGCTTGCCATAAAGTAAGAGAAATTGATCATGGAAGCTAGGCGCCGGGATTAAGTAGCATATAAACCAAAGTGAACTTGAACGTCTGTGGTGTTGATCCAATCCTCTGCATGTAAGAAAGGCCCTACTGTATAGTTGAGGGCTTCTTGCTTATCAATGACCTTGCGGCCAGGCCAATTGACCCTAGAGACGACCGTCGCACCTGGTCCACTGTTGTTAAACTCTGCGTAATATAGAGTGTTGAGTGCGAAGTCTCCTTCCAATGGTAGCCATCCGTCGGGGTGAATAACGTCGTCAATTGTTGATTCCATGACAACGGTTCTTGAGTATTCCTTCCATGGCCTCCCAAGGTAACTCTTGATTTTGGACTTCAAAGGTACAAGTTTCTTGTCCGGCAAAATGCGACACTTATGCAACACTATTCCCGTCGTTTCACGTTTGTCGACCCTTCCCTGGGCTGTAACCACGTTTCTCTGGCTTTCCAAAGGTTTTCTCACCACAATCAAGCAGTTTTGGAACACGGCAGCTGCGTCACCAAAGATGAAGTCAGTGGTGCCAGCAATCACACAGCTTCGATAGAATTGACGGTGGGTTTGTGCATACAAAGTGTCTTGGTACCCCTCAAAGCGGCAATTGACGAAAACTGCGCCATCCGCTTGGACTCTAGCAGCCACTGCCTGGCCCTTTTCTGGACCAGCTGTATTTCTAAATCCCATGCCTTTCGCCAAAAAGCCTTCTCCTAAAGCCACTGCATTAGATATTTCAAAACAAACATAATTAACGCGGCGGACGTCTGTCATTTGTTTTTCTAATTAAGGATATATGGTCTTCCTGAATCTTATATATGTCATCGATCTTAACCGCCAAATATAGGCTCATTTTGGTACAACTAATTAATTTGCTGATCGATTCAGTGGATGATGATCATCTTTAATTTATAAGCAGCCCCATGTGGCAGCTGGTTGGATAGATGAAAGCTCATTGATAGTACACATTACCCTATAATTAAATGGCTTCTAAACAAGATATATGAATTAAACTATATATATTAATTTGGATATATACTAGCTATCAATATCATACCAAAAGTTGCAGTTCCGAAAGTCCTAACTCCATCTACAAAATTTTTGCTACCGGTGATGATACTCTTCTGTGATCCATCACCGTACAAGGTGACATTCACCATCTTTTTTGTCACAGTCACGGTCTCCTCATATATTCCTTCCTTAACGTAGATGACAAATCTGCATTATCATGAAAATTAATTAATTATTGTCGTTAGCTTCCCCGGCCCGGCCCCTTCCCTAGAAATTAAAAGATCCTGGCCAGTTTAAATATACCGCAACCGCAACCTCCTTAATTAAGTTGGCAGTAAAATAGATAAATAAATATGAATTACTGATAAATTAAGGTGATTAATTATAATTAGCATGAATTGAGACCTCGTACTGGTAGGATGAATGGATGATACGTACCGTCCTGGGTATTTTTCTGGCATGGCTGCCAAAGCCCCAGAAATGGTTTTATAGTCTCCGCTACCGTCTTTTGCCACAATCACGTTGGGCGTGGGCTTTTCATCATTGGCCTTCAACATCCTCCGGCCCTCACGGGCCATCCAGGTGGGATATCCGTCCTTGTCGTCCAGAAGGCGACGGCTTTGTCCAGCTGTTTCCTGGAATGTGGACAGGAACCATGCCACCTCTGATACAATGGCCAGGGAATTGCTGGTGAGTTCCTTGACAGCCTTGAGAGCATTTTCCATGCCATCCTTCAATTTTCCTTGGGGAAAACCATCAACGCATGTTTGTTGGTAAGACATGACCGCACTCAGCCAATTGTTCAGGTCAGGGGTTTTAGAGGGCAACTTTCCTACGTCACTGTTGCCAACTAGGAAAACTGAGAAGCCTAATTCTTCCTTGGCGTCCTGCATCAGTACCTTACAATCTTCGAATGCTGCTTTCTCTGCTGGGGTGTTAAATCTGAACCCCATGCTTTTGTTCATGGCCATGTTGACCTCATCTGCGGTTGCTGAAATAGCAGCCTTGAGAAGGTCTTTGGGATGACACAATTCAGCCCTCGCTTGCTCTGCGCATGCCTTGCTAAGGGTGTTGTCGCACATTTCCTTGTAATCCGTAGAGTTACAAATCATTTTTATCACCTTATTACTGTGTCTGTGTGAATCCTCATTTGTTGCTTGTTGATGAGGTTGAGCTGATTTGGTGCCCGTAACGCTGGACTTGCCAACACCCACAAATATTGCCACCGCGATTAAAGCAACAAGAGCGAAGGCCGAAACTATGCCCATTGCAATCCTCTTCTTGAGCTTGCGTTGCTTCTCAGCTCTTCGGCGTTCCGATATGTATTCAAAATCCTGGAACGCCATTGTGAAAATTAATGCGGCTAAGGCAGAGAGAGACCTCTGCCCCAAGCCACAGAGAGTGAGACTGAGAGAGAGAGAGAGAGAGAGGATCGCTTTTTAATTTAGCCGTTGCTCTTCCTCTCCGTTGATAATTTTGATTTGTGAAATTTTAATTTTATTTTCTTTCAGGGGCACAAAGTAGATCTGGACAGGAGAGTTTCGCGGCATATTCTATTTTTGAAAGTTAGTTAAGAACTTAAGAGTTCTGTCCCTTCCAACCGCGCGCATTTCCCTCGGCTCCCCTCTTCCCCCACATCGCCTTTAAATTTGCTTCCATAAACCAAGCTATTTTAAAGGTTATTTTCTTTTTTCCAAGTTATTAACAAGAAAACTAATCAAGCAGTCTTTGTTTCTTAATTTGTACGTGATTGGTATTAATCCATAACTGACTCTCCCCAAATATTGTTTGTTAAATATTGTCAAATTAATTGGTTGGAGCCTATATATATATATATATATTCAAATCTTTTTGCTAACTTAATTAGCATTTTTTTGGCTCGTTTTAAGAAATTCAACTACGGACCACGACATCTAGGCTGTACAGATTAATTTATAGTTCAATAACCGTTTTTGTGTGTGTGTTGTTTCTAAGAGCTTCTGTAGGGTGGATCACGAAGTCAAATAATACAAGACTCGATCACAACTTAACTATTCTTAAAACTAAAAATCAATCAAGGAATATTTAAAGTAGTAAAAAAAGAGACAGACAACTCAACCTTAGGGAGATTTTTTAATTGAAAACACATATGTTAATTAATTACTGCCTAGGTCATCCTTACTAGGTTTAGAGCAATGTTACTTTTCACACGTATTTGTTACACTTATTTCACACTGGTTGAAGTAACAATTTTTAAGGCAAAAAAGAAAGAAAAGGAGAGGTATTTTTTGTCAATTAGTCCCGCAAAAACTTTTTGATCATTGGTCCCCCAAATTCAAAGTTGGTTCCGTTCCAAATGTCACGTCAGCCTATATGAAATGAGTGTGAAAAATATCATTAATCTTAGGTTTATATGAAAATTAGAGTCGTAATCCGAGTAAATCATGAAACTAAACACCCAATCGCAATCTCGTTCTGACAGAGCTACGTACTAGCTCCTTCATACAAGAAACAAAATGAAACTTTACCAATGCTTCCGGTTGCAGGAGCTTTGACAGGCATGGTCTTCCAACAAAAAGTTTTGGACTTAATACTCGGCTGAGAGTAATTCTAAAAGTTTCTTTTGTATCACTTTTGTGTTCCTAAAAAAATGAGGTGGCTTTTAAAATTACAATTTGATCAAAATTCAATAATGATTTATCATAAGTTCAATAGTAATTTTAAAAGTCACATCATCTTTAAAAGGATACAAAAGTGACACAAGAATTGAAGGACTTGTAACATTACTCCTCGGCCGAGCTAGCTAGGTGTGCCCATGGCATTGACCAGATGCCTCAGATCCTGAACTGGCCTCAATTCCAGACATGCCGCTCAAACGCTGACCAACTGCGATTCCTACCGAAACTCCCTAAAACTACTACTAATATATGTTCACCTATAATAAAGGCCCGTGTGGACGAGCCTAGCTTGGATCTCGTTCGGAGGACACCATCTCCTAATTTCTTCACGAAGTCGTTAATGCAATTTGGTCTATACAAGAAGAGCTATGATATATGTGGAATATTGTGGTTGTGATTTGGCCAGCAAAAATTAATAACGTACTCCATCTATTAATAATCCCCCATGGTAGTTCAACTCACAACAAAAGGAAAAAAATAAAAAAATAAAAAAATCCCCCATGTTAGTTCTTGATTATATCAATTATTAATCAAAATAATATCTGATGTTAAATTGAAATAAATTGTTATTTTTAGACTTTTAGTAATATATACCACATGTTACACCGTGGTCATCCATCCCTACTTAATATCTATATATATATATATGGCAAATTCAAAGATTGATAGAAACGATCACATTAGTCGAATAGAATAAGAAGTGAAAAAGTTCATTCCATGCAGTAATTTTTCTTTCATTCAATTAAAAAAAAAAAAGAAAAAGGATAGAATAAATTAAGGTAATACCCTTTCTTTTTTTTTTTTCTCAGTTCGTTGTACATGACACAAATCTAAAGAACTCGTTTCTTTCTTGCAGTTGGACATCTTAGAAGAATATAAAGACCGGCCTGCCTTAATTAATCGGCATGTCACAAATGTCATGACTCATGGAATTATGATCAGCACAATAATTAATATATATTACGTTTGATCGAGCATCCTACCGACAAAAAAATCATGCGCTTTTTCTGAATCAAAAAGTGATCATTAGGACGAGGCCCGTAATGAATTGATCGAAAAGCAAGTTGGGGAGGACTTTCAATTTCTAACTCTAGATCGACTCCTTTAGTTTCAAAATGATATAACAATTTTAAGATGTTTTTTATATAGGAATTTTAAGATGATTTTTTAAAACAAAGTTAGGCATTTAATAAAATTATATTTTAATCTATAAAATGGTCCTTTGTCCTTGCATAATGCCATAAAAATAACGAATGAAGAATAAATTTAAATTCTTAAATAATGTGTCACCATTTATGAATTGGTAACATATTTTTCAAAATAATAAATTTTATAAGATTGTGACACATGATTTGTATTTGAGTTAAGAATCAAACTTTTAAAAATAAAATTCGAGATGTGAGTAAGAGACACAGTGAGTGATCGAGGATATATGTAAAATTTTACAAATTTTTGAAAGAGAAGATAAGAAAATGATAGAAGAGAAGAATACAAAATAGCCACTAGCTTAATTTGAACAAGCTCAAATTCCTTGGTCGTAAGGAAATGAAGTGGAACCCAACCAGGCATCACCAGTAATGAACTCTGACACTGTAAAATTATATGCATCATTATAATCCATCACGTGATACCCTGGCCAAGTAACTCGACCATCCGTCGACGAACCGGGCCCATAATTGTCGTATTCCCCGTAATACAAAGTATCCAAGCCATGTTCATCGGACCATTGGGTCCACCCTCTTGGGTCAATGAAGTCGCCGACGTAGGACACTAGGTAGACCGTCCGAGCATACACCCTCCACGGCCTCCCCAGATAGCTTTTGACCCTGCCGGAATTGGAGTACAAATCATCCGTAGCCACAATTGAACAATTCTGTATGGAGATTCCAGTTTCCTCATCAACTGTGTCACGGGACTGTGCGGTTATAACTGTGAATTGGCCGGGCATTGGCATTCTAGCCACGATGTTACACCCCTGGAATACCACCGCTGCGTTCCCAAATATGAAATCTATGGTCCCTGATACGTCGCACTCTCGGTAGAATTGTCGAAAGGAATGGACATACAGGGTATCCTGGTAACCATTAATGGAGCACCTGTACAAAGCGACCAAGTCGGCATTCACTCTCAGCGCGACCGCTTGATATTTGTTTGGCCCCGAACTGTTCTCGATAGATATGTCTCGTGCCAGAAAGCCATCGCCAGACACCGCTGATAATCATTTTTTTTACCAAAATTATAACTAATATATATATAAGGAAGGAGACAAAATTCAATTAAATAGAAGGCGATCGAGATAGAACTTGGTTTACCGAGAGTTGCAGATCTGAAAGTGGTCCAACCATCGACAAAATTTCTGTTACCAGTAATGCGAGTGACACTACTTCCATCTCCAAGCAGAACAACGTTGGGCTTGTAACTTGGGATTTCCACATTTTCCTCATAAACCCCTTGTTTAACATAGATAATAGTTCTATCAACATAACTATTATTTGGAGCAAAGTTGATAGCATCAGTGATGGTGGTGAAGTTTCCTGTTCCATCTGCAGCCACCGTAAGCACCTGGCTCGGATCATATGCGCTCTCAAGGATCCGACGATCTTTCCTTGACATCCACGTTGGGAAACCCATGAGGCGCCGATTGGTGCGGCCTCTAGGAACCCCTTGCCTAGACAGAATTGAAAGAGAATTACTCACATGCTTATAAGTGTCGATTATGGAATTTACAAGAGATGGCTTCGAAGGACCCGATGCTGAATCCAGGCCTTCCAAACATGTGTTCTTGTTTGTGAGAGCTGCGCTAAGATATGCTCTTGCATCATCTAGTTTTCGTCGGTCGGCTGCAGTACTAATTCGAGACACGGATCTTTGTAAAGAAGACAAGGTGATTTGGTGCAGTTCCTTGCAGTCTTGGATGGTTCCTCTTTGTTTCTCGATTATGCTCAAGTGTCTGGCATTGAAGAACAGATTGGAGAGCTTTTCAGATTCAGATATTGCGATTTGGAGGGTTTGCAGGAGGTATGTGACGATGTTTGGACTGATATTTATGGATATAGAGAGCTTCAATGAGTCAAAGCAGACATCTGGGTGTGGTGTGTTCTTGCAGAAAGATTTTATGGAGGAGAAATGGGTATTCAGAGAAGTTGTGGAAGAAGAAGAAGAAGAAGAAGAAGAGTTGATAGCCCATGTTGTTGAGTGGAATATCGTGGAGAGGAGCAGGAATAGTTTCAGAACGGAAGAAGTCATCAAAATTTGATCAGACAACCCGAAGACTGATATGGAGACTTAAAAAGGCCTAATTGGAGATGCCGCTGGGAACGTAAAAGTGCATGGTTTTCCTCAAGAATAATGGATTGGATTACACGGACTTTTAACTTTTAAGAGCATTCACGGGAAATTGGTGTCTTCCCTTATTTTAATACTTGGACGATGGAGCTGGCGGCTTCCCCTGCTCAGGTATTTCCTTCCTTCCCTTATTGTATTGTTTCTTAAGAAAAATGATGAACTCACAACTTAAACTCAACTATGATTCAACTTTTTTTTATAAGTGTCAACTTTTTTTAAAGGAAAATAATAAAAGTCACAACTTAAATCCAACTAAAACCTAACTTCTCTCTTTAAGTGTCTTAAATTAGAAATTGAGTCTTAAATATGAGAGAAGTTTGATCTTTTTTGAGTCTATATTATGACTGTATCACATCTTTTTTTTTTTTAAAAAAAAAAAAAGTCAATGGAGGAGAGAATGCTTTAAACTAGAAATTGAGTCTAAAATAAGAGAAAAGTTGAATCTTTATTGAATCTATGTTGTGACTATATCATATCTCTTTTCTTAATTACTTTGTATACAAATCATTAAGTCCCCTACAGTATTAATTATTGAATTTAACTTTGAGATATGGTTTTGTTTAGTTTATTTGTTTGTCTATTCGGCTACGGCTTTATTCGTAGGGTCGACATCAACATGGCCCAATAGTCACGATTTCTTTTGAAATTAGACTCTTCTCCGAGCTAAAGCCTAAAGTGGGTGGAGTACTTTCTTTTTAATTTTTTATCCTAAGCAAATTAAGTGGGTGGACTTCAACTGAGTAAAAATATCACATGTCGGCCAACTAAAATGACCATCTAGCCGTCTTAATTAGCAAGCCAAGCTTGTCGAATTGGGTCCCCCTTATCATATTACTAGTTGAGGAATTAAACTCATGGCAAACAGAAAAGAAGAGAAAATGGCTCATGGTAGAGTAGAAAAGCCACAAAACAATGTATACTTAAAGTACCCCCTTTTCCCCCTTTGAATAGAAAAAAGAAAAAGAAATGAAAACTTTATTTTTTATAATAAGAATTAGAGTTTTTTTTTTTTTTTAAAAAAAATAATAATAATAATTTATAGATGTAATATGCATCATATATATTTCGAAAGAGGGTTTACTTCTTTTAAAAGACGAAGAGAAATGGCAGAAATCAAATAGAATACCCATTAATTATTGATTGGGGTGGGCGGGCTAATGGCTAATTGGCTATGTTTAATCACTTGCAGAAATTCCTTTCATATATGTCAATTAATTTTACATTACAAACTAGAAGGAATATGCCTCTTCTATTAATCATACGAAAATAAACGCTTGAAAAATGGAATATTAAATGTTAGTGGGATGCACGAAATTACGTGTGCAAAAAGCACGATTACATTGCTCAAGGTATGCGTTGCCTATATATGAATTTTGGATTTTTATTTTTTATTATTTTTTATGTCCACATAAAAGGAGAGATGGAGATATTCAAACAACTTCTATTTTATTAAACGGTGTATCAACTGATTGAACTATCTCTTAGAGACATTTTGGATAAGTGTTGAATGGACTAGAACTCAGTCACTAACCCGCGGGGCTTCAAGATTGCTTACCCATAATACGTGGTGCACAGCGTAGGCCTTTGACGAGAGGCTTACATCAATCTAACGTTAGTAGATGTATTGCTTAATAAACGTAATTAATATTGGATGACAGTCGTCTCAATCGCTGAATTAAGAGGCCATGTGATGAGCTACGTTTCATCATCAATCAATAATCATGATGTATTATTTCAACAACACTTTTTTCCTTCTTTTTTTTTTTTAAATTTTTCTGAGTTAATTATTGCGATAAGCAAATGCTGATAGATCTACCATTTAAAAGTCTGCATGCATGTTAAGTTTTTTCATATCTTTTTTTTTTGTTTTGTTGTTGTTGTCATTTTCCTCTCTTTTCCACAATAACTTTTTTTTGGGATTTGGTATATGTTTATATGTTATATGTACCACGCATATTGCAACTTGAACTTTGTCTTTGAACAATCGGGACACAGATAGAAGTCAAATATTATATCAAGTTTTTTGTCGCAAGCGTCTGCCCGTGTCTCACATGTGAGATTCTTTATTTATTAATTATTGCATGGAATGCTAATATTATATTTTATAAAATAGCTCCGTCCCATTAATATTCCTTCAACTGAAAGCCAAAAGCAAAACTCTGTTTGAGATGATGTCAAATGAATTGGAGGCACCGTTGGAGCTAGAGGTGTAAATTAAATAGAAAGAGAAATTCTATACTTTTAAAAATTGGTTCTCAAATAATATGTTATTAGAAACATATTTTTTTAAAATAATAATAAATTTTATAAAATAGTGATATATCATCTGAAAATCAACTTTAGACAAAAAAAAACAAAAAATTAAAACGTATTAACAAGACAAGAACATGGTCTATTAATTATTTTTCCGATCAAGAACCTGTAGCTATTATATATGGGGTTTGCTAGGGGTTCTCCCCGTAATGTTCTCCTGACGTTCTCCTAGTCTTACGTAGAACATGATTTAAGAGAAAATAAAATTATAAGTACCGTTTTTTTGCCGACCGATTAATTTTTATAAGTTAATAATTAGGTTCTAATGCTTTAAAATCTGTTTTTTGATTCAAAACTAAAACCTAAGGGTAGAAGGTTAACCATTTAGGGATGGTATCACCAAAAATGGATTTGATCATCATAAATTTGGTGCTAATACCTCAATTTTGGTGCTAATGCCTTACAAATTTGGTGTTAATGCCTAAAAAAACCGGTGGTAGAGGCCACTAATTTTTTTTTTTTTTAAAATCATATTTTACGTAAGACTGGGAGAACGCCAGGAGAACCTACGGGGAGAACTCCTAGCATTTTCCATTATATATAGGCTGTCCTCTAATCTAGCCCATTATGTTGGAAACTATTACAGTACAGCCCCCACCCTATCGGCTATATATCATTGTTAATGAGAAGAGAATCTAGCCCACCGTCAAATCTACCACTACCAAGGTACAATAATCGCAAAGGGAAAAGATCCATTTAATTTTCTTTTGATAATTTCTGGGTAAGCCCCTAAATTAGAATTAGGATGATCTGTCCTCAAGGGGTAGCTTAATCGGCTGTAGATCACATGTCCTTAAGGGGTAGGTTAATCGGCTGTAGATCACACTTAATAAAACGAAAGTTACAAGTTCGAATCCTCCTCCCCCTTCTCTCGTGTGAGCATGTAAAAAAATAAATAAAAATAAATAAAAAATAGGATAATCTCCATTTTATTTTAACTGAAAAATATTCAGTTTTAATTATAATGGAATGATATTTATTTTCTTTCAAAACATGAATAGACAAAAATACTCATATCCGGCCGTTCAAATAAAATTGAGAAGATCTTGTTCCCCTAATTTAGGAATTGTAGTGAACAAAATAATAATAATTATTGTTAAACAATTACTTTAGTTAATTAATAGTTACAAATCTTTATCAATTAATTAGGGATTGTTAATACTTACTCGTAGCAAAGTCATACTAAAGAGAAAAATGGAGAAAGGATCAAAAGAGCAGGATCCTTTCTCCATTTTTCTCTTTAGTCGATCACCTTTTTCTTTAGTCTTTCTCTCGTTTTTCCTTTCAACTTTCTACAAAATTGTATAGGCTTAGGAGCTTAATTATTATTCAAACAATAAAATAAGACTTTTGCTCTAGCTAGGATGTTAGATCCGTCAAAGAAATCGATCTAGATAATCACTCTATGATCTTATCACGAGTCACAAATTTCATACCCAAAAAATAAAAAAAAATAAAAAAATAAAAAATTCAAGATCAATATGTCCACATGCACAACCATCGATCATTAATTCTCACCGCTTGAAACTATATATATATTTTTTAGTTTAATATATATAAGGAGAAGATAAATAGGTAGAGAATTAATTAGTTAAACTCCCAATCCAGACGTGTATCTGACACCCGTAGGTGGCAACCACAAGTTCCCTTCAATGAATTCGGCCACCGTAAAGTTATTGGCCTGACTGGATTCGTTGAATACATGGTAGCCTGGCCACTTAACGCGGTGAGCTGCTGAGCCTGCGGGCCCATAATTCATGTATTCGCCGTAGAACAATGTATCCAAATGCAAAGTGCCATTCCACTCGAGCCAGCCTTCAGGCCTTATGGCATTGCTCATGTAAGACTGCATGATAATGGTTCGTGAATATTGTTTCCACGGTCTACCAAGGTACGTGGCTGAGGAGTTGACAGAGTCAACCAAATCTGAATCGGCAGAGATGTTACAGAATTGGAAGGAGAAGCCCGTGGGTTGGTTTGGGTCTTTGCGACCCTGAGCGGTGATAGTGTTCTTTTGATTCGGTAGACCCTTTTTGGCTAGAATTTGACAGTTTTGGAACACTACCGTGCCATCACCGAATATGAAGTCAACGGTGCCACTGATACGGCATTCTCGGTAAAATTGGCGCATGGTGTGTGTATATAGCGAGTCTTGGAATCCCTTAACCCCACAGCGGAAGAAGACCGATAGGTCAGAGTCGGATCTTAAAGCAACTGCCTGATGCTTCTCTGGCCCTGAGGCGTTCTCGAATGTGATGTCTCGCGCTATGAACCCTCTGCCACTAACAGCTGAAAATAATAAAACAGAATAATAAGATAAAGATGACACATAAATATTCGTGATTCGGTTTATATGATTTATATCCACAACATCAAGCTTTAAGGCTGTTATTATGATATATATCATATTATATATATATATCTACATATATGGTATTATTAATTACTAGTATGTGTAAAAAAATGATGATTTGGGCATCATTACAGAATCTCGATACACTTACCAAAGGTTGCTGTGCGAAATGTGGTCCAACCGTCGATATAATTCCGATCACCGGATATGACAGTAGCGTCCATTCCATCTCCAATAAACATAAGGTTCCATTTCTTCTTCTTAATCTCCACATTCTCCTTGTACACACCCCTCTTAATGTATATGACATAACGGCGCATGCTATAATCAGGAGCTGCCAAGACCGCGTCTATCACCTTCGTGAAATTCCCACTCCCATCTGCAGCTACGACAGCATCAACCACTACCCCGTTTGCCTGAAGCAGTTTCCGGTCCTCGGATTCCACCCACGAAGGAAATTGGTCCTTACTTGTGAGCCTACGCCCAGGGCTTTCGGATACTGGGTGCACCATGCTTAGAAGTTGTTGGACCAAAGAGGTCACTTGGTTAAGCCCACCGCTCACCAATTCTTTGACAACATTGCCACTGGTACCGTCAAATCCGTCATTGCATGTGTCCTGATTAACGAGTGCAGCACTTAACCATGTCCTCAAATCAGAACCCTTGTCTCCAGTACTGTTATCTTTACCTGCTGTAAATAATACAAGAGAAAAAATAAAAATTGAAAGGAGATCGGAACGACAAAGATTTATCTGACAAATTATAAATTTAGGCTTCAGCAGTTAGCTAGCTAATGATTCATGTAATTGATCAAACAGAACTAATATTGACTTAATACAAGAACAATCTCAACTCTGCTGAGGGCCCCTGTATATCTGCTGCATCCAAATAAGAAAAGCACGAAACAGTCCGATCGTTGACAGGTAGCTTCACGGGAGCACACTGTGCACTAGAAGTACAATTTTAAACCTATCCAGCTATCCGCGCTCATGACCCAATCAAGTACATATATATTCCCCTTAAGGCCCTAAGTTAATTTGCTATCACCATCATAGCATTCCCATCTCTTGGAAAAGCGGAACTCTTTCATAATTAAATATAGATGCATGCATATAATTAATTAAATAGATGTATCCAAAAATATTACTGAGAGTGATTAAATTAAAACACGTTCTGGTACCTTTGGGATTCTGGGTAGCAGAGAGAGACCAACTTAACTCGTCAGACGACAGGTCAAGCAAATCAAGGCAGTCGGAAATGGCGCTGGAAAGGCGAACATCGCCAAAGACATTAACAAACGGAGAGATAATGGAGGCCACCTGTTCTACAGCGTCGATTGTGTTCTTCACAGAGTCGACGAATTCGGATGAGGGCACCTTCAAGCATTCCAACGGCGGGAAATCTGTGCGAGAGCTAATAGTAAATGAGGGGCACACGCATAGGATAAGCATCAACAAGAGTACTTTTAGCAGCTTTGTGGTAAATGATGGAGCCATTTTGGAGCAGTTAGTTTTCTCAGTAAAGAAACAAGAGAAAAGAAATTAGAAATTAAGTCTGACTACGACATAGTGTTTCTGGGTTTATAGCAAATCAAGAACCAAGAGGAGGGTGTATATATTTAAAGCTGAAAGAGATGATGAAGGTGGGGATTCGTCTGGGTGGGTGAGATAATTTAAGAGGGGTACTGGTCGTGCAGTGACATTAGTCATTGTGTCAAATGCTATCATCCAACGTGTCGGCACTAACAAAAATTAGATGGGCGCGGTTTGGCTTCTCTCTCACTCCACATCCATATGCAAATGTGCGTTTGTCTTCCTTTCCAGCCTATGTGTTATAAGTTCTGACTAGCACGTACAACTTTTCCCTATATATCGATGATGGATCGAATTGAAGCCTCTGCCCCTCTTTTGATCCTCTTTGCACTGATGAACCCACTTAAGCCATGATTAAAATTAGTAAGTGTGACTACTTTTTACTATCCCAAAAAGCATGGCATATGCATGCTCACCGCCCAATGACACGAGAGTATGGGGGGCCCACGCAAATGTCCCCCGGCCCCCTTCCCTCTCCCTTTCCAAAGCCAATATCCAATGTTTCTCCTCCCTTGATTTCTGTAAAATTAAAAAAAAAATACTATACATGATAGTGATGATACATCGATGATCGTCTCCATATTTCTAAAGTTTATGGAGCGTGATTTTTATTTATAGTATTTAGTGCATAAAGATTAGATTTTTTTTTTTTTTTTAAAATGAAGAAACCATATCACATAGACTATAGGGCTATGTTTGCCAAGGGACCAGGGCTGGCACTGTAGCTGGTCCCGGTACTGTAGCGCCTTTTTAGGGTTTAGTGTTGATTGGTTTGAGTGAAAATGTTTTGTAAGAAAAAATAAAAAATATATTTTATATGAAAAAATGTAAAAAATTTATTTTGTAATATTTGTTTTATTTGAATAATAATAAAAAATATGATTAAAGTGGTATAAAAAGTAAAAATGTTAGGATTAATTTTGAGGTGATGGGTTTTTTTTAGGGATTGAGGAAGCTACAGGACCGACCCAGCTACAGTGCTGGCCCTGGCCCCTTGGCAAACATAGCCTAGAAATCATGGGAGAGAGATATGGGAGTTATCAATAAAATTATGGGGTTTGCTAAGGATTATCTTCTTAATGTTCTCCTAGTGTTCTCCCAGTCTTACATAGAACATAATTTAAGAAAAAATAAAATTGTAGTAATCTTCACCATCGATTTTTTTAGGCATTAGCGCCAAATTTGAGGCATTAACACTAAATTTTAATAGTAATGATACATTGATGATCATTCCATATTTCTAAAGTTTATGTAGCGTGATTTTTATTTATAGTATTTAGTGCATAAAGATTAGAATTTTTTTTTTTTTAATGAAGAAACCATATCATATAGAAATCATGGGAGAGAGATACGGAAGTTATCAATAAAATTATATCTTCTGTAAAATCATGTGTTAATAGCTAGCTAGCTAGCTAGCACTAGATCGAACTAATTCCAGTTCTAGCTTTCCAGTACTGTAGTAGTCATCCAAACATGCTTTAAGTACCTTAGTTTGCTAGTGTATGGAAAATGACGTTTCACCCTTTTTTTTGTTATTTTTCTTTTCCTGTTCAAGA
Organism: Carpinus fangiana; assembly: GCA_006937295.1. Taxonomy (NCBI): domain Eukaryota; kingdom Viridiplantae; phylum Streptophyta; class Magnoliopsida; order Fagales; family Betulaceae; genus Carpinus; species Carpinus fangiana. The sequence goes on along the minus strand of CM017321.1, from coordinate 44,485,776 downwards.
TCGAGAGGATCGGAGGTCAATAATTAATGAGATTGCACGTACATATACTGCAGCAAACCTTCCGCCTTTGCTCATCCATTGTCGGTGATTTTTTTTTTTTTTTTCTAATTTTTGGGCAACTATTAAATGTTCAAAACGCAAGACAAGGGGATTCAAGTAATGAAGGGGAGAGAGAATATGGAAATGCTTCTCGTAATTATAACGCTTCATTTAGCTTATAATTAAGTTGTGAGCAAATAAATTGGTACGTACGATCCAAATTAATATATTGAAGTGAGAACTGTTTTTGCTCCTCCTATTGAAGGGTCCTCTAGAGGGGTCGTCTTTTGTGCCCAACCATGTTTACAAATAAATCCAATATTAATGGATCAGAAGGGATCACCAACGTACAACACTATCAAAATTGACCTTCGGAGAGTTCGGATCGAGTTGGAGTCCATGTTTCGAGTTTAATGGCCGGGCATCTATGAACCATATTGTCGGTCATGAGTTCATATGAGGAAATTTCTTAACTTTTTTTTTTTTTTTTTTGGGTTTTGGTGGGGTTAGATTTTAATGTACATGAAAAGATTAAAATTTATAATTAGAGAGCTGTACGTATCGATCAACTATCTATCAAAGTCGTTTGCACTAATAATGTTGCGAGAATATATTTGGGGATCGAATAAAACCAATTATAAGAGGGAAGAGCGCGTAGTAGGTTCTTTTCCCAAAGTAATAAAGGCATTTAAAGAGGACGCGAAAACGCGTTGTACAGCTTTGCTTAGTTATTGTCTGCTTTTATTTATAAGAAGAAGAAAAAAAAAGAAGGAACGGGATCCGCTTTATCGTCGATCTCTTCTTGAACATGCATGGACGGCTCTCCTTTTTTTTCTTTTTTAATATAAAATGTTTGCTTTATTTCTCTTTTACTATTGACTTTTATGCGATTTGTCTATCTAGAATCTTTTAGGTGGGACGTTGATGCCTCACGCTCTTTCACTTCCCTTAAAATAAGAGCCCTTCAAATCTCAATCAACCAGTATCCTTCTAAAATGTCTATAATGGAGGCACCGCCTTCTTTTCTTTTCTTTTCTTTTCTTTTCCTTTTCTTTTATTATTATTTTATTATTTTATTATTCAAAGGGGGGAAAAGGGTTAAGGGGTCTTTTTCACTTCATATAGTGTTTTGAGAGGTCCTGTCTTTAAATTCAATCATCGAATGACGATTGATGAGGTCTCCCTAGTCCTACTGCATGCACACACGTACGTGGCCAAAGTGGCCGCCTTTAAACTGGGATTTTCTCTGATGGACTTGTCGGGTCACAATTAAGAAAGGTTTCTTCATTCTCAGGGGCCACCCAGACCCAAACCCTTGCATAACAAATTTTATATACTGGGCTTTAAGGTTTGTTAGTCTTGGGCCTTAGGGCAAATGCATCATCGTTTTGAGTTTCTTAATTTGTAAGTCCCATTATCACTAACAATCTTCGTTTTCTTTTCCCTTCTTAAAGTGGGAATTGCAACTCAAAGGTAAGGAACTTTGACGTACGTGAAAGAGCTCATTTAAGGCCCAAATGAGTTACTCAGGCCCAAACCAATCTACTGAATCCCACCTAAACTGACTAACCTATTGATTGGGCTGATTGGTTTGTATAGGCCTAAACAATTCTGTTGAGACTTTATCTTTCTTTTTTTTTTTTTGGATATTGTTGAGACTTTATCAAACCTCAATATATAGCTCGGTTCATTTTGGATGATAAATTGATAATAACTTGTATCACCTAATTCCACTTCAAAATTAAAAGATTAAGGCTCCGTTGACGTGAAATGGTTTCTGTTGAAAAATATTTTAAGGAAAATAATTTTTCCTGAAAATGTTTTCCGCCAAAACCATTTTACGGTGTTTACTACGCGCATGAAAAATTAATTTTTTTTAATATTTTCATTTAATTATATTTACCTATAAAATGTAATTTTTATTCACAATATAAAAATATTAATATAAAATAATTTATGTTTGATTGTTAAAATTCGACAAAAACAATCAACCTATCTAAGAATACTTTTGGATTTTCCATTTTTTTTAGAAAAAAATAAAATAAAATAAAATAGAAAACGTCTTTTGAAAGAAGTGATGTATCTAAAAATGTCCATACATCTAGATTAAATTGAACTTTAATACATCAATATTATGAATATTTCACATCTAGGAAGATTGATATATATGGAAGGGCAAGTAAATTACATATTTCTTCATCATACATTTCAATGTCCTTGTTAACCAGCATTGTAAAACTTTCACCACTTCAATGGAAACATAAAGAGAAATGGGGATCAAGTAGCCATACAAAATCAATGCCCTTACGAATTGTAGGAAACCAGAAACCTAAGGCTTTGAGGGATTGGAGAATTTATCATCATCTCCCAATTGATTCATTTTCGAACTCTAAATTTCCGACATAAGTATAGAGATTTGAATTTGGATCCTCACAACAGATGGTGCCTTTGAATTTTCTGAATTCTTCATCCTCATTCGCAAAGTGTGGCTTCTAAGCACCTTTTAACTTTGAGATTAGTTTCTCCATCAAGGTTCATGGTCTCCACATAACAAACACCATCCTCATAGTTGGAAGATAGTAAGAGGAGATCACTTGGAAAATATTAGTTCTTATAAACTTTAACCGCATCTCCTACAGAAAGTTCTCTTCATGTTTACGTCGTAGTAAATACCGTAAAATGTGAAAATAATTTTTTAAAAACTATTTTACGTCGAAGTAAACGGAGCCTATGTAATAACAAATGAAAATAAAACACTCTCTCTCCTTTCAGTATGATAACATTAATGAAGAAAGTTTTAGAAGTAGTGCTAAAGTGCATGCTACTGACTTTTACTACGAAGTCATTTATAAACTGGCGTAATATGAAAAAGTTATAATATTTTAAACATTTTCTAAGCTTTAGAGATAGATTCCAATAATCTCCGATAGTAGATTCCGATAACCTTCGGGAGCGTATTATAAGTTGACTTTTGTTAGTGGTCGGTGAGTTTCGGCAAGCCCCAATGTTGATGCACAGTTTCCGATTGGTGACGTGGCATGCTTGCTGGTCTCCTGATGAAAATCTCCCAAACGTGAAGTACCTGCACAATGGAGAAAACAATAGGATCGAAGAGAGACCGGGGGTGAGCCGGCGGGGCCACTCCAATGCTTAAGTCAGTATTTTCTTGAGAGTGATAAGAAAACAACAAAAGCGTAAAGTTTGCTAGAGTTGCGTTACCAGAATGTAAGGTAGAGATTGCATTATATAGACATGAAGTGGTTGTTCCCTAACCGGTGACTGACTCTTCCCTGATTTGCTGCGTGGCAGTCTGTTATCGAGGGATTTGAGTAGTTATTTGTCCCTTGATTACGGAGATCAAGGTAGGATTCGGTCGTTGGAATTTGAATTTCAAATTCCTGCAAATAGAGTATGAATTCCGTATTTCCAGGCTCTCAACATTCGAATTGGATAGATAAGATCATATCCATTTGAATTCAAATGGATTTAGATCCCCGATCCCTAAATTCCCAGGTCTCGGATGTGAGGGCTCGGATTTGGAGGTCTCGAACAAGAAGATCTTGGAGGCCTCGGACACGTGGGTTCCGATGGCCTCGGACATGTAACTCGAATCCGAGTTTGAGGCTTCGATCTAGGCTTCTCGAACATCTGAGAAGAGGTCTCGGATGTTCGAGGCCTGAGATGTTCTCGGGCTTTAGCTTACTTGGGCTGCGACTTGGGCCAGTGAACTTTAGGACCCGTCTAAGGTTGATCCACGACCTAACACCCAACAACAAATTTTAGCAACCTCCAACTGACGACGACCTCCCGATCGAGACTTTGGCTATAACAAAGTGTGTGCAGAAGAAAAAGCTAAAACTCGACAAAATGGTTTATGATTTAAAAAAATAAAACAATTTTAAAGAATAAAAAATAGAAAAAAAAAAAAAAAAGTATTTTTCAAAAAACATTTCGTTTGGACGAGCCTTTAGAGCAATCCGGATCCATTCGGCCTAGCGCCGAGCGAGCGACTTCAACTCTAAAAAAGATTTGATTTTTCTTATTATTTATGGGCCATGGTCCATATGGCACCATATCAATATGGCACGTGGTTTTCTGTTGGGAGGTTTCATACGGAACTACGGACAAAAGAGGTTGCGGAATGCGTGCAGTTTGACAGTTTTCCATCTCACTCTGAAGTGGGCGACGTCAGATCCATCCCACGCTGATCGTTAGTTTTATGAGTATGATAAGCACTCACGTACTTGTCTCTATCTGCGTAAATAGAAATACCTACCGCCACCATCCGGATCACGACGCTGACGCTGATGCGTCTGAGTTGGTCTGCCTGACATACCGTAGGACTAGGAACTTCGCCTCACTTCCTTCATCCCCTCCCCCCTCTCTGTTTCTCTGTTTTCTCGCTCATCAGGCGATCAAATCAAAGCGAACGGCATTTTTTGAAGAAAAAAAAATTTTATTTGTTTGAATTTGCAGAGGCGGAAAGGGCGTCCCTTCAGGAGATAATTAATAACCTACATTAATTCTCTTTTGATCAGCTGAGTCCAAGTAATTTCTCTCTCTAGATATACTCTTCCCACTATCATTCCTTTCTCTTCAATAATTTTATTTCAATTCTTACTTTGCCTTTTGGTCCTCTATGATTCAGTTTTTTCTTTTAATTTTATTAAAAGAAAGCAACTCCAATCATTTGCTTGAGTTACAGCAATTTCCTCAGCGCCCGAATTATACGTTTTCTATATATTTTCTGATTTCATTTACATTTGAGGTGTAAAAAAATTTGACCGGATTGCCATTTCTATGGAACATATATATTAGTAGTCGTGCAACTGATGAACAGGCAAATTTACAGTACACCATGCTTGGGAATGGAGTGATCGGGATCCTCTCCGAGTCTTGCAATAAGTGGGAAAGAAGGGTGCCTCTGACCCCATCACACTGTGCTCGACTTCTACACAGTGGAAGGGATAGAAGTGGAGTGGCTCGCATTATCGTGCAGCCATCCACAAAACGCATTTATCACGATTCACAATACGAGGATGTGGGCTGTGAAATATCAGATGACTTGTCAGAATGTGGCCTCATCTTGGGTGTTAAACAACCGAAGGTGCAGCCATTCTCTGTGCTTTGCTAGCTTCCAAATAATTAATATGCCCTTCAACTTAGCAAATTTTTTTACATAATTGTTGTTTTGGTTTTTCCCTCAGCTGGAGATGATTCTTCCCCACAGAGCCTACGCCTTCTTCTCCCATACGCACAAGGCCCAGAAAGAAAACTTGCCTTTGCTAGATAAGGTTTCTCCTTGTTTACACATCTTTATAGAAGAAAATCAATTTGTGATGACATTTTTGCTTCTCCTGACTCTCTCTCTCTCTCTCTCTCTCTCTCTCTCTCTATGATATGTAGATACTCGCTGAGAGGGTGTCGTTATTTGATTATGAGCTTATCGTTGGGGAACACGGGAAAAGGTTGCTTGCGTTCGGAAAATATGCTGGTAGAGCTGGTTTAATTGACTTCCTACGGGGGTTAGGACACAGTATGTTTCCCTGCCTAGTGCCTACAATACCTTTTCCAAATTCCCCTGTTTTCATTGAAGAAAAGAGGTTTTGGACTACAATTTCTCTTCAGATACCCAAACTTAGAGCTTGAATAAGTGCATGCTCTGACTTTTTTTTTTTTTAATATGAATCTCATTTAGTTATGTTGAATCCTGACCAAACTTTTCTCTCACTAGGGTATCTAAGTCTTGGATATTCAACACCTTTCCTCTCACTGGGTGCATCTTACATGTATCCTTCCTTGGCTGCTGCTGAGGCTGCTGTAATTTCAGTGGGTGAAGAAATAGCAACTCTTGGACTGCCATCTGGAATTTGTCCACTGATCTTCGTATTCTCTGGTTCAGGAAATGGTAATTTTTCCATTGCAAATGATTCTCCCTTCGTCCATCCATGTTTGTATCTATTGAAAAATGAAGGTTACCCTATTGTTGAAGTGGATTGCAACGTTTTGATATCTGCACTTAGTTTACTTGATGATATCATCATCAATGTGAGGTTCTTCAACATGCTTCTGATTATAACTCTCAAAACACTAATAGAATCAGTTTTGGTTCTTGTATTCATATGTGCAAATAGTTTTCTTTACTTTTTCGGTTAGGAATTTTACAAGTAATTTTGTCATAAATTTCTATAGCATTTAATATGTACATAATTTTTTAATTTAATTTTTAATTCTCTCTTTCCTCATTTCTTCTGTAGTTTCTCTTGGTGCACAAGAAATATTTAAGCTTCTTCCTCATACATTTGTGGATTCAAGTAGGCTTCCAGTGCTATTTGAGGTGGTAAGTTAAGAGTATCATATCTGTTCCCTGTGGTGGTTCATCTAATTATGGGGCATAGGTAGGATTGCATTAGCTCATGGTTCATTTGTTGAAAATTTAGTAGGTAATCCCTTATGTTCCCAGCTCACATTTTCTTGTTGACCATAAACTGGAGTAAATAAATATATCCAAACTTCATTTCTTCGAGGACTCGAGGTATAAGATAAGTGAGACGACTAGACTCCATGTAGAACTGTATAAGGACAAGTTTGCCTTGTGTTGTATAGCATCTTTAATCTGAACCCACAAAGAGGCCTTGTCCCAAGCACTTGGCCACAATGAAGATGAAGCAGTTTCTAGAAAGATTTAAGCGTGGGATTGTTTACAACTCTATCATCCATAGAGGAATTGATATTCTCTGTTGTTATAATGTTAATTAAATGATTTAAATCAATATGATCCTATCAGCTTAAGTTTTGGGATTAGTGGTGATTTAACATCTGTACCTTTTCTTCTGCATTTGTTCTTTTGAACTTTTGAAATTTTATCTTTCATATCCCTGTGGGTAAGCTTCTCCTTCGATTATATTTCAAAAGTCTGCAGATAAAGCATCTGCATTTGAAAATTAGATTATCTACCTATCTTTACATATAAACAAATATATTATCATCAAATATGTCCAGCAAGTTATGCTATGTACTATCATATAATGTTTAAATGCTGGACTTCATCTAATTCTTTATTTACTGGAATAAAACCTAAAGAAGGCAATAATTATACAGAGTAGAAAACTTTCATCTTTCTAAGTAGTTGAATAAAATGAACCAAAAGGGAAAAAAAGAAGAAGAAAGTTTTGAATATGTAAAATTTTTCAACATAAAATAACTGCATCTTCAAATTTTTGTTTAGTTGCGTTGCTTGTTTTGCACGACTTGGGAGGGCTTTGGCATGATTCTCCAAATGTTTGAGCTCCTTCCTTCAGGTTTAAGAGGTAGGGGTGGAGTCTCAACTACAAGGTTGTGTTACAATGGGTCTGGTTTTTAAAAAATATGCCATTTTGGGGCTTTACTGGGACTAACTAGTAAAAGACCTAAAGCAGGAAGTGATCTAAGAAACCAATCACATTCTGGTAAAAAATTTCAATATTGAATTCGTTTAGACATTCTATACTGGGACAGATTGAAATAGGGTTAGGTTATATACATTCTAATTATGAGAATGGGTTAATTCAAGCGTATCTAAATAGATACTATGTTTGCATATGGATTCCCATAAGTTGCAGTCACCATTAAAGGTCAACTGTCAACTGTCAAATGTTAATTATCCCTTTTCTTTTTTTTTTGTTGCAATGGACAAAACTGTCCAGTTGAAGAGGGTCATTAAAGGTGCAAAGTTTAATGAAACCTTCTGTATTGTATGGAGCATACGGAAATAGTTTGGAAATTGATTATTAATATCAAGGTTTTTTCTGGAATCAAGCAAAATAGTCATAGAAATTAAGAACAAAGATGTGCAAAAAAGTTTTTCCAACCAGTTCGTATTGATCGGAGAGGCGCAAAGTCTTTGAGTCCAAACACCATACGCACAAAAATGTCTGGTGTGCAATCTTGGTGGCTATTCCATTGAAGTTTTTTTTTTTTTTTTTACTTCACAATNGTCATTAAAGGTGCAAAGTTTAATGAAACCTTCTGTATTGTATGGAGCATACGGAAATAGTTTGGAAATTGATTATTAATATCAAGGAACTTTTTTCTGGAATCAAGCAAAATAGTCATAGAAATTAAGAACAAAGATGTGCAAAAAAGTTTTTCCAACCAGTTCGTATTGATCGGAGAGGCGCAAAGTCTTTGAGTCCAAACACCATACGCACAAAAATGACTGGTGTGCAATCTTGGTGGCTATTCCATTGAAGGTTTTTTTTTTTTTTACTTCACAATCCTTGATCTTCTGTCTTTTCATTTGATGAGTTAATTCCAACACTTTTTTAGCATGGAAAATATTGAAATTTCTCTTTTTGATCAGGCCAGGGATCACACTCAACCTGCACGCGCATCAAAGAGAGTCTTCCAAGTATATGGTTGTGTTGTGACTTGTCAAGATATGGTTAAACATAAAGATCCTACAAAAGTATTTGACAAAGTAAGTTACGGCTTTGTTTCCTCTCATTTTTTTTGAAAGTTTTTATCCGTAAGGGGTGGGGGGGATGTGTGTGTGTGTGGGGAGGATTTCCTTCACTCTGATCGCTTTTCCATCTTGCTGCCTATCCCATATGTGAAATTACAATGATTTGCTTCTTGTGTTGAAGTCCATGTTTAATTTTTCTCAAGTTTGATGCCTTCTCTCTTATTTCTGATTACTTCATGGACCAAATAACATTGAAAACAGGTTTCTCTGACCTTTAATTGCCTAAGTTCCAAGTCCAAGCTTATAGCCAAGCCCAAGCGGTATTGATCAGAGATTTGACTTAGGTTTGATGGCTATGACGGGTTCATCTTTGATTCTTTTAGGCTTTGAATGTCATGTATCATTAGTTTTAAGTGAAAGCATTGATTTTCTTGGGCGTAATTGACTTTGTGACTATCTTAAAACATAATGTACTTGTTCTAAACATTTTATCTTGCTAGGCGGACTACTATGCGCATCCAGAACACTACAAACCAATTTTCCATGAAAAAATAGCTCCATACACATCTGTAATAGGTATGTAGTCCTCTTTTCTATTAACATATTCTGATGCAAATTATATGCTATAGCCTTTGCCATTATTTTGTAAAACTTAATTGGGATTTTTGGCTGCTATTATTTTGTTAATTAGCTTCAAATGTACTCTTTAATAGTGAATTGCATGTATTGGGAGAAAAGATTTCCTCGGTTGTTGAGTACCAAGCAACTTCAAGATCTCATTGGGACAGGATGTCCACTTGTTGGAATCTCTGATATAACTTGTGATATAGGGGGATCCATTGAGTTTGTTAACCAAACCACATCAATTGACTCACCTTTCTTCAGGTATTTTTCTTTTGTAGGTTCATTTCCTTTGCATACATTTTTATGTTGTTCTCTATCTTTCAGACATTGTACGTCATTTGATCAACTTGTGAATTTCTGCTTCTTAGATTGATTCCCAGACACAAGCCAAGCTAAAACATTGAGCACAGTCCAAAAAGTTATAAATTGTAGTAGCTTAGAGGCCCTGGAAGAATGGAATTAGACTTGATGTCTCCATGTGCTTTCAACCCTTCTCTTATACTTAGGGTAGAAGAAAATGGGTAAAACAAGTGCAGAATGTCACACTTGAATGTAAAAGAATGATGCTTCATTTAGACATCTTCATGATTTGTTACAATCCAAAAGCTAACACATTGCTTGCTGTTAGGGAGAGAAGTACCAAAGGAGTCAATCAAGAGTATATTAATATATATATTTAGACACCACACTAGCCCAAAAGCCTAAGCTAAGGGGCTTGGGTTCACTTAGGTATATTAAGCACTCACTCTCTTTATATTTTCTCAACGTGAGATACAAACCTTATAAGCGCATTCACAACAAATTTCCTCCTCACTTGTGAGTCTCTTCCACATTTACCCAACTCCCTCAAGTGTTAGTCCTTTACAAATCCAAGAGTATCATGTTTACTCCAAGAGCGGAGCCAAACTCTTTTACCGGAATCAAATCAAACACGTCAAACCAAGACACTTGTATCGGCATTAGTTGAAGCTAATCATGGCTTTGATACCAATTGTTAGGGAGAGAATTACCTGGGATGTCCACAAGAGTAAGTTATTATAAATATTAGAACACCACTTCCAGCTCAAAAGCCTAAGCTAATGGGCTTGGGTCCACTTAAGTATATTTACTACTCACTTTATATTTTCTCAATGTAGGACACAAACCTCACAAGTACACTGACAACAAATCTTCCATCACTTGTGAGTCTCTTCTATATTGACCCAACTCTCCCTCAAGTGTGAGTCCTTTACAAATCTAAGAGTATCATGTGTACCCCATAAACTAGATATCTCTATTAAAATCAATGTATTATGAAACACCATGTAGTCTCACAACCTCTTTGACAAAAAAAAAAAAAAGCATCATTATGGGTAGCATTAGAAGTCTTTGAACCAGGGATGAAATGTGCCATTTTTTTAATAGCATTCAGTGGCAACAAGTATACATACAACATGAAATCTGTACTCAAATGAAATCGAAGAGCCACTGGTTTGGGCAATGGTTTTTACATACTAGTGACTTGTGAAGTCCTTTTTCCAAATTGACATGTTTGACTGCATCTTACCAATCGATCAATATCTTTGTAAATATTTTACCAAAGAACAATGGTCAGTTACTATTGCCAATGTCTTGTCTTTGCCAAGATCTCCAACCCCCCCCCCCCCCCCCCCCCAAAACCATTGCTGGGATGCTTCCTATTATCTGCTCAGGTAAGGACCTCTCTGGAATGCACAATTGATTGTCTTTAATTAAGTACTTACCATGCAACTTATATGTCAGCACACTCACTCTAACTCTCCCAAATTGGGCAATAATTCGACCAAAATATGAAACACTCTTCAAAGCCCATGACTTGGGTTGTCATCACTGATGCTAGCAACAAAGACCGCCTAATGAAAGGATCTACATCTTTATTGGGCTCAACGGTCTTGTACTTTATTGAAAAATTGAACTGTTGAAGGAAAGATCATCCACCCCGCATGACGTGAATTAAGCTTCATCTGAGAATTCAAATACCTCAATGTTTGATTATCATAATAGACCACAAGCATTGTTATGCCTAATAGTGTTGTCAAGAAACAATACTTCTTCAAGTTTACATAGAGTTTCTCCTTCGGAAAGACTTCTAAAACTTGGCACCAATGAATCACGTGTGCTTTTTGAGTTCGACTATATATCAATATATCATCAAAAAAGACAACTTCAAACAAGATTTAGAAAGGTTTGAGTACCTCAATCATAACCCACGTGAAAGTATTCAGTGCATTGAAGAGTCTATATGGAATCACTACCACTGATAAAAACCAGCCAGTGTCTTGAATGCAGTTTTCAATTTATTGTCACTCATTCTAATTTGATGATACCCACTCCCCAAGTTTATGTTGGGGAACATCTTTGGTTTAACTATCTTGTAAAGCGTATCTTCTAAACGAGGACTTGGACTTCAGTATGTGATTGTGATCTTATTAATAGCCCTACTATCTGCACACATCCTCCATGAACCATCCTTTTTAGGTGTAAGCAAGGGAGGATACACAAGGGATTTTGCTCTCATGTTTTAGAAGTTATTTGTAGGCAATGAACTGTTAAAATTCTTAAAATTCATGTTTCTGATTGAAGTTGGACATGCTGTTCATGTCTACTTTGCTTCACATGATGGACTATCATTTTGGAATCTTCAATTGTGTTTCTGAATAATCAAATATAATGTTAAAAGATTTTTTATATGTATTGATGATATGTTCAATCATGTTTTCCAGATATGATCCCCTGAATGATTCATATCATCAAGACATGGAGGGTAATGGCGTGATATGTTCAGCTGTTGACATTCTTCCAACAGAGTTTGCAAAAGAGGTGAAGTATACTCTCATCCAGGCATTTCTTTTCTATTATTTACTATGTTTCCCTCTATGCAAGATCTCTAGGAGAACGTTTAACTTTCCTGGTGTCTATTAACATGCCACTTAATTGTGGAAAGGCTTCCCAACATTTTGGGGACATACTATCCCAATTTGTCGGCAGTTTGGCTTCTGCAACAAATATTACGAAGTTACCTGCACACTTAAGAAGGGCTTGCATAACTCACGGAGGAACCCTTAACTCTTTGTATGAATATATTCAGCGTATGCGAAACTCTAATTCAGAGTAAGCTTCTTTTTCATAAAATATTCCTTTGCCTTTTCATTGTTACTCTATTTATATATGGTAATAATTGGGGTTCCACAGGATTTAATCATTATTGAGCTCAAAAACCTGGATTAAGAAGTGTACTCTGTGATTGCTCTCATTTCAATAAAATAGTGAACTCAGTTTTATACTAGTTCAAAGTGAAAGGTTATCAGAAATAAAAGAAACTTCAAAGTAGGCTCGACCAATATGCCTCCACTATATATACCTTGAATTTTTCTTTATTTCTCACTTATATACCTATCTACTCTTTTTTAGCAAAAACAGAATCTTAAAATATTGACTGCAGCTCTGAAGGTTCCTCTATCTCAATAATTTTTGTAAATCTTTTGTCTACTTTTTTCTCCAAAAAAAGTAGGCGGCCAAGAAGAGAACTTCATCTGCAGGAAATTTGCGCATGATTGATTTGATTTGCATGTATAGAGAAATAGGAAACTGAAATTATCATTAGCTACACCTAAATAACATCTGGACTGACATGGTAGAAACTATCTTCTTCTTTTTTTGTTGTAGAAATAAACATGATAAGATGATTTTTATGTTTGAACCATTGTCCTTAAATTGGGAACTTCAAATATGTCGAAATGTAAACAAGTAACAGGAACTTGCAGCATTCTTTGTTTGAGGGATAGAAAAATACATTTTCTTTTTCATTTTATTGTAATTCTGGTTTCACACTGCAGCGTTCTCCTATTTGCTTCCACTTCAATGGGGAAAAAGGATTTTCAAATATATTCTAAATAAGAATATATTGGAGTCCAATAATAGTCCACCCCAACTTCATAAAGTATGTTCATGCATTGGATTTCCAGCAAACTTTTGCAAAATTTCCTTTCATGACTGATTTGTCCCACACTGATGTCAAGATCTGCTCTGAAGATTTTACTCTTGTCTTCTATTGAGATCATTTTAGAGCAGAGAAATCGATTTGACTTATGGACATTTTTTAATGACAATCCAAGGAAAGAATATACACATCATCAAGTTCTTGAAAAAAGTTGTTCATCAATTTACTCGAAATGCTGTTGTTTTTTAAATATTCATGAATTCTCTTTCCTGGTTTGCAGAGAAATATCAGAAAATGTAGAAAGTTGCCACTCTAACAAAAAGAAATACCATATTTTGGTAGGTTTTTCAATTTATCTTACATTTTTAGCTGTTCATTCTCCTTTTAATGTGGAAGATTGGAATGAAATCAGCAAACTAGTGTTGGGTAGCAATATTATGTGAACTGTGTTAGATATTGGTTAACTCATATATTGCTGAATATTACTTGCAGGTATCTCTTAATGGTCACTTATTTGATCAATTTCTGATAAATGAGGCCTTGGATATTATTGAAGCTGCTGGTGGCTCCTTTCACTTGGTTAAATGTGAAGTGGGTCAGAGTGCTAACGTCATGTCATACTCAGAACTTGAAGTAAGTAAGCCTCTACTACAGTCTAATTGGAAGAGAAAATTGTTGTCTTGTCAATGAAAAGTTGTCCTATGTTTTTAAATCCCTTTCTCACTTTCTTTTACATCTTAGATCTTGAGTACTCTTTAAATTGCATTCCAATGTTTTATAAGCAACATGTGTATGTTGGTTGAACTATGTTATGAATGGCTATATCTTAACAGTGTACTCAAAAGATCCTAGGCAACTAGTGAGCAACAACCGACATCTGCCATTGCTGTTGTAATTCCTTATGATGCATAGAAGGTTAAAGCATAGCTCTTACTGTTACCATCTGTCTCTGAATAGTAGAGGAAAAGTAATAAAAAGCTCCCACCTGCCTCAATATTTTAACTTTCCAACTTTCCAACTTGTATGTCGAAAGTGAAAACAATCATTCTTTTGTGTCAAGTAAAATATAATAAAGGCTTTTTTGGTAAGTGTAAACAATTATTCTTGCCTTTTTTTCCATAGACAAACATATTGGGACAAGCACAAAAGAAAATGCTGAGTGTTATTTAGGAAAAGAGGGAGTATATAATTATTTTCTAACCTATAGAATTAAAAGAGTTGATATATATATATATATATATATTTTAAAGTACTGTGCTGATGTGGCAATGCTCATCGGCCCTTGTTAAAAAAAAAAAAACCAAGGGCTGATGTGGCAATGTGGGATGGGATTGTAGTATGTAGCATTAATCTTTTTTATTTATTTAAAAAAAAAAAAAAACATATTTTCAAATGGGCACAGTCACAGTGGATTAAGAATTTGTAGAATTCATTGCAGCAAATTCTAGTATCCACATTAAGCTCTCAAGTTTCTGCTTATGTGGTGATAGTTGTACTTGTACCCTGTTAGATCTTTTTCATTCCTTTGTGGAGGAGAGATAATACTGTATGGTTCAGGGAGGAAATATGTCATGTTTGTGTGAAAAGAAAAAAAAAATTGTAAAATAATCATTTACTAATAACATTGAACATTTAGAAGCTTTGTATCCTTATATGAAATCTCTCATGCACCAATATATTGAACATAGTCTTAAATGAGTGAAGTAAGCCTCTTTGGTTGGTTTTAATCTTATCCAATTCCAAACTATAAGGGGGAGCACCAAAGGAGTACACTAAATATACTAAATTTTCTACATACTAAATATACTAAATTTTCTTGCTACAACAATATGTAATTATTCAAGTTAAATTTTTATTTGTATGAGTAATTCCAGCATATTATTCACTTTATTTGTAGACAAACCTGTAACAATGCAGGGAAAGTGCTAGCCACATCTACGCTATCACTCCAAAATGACTAGTTAATTTAAAACTCTTTAGAATCATATATAAAGCCCACTCTCATCAAATAAGAAACCAGTGTGGGACTTAGTAGTCATGAGCTCCTTTTATACTCCTCCTTCATGTGGGCAATTCGTCTTCCTAATGTAGGAGTTATAAGTAATTTTAGGGAGTTCTGATTGCAATTTAGATAGTCATTTTGGAATGATAGCGCAAATGCAGCTAGCGCTTTCCATAGGTCGTTACAAAAAGCCCTAAAAAGAGATGAGTATTCATTTAACTCAAATATACCCATCCTGTTTAGCTATGATTTGTGTCAAGATAGCTGCATGTTTCTAATTTCTACTACCATATGTCAATTGAACTGAATACCTCTTAATGTGAGGGTTTCTCATATTATATAGACTTTGTGCAGCTAATTACGCGGCTGTATCTTCGCAATTACAGCAAACTAAGAGAACAAATAAGGCAACTATAATCTACCTATTAATTACAAGATGCTATAACTATAATACAAAAACATGTCATAACTAAAGAGACTAATTCTGACTAAATATATAAGCCGTATCTGACTGACATCCCCCCTCAAATTGATGCTGGTCGATCAAGCATCAATTTGCCCACAAGAAACTGATGACGCTGTCGTGTCGTGGCCTTCATGAACACGTCAGATATCTGAAGATTAGTGGAAAGTGACCAGTTCGGCTTCGGCAGCTCTAGCCTCCAGGGACCTTCGAGGCTTCGAGAGTCTTCGCACAATCGCACTTCGCAGTTCGCCAGTTCGCACGCACGAGTCGCACGACGGTGACGACGCACACCTTCAGGCTTCACCAGTTCACCGGCACCGGAATCAGGCTTCAGGCTTCGAGGAAGAGAGATAACACGATTGTCCAAGGCTTCCCGAATAGAATGACAATCTACTTCAATATGCTTCGTACGTTCATGGTAAACAGGATTAGTAGCTATATGAATGGCACTAGTATTATCAGCATGAAGAGGAGTATAATCAAATTGANCATGTTTCTAATTTCTACTACCATATGTCAATTGAACTGAATACCTCTTAATGTGAGGGTTTCTCATATTATATAAACTTTGTGCAGCTAATTACGCGGCTGTATCTTCGCAATTACAGCAAACTAAGAGAACAAATAAGGCAACTATAATCTACCTATTAATTACAAGATGCTATAACTATAATACAAAAACATGTCATAACTAAAGAGACTAATTCTGACTAAATATATAAGCCGTATCTGACTGACATCCCCCCTCAAATTGATGCTGGTCGATCAAGCATCAATTTGCCCACAAGAAACTGATGACGCTGTCGTGTCGTGGCCTTCATGAACACGCCAGATATCTGAAGATTAGTGGAAACATGAGGAAGAGAGATAACACGATTGTCCAAGGCTTCCCGAATAGAATGACAATCTACTTCAATATGCTTCGTACGTTCATGGTAAACAGGATTAGTAGCTATATGAATGGCGCTAGTATTATCAGCATGAAGAGGAGTAGAATCAAATTGAGAAAAACCAAGCTTAGCCAGAAGCCCACGAAGGGAGACAATCTCAGAACAAGCAGCGGACATTGCTCGGTATTCGGATTCAGTAGATGATTTAGAAACGCGAGCTTGTTTCTTACTCTTTCAAGAAATCAAAGAATCATCAAGAAACATGCACCAACCCGTGACAGACCGCCGAGTATCAGGATATCTGGCCCAATCCGCATCACTATAAGCAACAAGACTAAGAGAAGAACCGGTTGGGAAGAACAACCCACGGCCAGATGACCCCTAAAGATATCGAATGATATGGCGAACAACAGTTAAATGAAGATGGTGCGGAGTTTGCATAAACTGGCTAACCTGCTAAGCGAAGGAAATATTAGGCCGAGTAATAGTCAAATCTGTTGGAACACAGTAGGTTCGCTTCGATATTTTACATTGACCTCTATAGGAGTATCCACCGAAAAAGAATCCTGAAGACCGGCCAGGCTAATCAAATCCTAGGTATATTTATGTTGATTCAAGAATATACCTGAAGAATCGGTGAGCACCTCCAACCCCGAAAAAAATCCCGCAGCACCAAACTCAAACAGCTACACCAGAACCTTCGTGACACCAGCAATCAGCAACCAAAAAAAAATCCCAGCAGCCACACCAGAACCTGCCGGCAACCCAGATCGCCGACAGCCACACCAGAACCTTCCGACAGCCCCAAATCGCCTATAGCCACACCAGAATCTGCCGACAGCCCCAAATTGCCGGCAGCCAAGCTCGCCGACAGCACCACAGAACGCCGGAAACACTCCAAGTCTGCACAGATCCTGCCGACAACCACCACAGATCGCCGGGAACGCTCCAAGACTGCACAGAACCTGCCGACAACCACCACAGACCTAGCCGACAGCCACCAAGGATTCTCCACAACCTCCAAAGGGTCTGCCGACAGCCACTAAAAAAGGTAAACTGCCGCTACCCTCAACAGAAACTGCTGAATAGCAGTTTAGAACCCACCAGAATGATCGACAACTCCCCTGAAATTATCGACCGCCACAAAAAAAAAAAAAAAAAAAAAAACTAAAAAAAATCCAATTTAGACGATTTTGGCTCTAATACCATGTCAATTGAACCGAATACCTCTCAATGTGAGGGTTTCTCATATTATATAGACTTTGTACAGCTAATTACATGGCTGTATCTCCGCAATTACAGCAAACTAAGAGAACAAATAAGGCAACTATAATCTACCTATTAATTACAAGATATTATAGCTATAATACAAAAACATGTCATAACTAGAGAGACTAATTATGGCTAAATATATAAGCCGTATCTGACTGACACCATAAACTTGTAATGTTATTGGGCAATGACAAAGAGAAAAGTGTATGTGCTTCACTAGTTGATTATCTTTAAAATACCAAGCTATTCTATATGGTAGCTCTCTCTTTGGATTCCCCTAGCATAGCTTAGGTCTCCATACTCAAAGGACTATGTTTTCTCTATCTTACTCAAGTATATCCATCCTGTTTAGCTATGATTTGTGTCAAGAAAGTATGATTTAGAAGTTGTATATCTCCTTATAGATGTGTTTATTGTTTTGGACAGGTTGGTGCAGATGATAGGGCGGTGCTGGATCAAATTATTGATTCCTTGACTTCTATAGCCAATCCGAATGAAAAATCTGGATTTCCAAATCAAGAAACAAATAAGATTTCACTGAAGGTTGGTAAAGTCCAGGAGAGTGGCAATAAGAAGGGACATGAAATGAAAAGGAAGACTGCAGTTCTTATTCTTGGTGCGGGACGGGTCTGTCAACCAGCTGCTGAGCTGTTAGCATCAATTGGAAGTTTTTCATCCCACCAACAATATAAAGCATGCCTGGAAGATGATTTCATAGAGCAGAATGATGTTCAAGTTATTGTTGGATCTCTCTACCTAAAGGATGCAGAAGAGGTATCTTTATGAAAAATTTAGCTTCATCAAATTCTTTCAAGAGTATCAATTTTGGTTTCAGTCATTTAGGGGGAAAACTTCGTTTAGTCTGAGGTACTTGAGTGTAATGTACACATGTATGCATACTGTTCTATTACAATAGAGCTCATGTACATGCATATTTATGTTTATTTGCATTGAATGCCATTATTTTATATATAAATCATTTGATATTTATAGTAAAGGATTGGATGCAGATTGTTGAAGGCATTCCTAATGCAACAGCTGTTCAGCTTGATGTGATGGACTGTGGAAGTCTTGATAAGTATATTTCACAGGTAGATTCTTTTATGTGGTACATTTTTCTGCGATTACCTGAACTAATGCTCTGAAAAACAACCCATGAAACAACTAAAACCTTTCCCTTGCCAGCATTGATTCACCACCAGAGGGTTTTTTTTTTTTTGGGGGGGGGGGGTGTCAATTTAGGTTTTGTTCTGAATACCCTCCTTGTGAGAGTTGCTCCCTTTATATAGAAGTTGTCAAGCTAATTACAAGGCTGAAAATCAGCCATTACATTGGACTATGCAAGGTAAGAATAAACGCCTATCAATTATATGCGTATATACAATATACTCTTCTATATATAACTAGACTAAATAAGGTAGAATATATGATGCCTTAATAGACTAGGCCAACACATATCCAGCTGTAAATTCTGCTAACAGGGGGGGCTTGGAAAGCTTAATAACATTTTTAAGGCACCTGAAGGCCATGAAAACTGCATTGAACAACTTATAGGATTGGAAACAAGTTAAAAGCAAGCTAATGTGGGAAGGGCTAATTCCTTAAAACAGAAACTACAGAACCAAACAGAGCAAAAGGACCCATGGGAATATGGGATGTGAGGGTGGAGCTGCATTCCTCCTCTAATATAATGGGAGTGAGGAAACAGATTCATCCAATAGTTCCAGCGAAAATATTTATGCTATATACCAATAATACTTGTCATGCATGCATGGAGGCCGTCATTGGCATATACCCTTGTATTATCCTAAGTATATCTACTGTTTGCTCACCAGAATAAGTTGCTTCTTTTTACTGGATGATGTTGGATTTTATGTGGCCTTGATCATGGACTTACATTGTCAATGATTCTTCTTGCCCCTGTGCAGGTAGAAGTCGTCATAAGTTTACTGCCTGCTAGTTGTCACAATTATGTGGCAAATGCATGCATCAAGGTATATGACACTATCTCAATTTCATTAATCAGTATCACAGTTAACACACTATGATTGCGACCTAATATCAAATCTGCTTCTAGCCAAGGTTAACAAGAGAGGGTTCATAATAATGATGAACCTTGTAAAAATTCCGCAAGCAACTGAATTTATGGTTTATAAAATCTGAACACAAGTCAATATCTTTTTCAATAACTAAAGTGAAATATGCTTTTTACTGTAAAAACTGTGCAATAAATGATTTGTGGAAGACATTTGAGGTACCACTCCGATTAGTTAAACACGAAACCTAGGGATTGGGTTTTGAGATTTGATCTTAGACTTAGCCATAAGAGATGATTTGTCATTCTAAGAGGAAACAGTGTGGTCAAGAACTGGAAATAATTAAAAAGAATCTGGATTGTTACAGGAGACGACTTGAATAGAATTATGTTGACTGCTTTATAGAATATTGAAGCACCAAAAGTCAAAAAGAAGAATAGGATTGTCATATCCTGGATGCTGTCCATTCTTTCTTCTAGCTAATGACATTATAATGTCTCTTAATGCAGCTTAAAAAGCATCTCGTTACTGCTAGTTATGTTGATGAGTCCATGTCCATGTTAGATCAAAAGGCAAAGAGTGCTGGTATTACAATTCTGGGTGAGATGGGTCTGGATCCTGGAATAGGTAATTCCAACCCTTGTATATAATGGTCTGTTTCTATAAAGAATCTTCCTCAGCATGACATAGACTGTATAAACAAATATGCTCCAACTGACTGCTTCTCGTATTCATGAAAGTTTAATACATGGAATATTATTTTCCAATATGCTTTGCCTGTCTTTTAGTTTAGTATAACATTTTCTTATGCACATGCTTTCCATTTAATATTCCAACAATTGATTCCAACTTTTGGAGAAAAGATTATTTACTTATACTGCAACTTTTGTTATTGATGCAATAGATCATATGATGGCAATGAAGATGATTAACCAAGTTCATGTTCGAAACGGGAGAATAAGGTCTTTCACTTCTTATTGTGGGGGACTTCCATCCCCAGAAGCTGCTAACAACCCATTAGCATATAAATTCAGGTACTTGTTGGAAGTACTTGGATTTAAAACATTCATCTTCTATGGCTTTCTTTCAACTTTTCAAACATAAAAACACCTTCTTCCCTTTTTATTATTTTCCTTCTTTTTTCTTTGTGGGGAGAAATGGGGGGAGGGGGATAAAACAACTGTTTGGAATATTCAGTTAATATTTGAAAATTATTCTGGAAAATTATGTTACATAAATAATATCATGCATCTGTCAACTGTATGTCAATAACAGAGACTGATCAGATTGAAAATATGCATTGATGAATTGATGCTTATAAGACAAACAAAAAGTTTTTGTACTTTTATATGTGGGTGCATGTCTGGCAACTCTTAGACACATAGAGGACACATTGCCATAAGTTATCTCTTACATTTCAATGATGCAAGAATGTAATGCATAAAATTCAAAACCATAAAAGTCTTCTATATAAAGACTGTTACATACTTGGATTATTCCCAAATTAGAATGGGCACATAATAATTGAGATATCAACTTCACCCTGCTTTTGGCAGTATTTTTAATGTTGGACATAAGTAATGCAATGTCGTATTAATGATTATATCCTCTAGTGTTTTCATGAAAACTGAACGGATGTATTTATAACAACTACTATGATTCAGATTTTTTTCCTCGAGTACTTCCTTTCTCTTTGCTGGACATTCCATATAGATTTTGCATACCTTCTTTCCTATGTGTTTTACAATTCTTGTGGTTTTCATTGTTCGTCCATAATCACTTCCAATTTACTTGCAAAAAGAAGGGAAAGTTGTGGGAGTTTCCTGACACACTTAAGCAGCAGCGATTTCTTTCTGTTCTCTCAAATAAACGGATAACTAATTTCTCTCCCTACTGAGTATTATAGTTGTAACTTTTAGTTCAGCCTTAAAGCAGTTGTTCACTGTCTTATCAACCTTTTCAGTTGGAATCCTGCAGGAGCTATTCGAGTTGGGCAAAATCCTGCTACTTATAGATCTCATGGTGAAACTTTACATGTTGAGGGTAAGTTGTCAATGATAATTAAAAGCGATGATTCTGACTCTGAGTAAGTAACAGGATGTTTTTATGCTCACTGTTTTTTCTTATGATGTTTTTAATACTTGAAAGTCTGACATGCACTCATCTATTGTTTATTTGAAATATGACGAGATCTTTCTAACACTTAAAATGTGGATGTTCATTCACTCTTCACAAGAGATGAAAATAGAAAGGAAGAATTCTTATTATATCTCAATACATCAATGATACATCTACACTTGTTTATATGGAGAAGGATCACACACTAATATGGAATTACAATAAATGAGAACATGTATGGAAAGGAAATCAAATCATGTCAGCTACATATCTTCAACACTTTCCCTCAAGCTGAGGTGAAGATGTCTCGCATGTCCAGCTTGCACAAGACTGAACGAAGAACATTATTGGCCACTCCCTTTGTTAAAATATCCACCAGTTGCTCCCTTGTCCTCACATAAGGGTATACAAATCAATCTGGCACACAATTTTTCCTTGATAAAATGTCTGTCAATTTCAATGTGTTTAGTACGATCATGCTGAACTGGATTATAAGCAATATTAATAGTGGCCTTAGTCTCACAGTATAGGCTCATAGGCTCCTTGCGATTATATCCAAGTTTGTTTAGTAAAATCTTCAACCATAATAATTTGCACCATTTGAGTCTTCATACTAAATGAAATGTCGTTCAGATGCTTGGTGGAGAGTGGTGGTGGACTCTAAATATGGGAGCTTATGGGGTGGATGGTGCTCGCTTGAGCCTGGAGGAGTCTTTGGGGTAGGGTTGTGGAAGAATATTAGGAAAGGGTGGGAGATGTTCAAAAGCTTTACTAGATTGGTGGTTGGGGATGGGACTAGGATAAGCTTTTGGCATGATCTGTGGTGTGGAGATATGGTGCTCAAGGAAGCTTTTCCAAGTTTATTTGGTATTGCTTGTGTGAAGGATGCCTCTGTTGCGGATAATAGGGAGGTGTTGGGGGGCTTTATTGAGTGGAATGTGAGTTTCATTAGAGAGGCACATGATTTGGAGTTGAATTTTTTGCGTCTTTTGTTCAGATGTTGCATTCAATTAGAGAGAGGCAAGGAGGTGAAGATAAATTGTGGTGGGTTTCCTCCAAGAGGGGTCTTTTCAAGGTCAAGGCGCTATTTCATTCCTTGGGTAGCATTGTAGAGAGGAGATTTCCTTGGAAAAGTGTGTGGTGGACGCAAGCCCCTCCGAGAGCAGCCTTTTTTGTTTGGTCGGCGGGGCTGGACAAAATTCTGACCTTGGATAATCTTAAGAAGAGGCAAGTGATTGTGATAAACAAATGTTGCATGTGCAAGAGGGGCGAGGAGACGGTAGATCATCTCCTTTTACATTGTGAGATTGCCTCTACTCTGTGGGATGCCATGTTTAGTTGCTTTGGGTTGGCCTGGGTGATGCCTAGACGGGTTGTTGATTTGCTAGCTTGCTGGTGGTCTTCGGGGAGGTCAAGGAGTGCTGCGGTTTGGAAAATGCTGCCTACTTGTCTATTTTGGTGCTTCTGACTTGAAAGGAACAATAGGTGCTTTGAGGACTTGGAGAGGTCTTTCGAAGACATTCTNGGGGCTTTATTGAGTGGAATGTGAGTTTCATTAGAGAGGCACATGATTTGGAGTTGAATTTTTTGCGTCTTTTGTTCAGATGTTGCATTCAATTAGAGAGAGGCAAGGAGGTGAAGATAAATTGTGGTGGGTTTCCTCCAAGAGGGGTCTTTTCAAGGTCAAGGCGCTATTTCATTCCTTGGGTAGCATTGTAGAGAGGAGATTTCCTTGGAAAAGTGTGTGGTGGACGCAAGCCCCTCCGAGAGCAGCCTTTTTTGTTTGGTCGGCGGGGCTGGACAAAATTCTGACCTTGGATAATCTTAAGAAGAGGCAAGTGATTGTGATAAACAAATGTTGCATGTGCAAGAGGAGCGAGGAGACGGTAGATCATCTCCTTTTACATTGTGAGATTGCCTCTACTCTGTGGGATGCCATGTTTAGTCGCTTTGGGTTGGCCTGGGTGATGCCTAGACGGGTTGTTGATTTGCTAGCCTGCTGGTGGTCTTCGGGGAGGTCAAGGAGTGCTGCGGTTTGGAAAATGCTGCCTACTTGTCTATTTTGGTGCTTCTGACATGAAAGGAACAATAGGTGCTTTGAGGACTTGGAGAGGTCTTTCGAAGACATTCTTTCCTTGTGTTTTCATACTTTGTATCTTTGGACAGTAGCACATTTGTCCCCTATGTCTATTAGTTATGATGACTTCCTTGCTCGTTTTTCACTTTCTAGTTAGGTGATCCTGTTGTATACTTCCTGTGTACTTAGGGGCGCCTTATGCTTTTAATAAAACTGGTTATTTCTTATTAAAAAAAAAAAAAAAAGTCATTCAGTCTCTCCTCCTCCAATGATGCATAGATTTGCTGGAAAAACTTCACCACCGCATTGGAACACCGCGATTTGTCCAGAAAACACTTCAGATCTCACTACCTAATCATCTCACCCTCATACAATCGGCTATCGTCCACCCATACTGATTGCGAAAGGATGGTAGTCGATTCTTACAGAGATGCCGCTGATCCAGTTGACTGGAACAGGGCACTACCACTACAGAACAGTGTGGAAAGCTCGCTGGGACAGACCCACCTGAAGCACGATTTCATATTTCCTGAAGAATGTTGACCATGAGTCTTGATGGTAGCAATCGGAAACGAAGAAACCAACGAAAAATTTATGTAGTCGCAGCAAGCAACACAGATGCGAAATAGAAAAGAACAGACAGAAAAACAAAAGGACAAATTGCTCTGAGACCAAGATGAAAGATGAAATGTTGACCTTAAGGTCAATGGCAGGGCCACCCATGCCATGGTAGACACAGGAGCAGTTCTCAATACCTCAATGATACATCTACATTTGTTTATATAGAGAAGCAACATACTAATATGGAATTACAATAATGAGAACGTGTATGGGAAGGAAATCAAATCATATCAGCTGCATATCTTCGACAACAGTTCCATATTTTGTGTCATTTCATTCTGATATTTTTTTAATCTTTTAACATTTTAGAAGAGTATAAAGATCCCAAAGAATATCAAGAACTACCATTTGCTCTATCTCTAAATGATTTTCTTTGTTGTTCACTCACTGGTTCACTTTGTGTAACAAACTTGCAGGGGACGGTCTTTACGAATCAGCTGTGAGACTTCGGATACCTGATCTTCCAGCTTTTGCATTGGAGTGTTTTCCCAATCGTAATTCTTTAGTTTATGGGGAATTATATGGAATTGAAAATGAAGCATCAACCATCTTCCGTGGAACCCTGCGCTATGAAGGCATGATGTGTTTGATTCTTGGGTTATATTATACTTGAGGCCACTGACTAAAACTTGATTGACTAAAATTAGGTTGCTTATAAAAAATTAATATAAGTATAGTAAAGCCTGAAATATTCTTTTGAGTATAATGCAATAATTTGCCCATAATTGAAATTAGAGATAAAGAATTAGTGTAGGGAAGTCTTAGTGTATGAAAGAGTCAATAAAGGGATGCGTACACTCCAATAGGTTAAATGTCTATGGATCTAATCCAATACTATTTTGTACAGGGTTTAGTGAGATAATGGGGACGCTTGCAAGAATTGGTTTTTTCAGTACTGAAACTCATTCAATTCTTGAGGGTGAAAAGAGACCAACTTTCAGAACACTTTTGCATGAACTTCTCAAAATTAAAAGTGAAGAAATGGATGGACCTCTGATAGCAGAGAAGGTCATCACTGAAAGGATTGTCTCACTTCAACATTGCAAAGAGCAGAGAACTGCAGTAAAGGCGGCCAAAACTATCATGTAGGTTCCCAGTAATATCCTTTTTCTTCAGTAGTTTTCTATCTTATGCTCAAGTTCTTTGAAAATATGACCATATAAAGAATGTAAAGAATTAAGTAGCTATTATTGCTTGTCATATGGATTAGATTTTTGGGACTTCACGAGCATACAGAAATTCCTGTTTCCTGTCAAAGTGCATTTGATGTTACTTGTCTTCGTATGGAAGAAAGGTTAGCCTACTCCAGCACAGAACAGGTATTTGTAAATTAAACTTACAGCCTTTATGTTATTAGTCTTATCCAAAGTGAATTTGGTGTAAATTGACTATAGATTTGATAATTTTTTTATATTAGAGTAATAAACTATTGCAAGTTACGTGATGAATGGTCAGGATATGGTGCTTTTGCATCATGAAGTGGAGGCAGATTTTCCAGATGGCCAACTAACTGAGATTCATAGGGCCACTTTATTGGAATTTGGGAGGACAAAGAACGGGAAAACCACCACTGCCATGGCTCTCACTGTTGGTATTCCAGCAGGCATTGGTGCTCTGGTACTTGTCACACATCTCCATCCTTCTACACCATTATCCGAGCTAATGCTTTAACTAAAACTACGACATGTCTGTTGTTTCAGCTCTTACTAGAAAACAAGATCAAGACAAGAGGCGTCTTAAGGCCTATTGAACCTGAAGTATATGTACCAGGTACTTGCGATATACTTGTTTGGTTCTGGTTTTAGTGTTGTACAACAGATGAAGATGTTTGACATTGAAATCAATGCTTCGCTGAAAATAAAAGCCTTAAAATAAATTCAAAGCCATGAACAAAGGGGATGGCCCCCTCAGAAATCTTGAAAAAGAAAATAGGACTTGAAAAAAAAAACCATGTAATTGGGTTGTCCTTATTTATTAAATAAATTGAATTTAGTCAATATTTTTAGTCTTTTGGTATACAAAGAAAACTCTTCTTAATTTTAAAAAGGAACAATTCAAGGAAGATTGACTAGGATTTAAAGGGATTGCCTTTAGAACGAATTTTTGTTGAAAATATTAAGAAAAGATATTTGTGTGTATGTGTGTTCGTGTAAATAAATGTTTTTATTTAATTCATTTAGACCTATGTTGTTTATGGCACTACTTATGCCTGGGAAACAAGAAAGTGAAGGTATTAGATGTAGTATCACTATTATCCTTTCATCTGTTGAAGGTATGGTTTGTGGGGTTAAATATTTTTAAAAAAATATAGCCCCCATAAAAGAGAGCGAGAGAAGAGGAAAAAATTGTCGAGGATTGGAGAATTTTTTTTATCCTTATGTTTTTATTTTGGGATAGGGAAATTGTGGTTTTCTTTCTCTCTTTTACCAGTTCTTCGGCTTGATATGCATAACAAAGTTTGGTGCAACTAGAACTGATTGAATTCCCTGGTTAACTCCAGAGATGATTATCAATGGTTGAAATATACAAGGAAAAGGGAAAAAATGTTTTGAATGGTACACATGGCTATCAAGTGACGATCGAAAAGTTATTGGTGCATGTATAATCTGACTATGAATCCCGGAAAGATCAATGAGTGAATGTTTTGTTTTATGTGGCTAGGTGAAGCTTCTAGGATTGCATGTATCATCTGCCCTATTTTTCACTTGCAAAAGTTTTATAATCGCGATCAGGTTGTATGTGGTGGCGGCATGTCACCAGGGAACCTTGGGCATTTTGTGTCATAGACTTAAACAACTGACTATATATGTTTTGTTGTACTGCAGCACTGGATTTCTTAGAGGCCTATGGATTCAAGTTGACGGAGAAGATAGATTGACAGATTACTGCCCTGATTATTTCCTGTAGTGATACAGATTTCAAACTCGTGAAAATTGAAAACCAAGAGTCAAAAGATGATATGCTTAAAATGTTATCCCGACTGCATAATTCAATGTAATAAAGTCAATTCAGGTGAAACTGCTGGAATCACAAAACCTTTGTAGATCCAGACGACAGGAAAGATTGTACAGTATCTTTATGGTCCTGAAAGAACTTCCATTAGTGTGATCAACTAAATAATAATTAAGTCAACATACGGTTCATTTGATTCAAGATTCAACACCGAAAAAAGTTTTATTAAATCTCTAATGGAAGCTGCACACCTGATATCAGGGGGTGGAGTTGGAATTTTAAGATTGCCGAGTGTGGGAATGAGGATTTGAATGGGAAATGAAAGGACCATAAATAAATCTATTGGACCAACCTACATCTGCTCTTAAAAAAATTTTCATTACAAAGTTTAAAAAGAATGACGCCCGCTGCGTGCATCTAACATACAGAAAATATAACCATCTCGTTCCTTTGAATTAGCATATTTAGGTCAACAAGAGAAGATAAAACCATATGGCATCATGGAACATGTATCTTGTAGGGCTAGACACCAATATTGTTAAAAACCAGCATTTCTGTACTCACGTTGGAAACTTCAAATCACTCGAGTATCTCGACAGTGTAGATGCTGATGTGTCCATTTGTATTTCTTTCGATATACGAAACTATTCCCAGTCCAGAAACATGGGGAAAAAGAAGAAAAAACAAATCATTTCTTACATCTCAGGCCAGATTTTATCACTAATCCATGTCAAATTAAGAACAAAACGGAGCAGAAGAGGAAAACAAATGAGCCTTGACATTGCCAGTTTACTTCAAGCTATATGACCAAAACAAACACCAATATGATGCTAATGAATTTAACTGCACAATTACATCAATGTTCTCGCCATATCTAACAATCTGAACCCAAAATTTTACATGAAAAATTTTTTTGTCTGCATGGCTCAAGAAGGGGGAAAGATGACAGTGTCACTTCCCCCGTTGCTAAGCAAAAAACAAAAAAAGTCACTTCGCCTTTAAGAATTTCGTACTAGGTCAGACCCCACAATCCTGTTTGGCTGGACTCCTTTCAGCCGCTCCGCTAAGGACCAGATTGTGTATAAGCTTACTTATTTGAGCACCCATCAGATGTTTCTGGGCATAAGAATCAGTAATATATCTTGATGAAGTGATGGTGACTAGTAATTTTAGTGATAGGATTATGCAACTAAGAGACAATCCAAGAGACTAGCTGTTGCTCCACTTCTTCCCAATTACGAACCTTCGTGACCAGAGGATGTTGATCGACAGACTCCATCTTGCACCAAGGATACGAGTTCTCATAATCAAAAAGTAGAACCCGGATTCCAACTTCAGCACACTCAACAGCATATCTTGGATTGTCATCAATCAGAACCTTAGCTCCTAAGGACCTGTTAAATACAGTTCAAGAAAAAACGTTTCAGCAGATGTCTCTATAATGGTAAAATTCCATCAAGAGGAGTACATTGATGGGACTGACAACAAGATAATGGTCTATGAGAACCTGGTATAATAGCATCATTGCAAGACATTACAGTGTACTTGAACAGCCTATATATTGATGGAATTGTAGTTTTAAAGCAAAGAGTTCAAAAAGATTTGAGAAATAAGTAACATAGTTGAGAATCAAGAGCATGGAGATACAATGGATGTGGTTTGCAGGCATACCTGCAAAGTTCTGACTTAGGCCTAGAAGCTCCATCCAAAGCGAAGTGGTTGCCAAAGTGAATCTCCTGAAACAGTCCCGGATAATGCTTCTCAATCCAATCAATTGTGTGTTCCTTGATTGCATTCTGTCGCGATCTGGTAATACATATGTATATTCAAAAGAACAAATTAGTCAATTCTCTGTATAAATAATTATGCATGTTGAAAGAAGTTTAACTGAAATTACATACGTCACAACTGAGAGGTTGCAAAATCTCGATAACTTATTAAGTGCCATCCGAGCACCTGGGATGGGGTGGATCCCTGTCTTGAAGTACGATGTTTTAAAGAACTCATGGACACGGATATTAGCTGTCACAATAAGTACAAATTTTGAACCAATTCAATGATATACTGCTGAAAGGAATTGTCTAATGCAGAAATATCTCATAATTTTAACAAGATTAAGCCAATTAGCTGCTTCAAGGGCATCAATGAGATAATTGTTTCAAACCATTTCTGAGACATTTTTTTCGTCAATTAAGCACTCTCCTAAGCATACTGTGGATGTCACCAAAAAAAAAAAAACACCCTCCTTTTTCCAAATTCAAAATCATCTTATCTGAGAAGTCCATTTAACTCCTATTTAGCTTTGCTCAGTACATCCAAACACAAATCCATAAAATCAACCAAGGGTCTTAAAAAATAATGAACAACATGTAAGTGAACCCTTCATCCAGGATAAACAATATCCAAAACACATGATACACTTCATTAAATGAACCATAAACAGATACTAATTTCATCATACAAGTTTTTAAGAAAACTTTATACTCAGTTGGATATTTCAAAGACTAAGAACTGGTCAAATGAAAGTGAAAATAGTCATATGACGCAAAACATTCAATCCAATGGTTATATATAGCAGTACCTTCATCACGGGAACAGTTCCATATCTGTAACAGAAATGAAGAATGCATCAGAATACAAGAAGAAAATGCACACATTTTCCCAACCATAGAATATTAGAACTGAATAAAGAGGGGGAAAATGATAAAGTTATAAGTATAATAATGTTGCCCAGTAACTGCCAATACCACCCCCCCCGCATCCTTTGTATTGATTAGGAGAAAAAAAAAAAAAAACCCATTGTGGCACAAATAGACTTAAGATTCGGCATCCAGAAGTTGTAATGCAAACATGATTACCACACAATCCATGACAAGAGCCTACGTGCAATGAAAGCATTTCTCGTGCAACAGAATGGCACAACTTAAGTTAGCATGGCTAATGCTAGCACATCCAGAGGAGTTCAACTCTCACAATTAGCCCAGCAAAAAATAGGTCAGGTTATACTGCCTTAATGAATGTAACACACCATGTTATTGAGTCAGAAAGGCTACAAGCATAGTTGCCCAAACTAAATGCCAGGTATTCATGGCACAAAAGAAAGCAAGCAACAACAACTAATGTATGCAATATGCATGCACCATTCCAAGCCCTACACAAGTTTCATGCTTCCTCTAGGACCCTTTCAGTAAATTGCATTGATGAGAAAATTTTAAGGCAACTTACCCTAACCAATCACCAAGCCAAATTTTAGGAAGTTGGCAAAATACTAAAGGAAATATATTGTGCCAGTAATTAATAATTAAAAAAAAAAAAACCCGGATATGGCACTAAAATACTTCTGTTTTCTGACAGTGAAAAATTCTTTAAGAAACTATCAAACAATACCTTGAAGAACTCATAGACATGATACTCCGAAAGTGAATGATTTGAAAAGTAACGATCCGCAATAAATCTGTTCAGAGCGGATACAAAGCTTCCCAAAACTGCTTATCAACAGAGCAGAAGGAAAACTATTTTAAGTACACAAATGCAGAGAGGATTTAGGAAAGTCTTAAATATGGTTAAAGGGTCCTCAGAAGTCAAGAGAGGATATGGAAGTAGCGAGTAAATTGTGGAAGGCTAAAAGTAAATGAGAAGAAGAAATTACCCTCATCGACATCAACGGCGACACCAATCTTATCGGGCAAAGGACGGTCAGGGAATCCATGGTGGGATGTCCCTTGTTGGGTTTGGTTTGGAGTGGCAGTGGCGTTGTCAGCAGTAGCAGTGCCGTCTTGGAGACCAATGTCGAAATCGCGGAGACGGAGCGAGTGGAGGTGGTGCGCAGCGAATGCTCGAGGGGGGTTTCCCTTTCCCTTGTGAAAAGCAATGGCTTCAATATCATCGTCCCTCAAGCAACATTTGAGAGTGAGGCCGTTGAGGCCAATGCCAATTGCAATCCCTCCTCGTCCACGTCCATTAACAAAAGTGGTACAAGAGCGAGGAGACAGGGTGTGCAATTGCAATCCCTTGCTCAAGAAGAAGCCAACCGGATCATTGCGGGTTATACAACGACTAGAACCCATTCTATGTTGAGCAAAAAACACCATACAGTCACTACTACTACCAATACCTTGCCAACAATGCCTACCGATTCTTCTTAACATTAACACAACCATCGATAATATACTCTACCTCTTTACATTTACAACCAAACAGATCCCCACCCCCCAAAAAATAACCAATGATCAATCAATCCCCCTTTGGATATTTATTTATTTATTACGGCAATTGGACACCGAAAGAGATCGGATATAAGTATTATATATATATATATATATATATGAGTCTCGAAATTTACAAAATCAAAAATATATGGGATCGGGGAGGTAGTGAGAATAACGGAGTATCTGATCTCAGAGGGAACAACAAGGAAAGACGCAAATCACGACCAAAATTGTAACTCTTGAACCCGAAAAAACAGGAATATGCAAAGCCCCAAGGAGTCCCGTCCCAGCCCAGCCCAGCAACGAAACAAATAGTAGATTTCGAATTTCGAAGACGAGCCCCCAAAGCCCCAAGGTCGGTGCTCTCTCTCTCTCGACGTACTGTTTATACCTTATACGCTGACTGCATTAATTAAATTATTGATCGAGGGTTTGATTTAGCCGAATATCCTTGCTTGATTTCCGATTTTCCGTTCCCCGGCCTCCTTTCTTTTTCTCTTTTCATTGCTGATTGTCATACCAAAGGATTAGGAAACAGGAACCACTGGTCTAATATAATAGAGATACAATATAATAGAGATACGCCATTCTCTCGATCATCTTTTAGTCTTTTTTTTTTTAAAATCTAATTAATTTATCATTATTTTGTAGACTTATATGGGTCTTATAAAAATTATTGATAAATTTACTCATTCACTATAAAAAGATGATTAACAGATGATTAAGAAAATAATTTTTATCATTTATCAATATAATATCATCCCCAAAGGAATTATGGGCGCAGACAGGTAGGGCAGGATTTAATTGGGCTCATGTCAAAAGAAAAAAAAAATGATTGTATTGGGCTAGCTGGTTATCTATCTTACTGGTTAGTGGTTACTATTACCATTTACCAAGAAGATTATTGTCTTAAAAAAAAAAAAAGATTATTGTCTATGCGGGATTTTTAACTTTTGACCAATTAATACTATTCTAGGTGTTTATTAAAGCTCGACTTACCATTGGATTACAAACTCTTTTTTATTATTATTATTTTTTTACATGTCTACATAATAAATGAAAAAAATTTAAATTAATAACATTCATTTCATTAGGCATAGTCTTAACGGATCGAACTATCATTGTCCTCGTAGTTATTTTCCATTTCTCACACTTCCTTCCACTAAACATTGAATGACAGACCTTTTAATAAAAGAGGAGGACTTCCTCCCACTCTCTCACGTATACCGTCTCTCCCTCTACCTTTCTTTCGCATAAGCTTCTCTCGGGTCTCTCTCCTAGAGACTCTCCTCTTAGAAAAATCTCTTATATCTCATATGTCTCTTACATTTCTCTCTTGTATAAGAACCATGTGTCTAGAAGTTGCTTCACCTGTAATGCTCTCTACTCTGCCGCGGTGGCTTTGCTAAACTGACCTTCAAGGAGTGCCAATGACACAGTAACATCAACATCCTCTTGACAATAAAGGAATTATGCATGCCAACCCATTGCAACAACTGAAAATATGAACCGAAACTTCTTTGGTTCTTTAGAAAGAGAGAATCGTATTAAGAGCACAGCACCATAACCCAAACACCTGAAATTCAAAACGCACATAAACCGACATGAATCATTAAAAGAACAATCAAAATTTGATTGATCAAATAAAATTCCTCATAATGTAGGAAGCGAATGGAGTTAGGCATGCTTAGGGGTGTTAAGTGAGCGAAGCGCTTCACGAGCAAGTTCGAACTCGGCTCGGGCTCGACTCGAATATTAAATGAAGCACTTCGTGAATACAAATTCTACGTAAGACTAGGAGAACGCCAAGAGAACACTTTGGGGAGAACCCCTAGCAAACTCCTATTTTATATCACTCTTCAATTCGAATTAGCAAAAGCAATGTCTCCTTGCATAATATGGATTCCAAACATTCATGATATAGATGTGAATGAGTCGAATTACTTATCCCTCGGTCTATTAGTGAACTATCTCTCCAGGGATTGTGAAAGACGTTCCACTAGAAATATTCTTATTATTGCTTTGACTCATCTTCCCCAAAAAGTAGATCCCGCTCTAATAGCTCCGAATACATTAAATACATGCATTAAGATACGAAGGCTTCTTATTCCACAACAACGAATGCACTTTTTCACTCTTTCATATACTAGGGGATTTCACTTGGAAAAAGAAAATGTTCCATACTAATGGATTTGGGTCCATAACCATGGGTTCCAATGTACGAGATCTTGTACATGGGCATCTGTTTTAACTGGACATAGTTACTATTGAGCAATTTAACTTTCAGTTATTCAGTTAGTTGGATTCTACACGTGTAATAAGTTAACTTTCTTTTTCCATCTTGTTATAGTCTAAACTAACTTATCTTTCGGTTAGTTTTAGTTGTAACTTGATTTAGTTAGTTTGATGAGTTGTTATCATTGTAAACTTAGTATATAAGTTGAATTCATTCTTTGTAATCATTTAAGATTGAATACACAGTAATACACAGAGAATAATTTTTCTCTTCTTCTCTCATCATCAAGCTGGTTCAATCTTCTTCTCTTTCTCCTATCTTCTTCTTTCTTTCTTTCCTTCTGGTTTTCCATACTCTGTTTGCATAGAGCAAGCACTACTTGACATGGTATCAGAGCCCTTCACAATTCTGTGAAGTTTCAATGGAGTCCATTCCTTCTTCTTCTTCTATCAATCCTTCCGCTTCTGTAAACAATCATTCAAACCAATCCATCGATCCTTCCAACCCCCTGTTTCTCAGCAATGGTGAAAATCCAGCAATGAATCTTGTTGGTGATCAACTCAATGAGGTTAACTACAACACCTGGAGTCGATCTATGCTTGTTTCTTTGAGTGCCAAGAACAAGCTCTGTTTTGTTGATGGATCAATGCCAAAACCATCTGTTAATGACAATCTCTTCCAAGCCTGGACTAGATGCAATGATATGGTGGTTTCCTGGATCCTTCATTCTGTCTCGAAGGACATTGCTTCAACCATCATCTACATCAAATCATCTCAGGATATGTGGAATGAGCTCAGAGAGAGTTACTCTCAAAGGAATGGTCCTAGAGTTTTTCAACTACAGAAGGCAATTGCAGCTATTATTCAAGACAACTCCTCTGTAAGTCAATACTATACCAGACTTAAGATTTTATGGGAAGAACTCAACAATTATAGGCCTATGTCTGTATGCAATTGCTGTAATTGTGGTAGAGTTAAGTCTGTTCTTGAGCTTCATAGTCAGGAAAAGATTTATCAGTTTTTAATGGGGTTGAATGACTCATTCTCTTCAATTAGAGCTCAAATTCTCTTAACCGATCCCCTGCCTACCCTTCATAAGGTCTTTTCTCTTATAATCCAAGAGGAAAGGCAAAGAGAGATCACTGTTAGCTCATCTCTAAGTCATGATTCTTCTTCTTCTGCCTTAATGACCAATTCCATTCCTATCTCATCTGTTTTTCCTCCAACTGTGAATTCTGCACCTACTGCATTTTTTACCAAATCTGTACCAGGAAATAAGTTTTTCAAACAGAACACTTTTAGGAAAGATAAACCTATTTGTTCTCATTGTGGTTTAACTGGTCATACGGTGGAGAAATGTTACAAGCTTCATGGTTTTCCTCCTGGTTTTAAGTTCACTCGAGGCAAACCAATTCAGCATTCAGCTAACCAAGTGCAGGAATCTGGTTTGAGTGCTCATCAGAATGCTTCTCAATTGTCTGCTCATCAGTTGAATGCTCCTCAATTGTCTATGATCTCTGAGCAGTGCCAGCACTTGATGAATATTCTGAAGCAGTATTCAGTGCCACAAGCTTCTGCTCATTCTGCTGTCACTGCATCAGGTGGTAATCCATCTCTTAATCCAAGATATTCTGTGTTTTTTACTTCATTTGTCAATATGATTCCTACTTCAAAACAACAAAACACTTCTTGGATAATAGATACTGGTGCAACAGATCATATGGT
>CM017321.1:44385489-44447638 GCA_006937295.1 Carpinus fangiana | reverse complement strand
CCCCTCCAAGTCCAAAATGAACTTACAACAATCAAAAGCTAACTAAACAAAGAATTAACTACTAGCTTTATACTCTACAATATCTCACTCAACCAACTAACTCACTGTTAACAAACTAACAGCAATTAACTCTCATAACAGCAAGCAACTAACTACTAACAGCCTAACAGTCCCAACTAACATAACTGTCAAATAGTTGCTGCAGCTCTTCCCTGCCTCTCTAATCAATTGCCAGCTGTCTTTCATACCAGCTGCCACCTCATCTCTTCACTTACAGCCCTGCTGCACTACTCCCCTGTTTTAAAACACCTTGCCCACAAGGTGTGGGTAGGCTTCCTTCAATGCTTGAAACTCCTCCCAAGTAGCCTCCTCTACAGATTGTCCAGCCCACCTAATCAACAACTCAGTGATTGCATGATTGTCTTGAGCTCTGGACCTCCTATCTAACACTGCCTCAGGTTCAGGCTGAATAATTCCATTTAAATCCACAGGCGGCAAGGTTGGAAGCGCAACATTGCTTCTTCCTATCTTGGCCTTAAGTTGAGAGATATGGAAAACAGGATGAATTCTAGCTGAAGCTGGTAAATCAAGCTCATAAGCTACCTCTCCTACCTTCTTAATCACTGTAAAGGGTCCATAAAACCGTGGAGACAATTTCAAAGCTCTCCTCATCACCACAGAACCTTGTCTATAAGGTTGTAGCCTGAGATAAACCTGATGTCCAACCTCCAAGGTTCTCTCAGATCTCCTCAAGTCAGCATATTTTTTCATCCTCTGCTGAGCATGCTGTAGGTTATACTGTAAGAGTGCTAGAATCTCCTCTCTAGACTTTAAAACCTCATCCACAGCAGCCACTTTAGTAGTACCTGGTATATAGGTTAACAACCTAGGTGGTAATCTGCCATACACAGCCTCAAAAGGGGTCATTTTGATAGATCCCTGCCAGCTAGTGTTATACCAGTATTCAGCCCAAGGAAGCCAAGATAGCCACTGCTTTGGCCTATCATGAGCAAAGCATCTCAAATAGTTTTCTAAACTTTTGTTAACCACTTCAGTCTGGCCATCTGTTTGTGGATGGTAGCTAGTGCTCATCTTAAGTGTGGTTCCTTGCAATCTGAAAAGTTCTCTCCAAAAAGCACTAGTAAATGTAGGGTCACGATCAG
This sequence comes from Carpinus fangiana, assembly GCA_006937295.1. Classification (NCBI taxonomy): domain Eukaryota; kingdom Viridiplantae; phylum Streptophyta; class Magnoliopsida; order Fagales; family Betulaceae; genus Carpinus; species Carpinus fangiana. Next base: position 44,446,475 of record CM017321.1, on the reverse strand, counting down.
AAACAATAGAAGTTGGCATGCCATGTAACTTAATGATGTGAGCTACAAAAATCTGAGCAATCTTAGAAGAAGTGTAAGGATGAGCCAAAGAGATGAAATGGCTATACTTTGATAACCTGTCAACCACCACTAAGATTACTGAATGGCCATTGGAAAGGGGCAACCCTTCTACAAAATCCATAGATAAATCAGACCAAATCTGAAGAGGAATTGGGAGAGGTTGCAGTAATCCAGCTGGAGATGTATTATCATGCTTAATCTTCTGGCAGGTTTCACACTCCCTGATAAACTGCTTCAATTCCTTCTTCATTCCCTTCCAAAAAAAATCCCTCTTGGCCCTTTGCATAGTTCTTTCATACCCTGAATGGCCTGCCATAGGATCACTATGAACTAAAGCCAATACTTGGTCCTTAATGACCTTGCAGCCACCCAAATACAGCCTATTCTTATAGAATAAGAGACCGTCCTTGACAGCATACTTGGCTGAATTCAAAGTCTTGCTCTGCCATTTTGTAAACAAAGACTTCAGCTCCTCATCTATCTTGTATTGCTCTTTAAGTTTATCAATCCAATCAGGAGTTGGAATAGATAAAAGAGAAAGAGCCACCTCCTCTGTCCAACCTTCCCTTCTAGATAATGCATCAGCCACTCGGTTCTCCACCCCCTTTTTATACTCTACTGTAAAATCATAACCAAGTAGCTTGGTGATCCATTTCTGCTGAAAAGGTGTACTAACCTTCTGCTCCAACAAAAACTTCGAGCTTTGTTGGTCAGTTTTAACCACAAAACTCTGTCCAAGTAGATATGGTCTCCACTTTTGAATAGCTGTCACCAATGCAAACAGCTCCTTCTCATAGGTAGACATGAGAAGAGCCCTTCCTTTTAAGGCTTTACTCAGGTAAGCAATAGGTTTTCCCTCCTGCATCAAGACTGCTCCAATACCCAAACCACTTGCATCACACTCAATTATAAAGGGTTGTGCAAAGTTTGGTAAAGCTAACACAGGTGCTTCAGTCACTACAGCTTTGAGATTTTGAAAAGCCTCCCTTGCAGCAGCATCCCAATGAAATGCATTCTTCTTCAACATTGCTGTTAAGGGAGCAGCAATTGAACCATAGCCTTTTATAAACTTCCTGTAATATCCAGTCAACCCCAAAAATCCTCTCAAAGCCTTGATGTTGGTTAGCAAAGGCCACTCCACCATAGCTTTGATTTTTCCTGGATCTGCCCTCACTCCACATTCAGCAATGATATGACCCAAATAATCCACCTCTTTACAGCCAAACCTACATTTTGACTTCTTAGCAAATAACTTGTGACTCCTCAACACTTTTAGGGTCAATTGTAAATGATTTCTGTGGCTGTTTTCATCTTTACTAAAGATAAGAATGTCATCAAAAAATACCAAGATGAACTTCCTAAGATAAGGCTGAAAAATATGGTTCATTAGACTTTGGAAAGTAGAAGGAGCATTTGTTAAACCAAAAGGCATAACCAAGAATTCATAATGACCTTCATGTGTTCTAAAGGCAGTCTTAGGAACATCTTCTTCAACCACTCTAATCTGGTGATAACCAGAAATCAAATCCAACCTAGAAAAAACAGTAGCTCCCCACAATTCATCTAGTAATTCATCTACAACAAGAATTGGAAAACAATCTTTAATTGTTACCTTGTTAAGTGCTCTATAATCCATGCACATCCTCCATGTAGCATCAGCCTTTCTAACTAGGATTACTGGAGAAGAAAAAGGGTTGTTGCTGTGCCGAATCACTCCTGACTTCAACAAGTCCTTGACAATCTTCTCAATTTCTGTTTTCTGGTAAAATGGGTACCTGTAAGGCCTGACAGAAACAGGCTGCACCCCTGCCTGCAAATTAATTGCATGATCATGTGCTCTTTTGGGTGGTAATTCAGTACGTACCTGAAAAATATCCTTAAACCCTTCAAGAAGATCATCCAAAAAACCAGAATTCTGAACCATCTCTGCTGCAGCTATACTGTGTTCTCCTTCTGAGCTATCTCCTGCCTCAATTAGCTATAACACCACTCCTTTATTCCCTTTCTTTAACCACCTAAACGAGCTTTCATTTTCCCAACTCAATTTAGGACTCTGCTGTAAACCCTTTAAACTACATCTCCATGTATCCCAATGAAAAACCGTTGTAAGGTCATCAAAGTTCCACAGAATTGGACCCAACAACCTCAACCATTGGATTCCCAAAACTACATCACAACCAGCCAATGGTAAAATATACAAATCCACCTGAAACACATTCCCTTGCACCTTAACAGAAAGAGCTTCACATTTTCCAGGGCTATTAATTTGTTGACCATTAGCAATTCTCACCTTAATCACATTCTTACTTGTGCTTTTTAACCCAATCAACTTGGCCACCTGCTCATCCACAAAGTTATGAGTGCTCCCTGAATCAATGAGAATTGTAACCTGCTGACCTTTGATAATTCCTATCATCCTCATAGTCTTTGGATTAGGAGTCCCTGTGATGGCATTTAGTGATATTTCTGGTTCCTGATCCATAAAAATTTTTCCAGGTTCTTCCTCCTCTTTTTCCACAATTTCTTCCACTGTGATGGAATCCTCCTCAACCTCTTCAATTAGAAACAGCTTAGGAGCATCACAAACATGACCTCTACTCCACTTAGCATCACAAGAGTAACATAGCCCCCTTCTTCCTCCTCTCATCCATCTGAGCAGGAGAAATTTTCTGAATAGGCACAAAAGCCTTCGGATTCTCATGAGAGGACCTTTTTGTTGATTATTGCCTCCAAATCCTCCTTGATACTGCTTAGGTTGAGAATATTGCATTCTATTACCATAAGGATTCCCACTCCTCACAAAAGCAGCATTGTTTCCACCCCCAACTCCCTGATTCTTACTAGAATACCATACTGATTTTCCAGATTTGAGGTTAATTGCAATGCACTCCTCTTGAATCTTTGCTAAAGAGTAAGCATCATTCAAGGTTTTAGGGTTAAACATCCTAACAGGTAATCTTATATCATCCCTTAATCCTCCCAAGAAATAGCTTAGTTTATGGGGATCAATCAACCTATGGACTCGATTTGCTAAGATTTCAAATTGAGTCTTATAGTCATCCAAAGAACCAGTTTGTTTTAACTTTGACAATGTCTCCATAGGATCATCATAAGACCCTCTACCAAACCTCACTTGAATAGCAATCAAAAACTCACTCCAAGTAGAAAGATTATTAGAGCTACGTAAAGCTTGAAACCATGACAAGGCCTTACCTTCCATGTGAAAACCAGTAATGCTTAGCCTCTGATCTTCAGGAATATCATACAACTCAAAGAATTGGACTGCTCTATGGCACCAAGAATCGGGATCTTCCCCATTGAAGCAAGGAAACTCCAACCTCAAGCCTTTAGTGTAAAGTCCCTCACCAAAGTTTGATAACCCTCCTCTTGACTGCCTTCCCCATTGAGCTGGCTGACCACTAGGCTCACCAACATTCTCTTCATCCTGATGCATTGCACCCTTCTGTTTAGAGATGACGTCTACCCTCTGGCTCATTTCATCCATTTCCTTCCTGAAACCACTCAAACCAGCAGCCAAGGATGCAATATTAATCTGCATTTCTCTCATCATCTCCATCATCTGAGATTCTTCTGCCATTGCAGACCTCGTTCTCATGAATAAAGGAAGAAAAGAAGAAAAAAAACTCAATGGATCAATGGGCTTTGATACCACTTGTAACAGTGCTGATGATGAATACACTATTAATGAGTTTAAAACTAGAAGAAAGAATGTAAAAGAGTGAAAAGAAAGAAGAAAAGAAGAATTCTTATTCAACAAGCAATTTCGAGGATTGCTTAACCTCCATGAACATTTCAAGGATGCTCCCCCTCCAAGTCCAAAATGAACTTACAACAATCAAAAGCTAACTAAACAAAGAATTAACTACTAGCTTTATACTCTACAATATCTCGCTCAACCAACTAACTCACTGTTAACAAACTAACAGCAATTAACTCTCATAACAGCAAGCAACTAACTACTAACAGCCTAACAGTCCCAACTAACATAACTGTCAAATAGTTGCTGCAGCTCTTCCCTGCCTCTCTAATCAATTGCCAGCTGTCTTTCATACCAGCTGCCACCTCATCTCTTCACTTACAGCCCTGCTGCAGTGTATGAGCGTAGCTATAGAGGTACATAAGTTTTGTATGTTTCTTTGGACAAGCATTTTTTGGGAGGTTTCTTATAAAAACAGGCTTAATTAGCAGAATTTCAGTTAGAAGGTGCCTTATACATGAATCCATCCACAAATGTCGTTCTTTTTCTTTTTTCCTTTTTTTCCTATACAAAGTTGCTCAAAGTTCCACAAAGGTGTTATCTAAGGAATTAAATATTAGCAATTTTTGTTTAGAAGCATGACTGAATTATAACCCAAAATCTAAGGAATTAAATATTAGCTATTTCTCATTATGTGGGGGAGAAATTTTCCTGCGTGGGTTTAAACTTGACATCTCAACCCTATATTTCCTGCAAGCATGAAGTTATTTTGTTTATCTATGATTATGTGCTTGAAATTAAAATCTTTTTATCTTATTTTTAATCAAATAATCTACTGTCTAGTCTGCATATGGAAAGCGCATTCATGCATGGAAATTATGTTCTGGAAGATATTGAACCCAAGCATTTCAATAAAATGTCTTCTTATGTGCTATGAATAGATTAAAATATCCTGTCTAGCAATTTATTGATTATGCATGATATGTACAAGCAGCTTTGTCTCAAGGAAGCAATCATACTTCCAGTCAGTCATTACCACAATGGCAAAATGCTAGCCAAGATCAAAGCAGTGAATCTCAAATTGAACAAGACCAAAGAAGTGCACAGCAGCAAGAACAAACTTTATCTAGAATGGAGCTAAAGCAACATGGATCTGTTATTGAAAGTCAGCAACAGAATACTGTCCCAGAGGAACTCAAGTACCTTCAAATGCCACAGAAAAAATCCCAAGATGATTGTCAACAGGGGAAGGGGCATCCAACTTCCCTCCAGAATCCTCAGACAACTGAAATGCAGATTTCTGAAAAAATTCGTACACCGATAGATGAGCCAGATAGGAGACCTAGACTGGAAGGCGAATCTCAATATGCAAAATTACAGAAGATGAGTAATCAACAGGCAACAATCACAGAGCAAGCAAGCAACCCAATAAATTGTACTAAACCAGGGCAGGTACCATTTAGCGTAATACTGCCTGTTCTACAAGCCCAACTTGATAAAGATAGAGCCATGCAACTTCAAACAATATTTGCTAAACTCAAGGTGGACCCCTAATACCAGTTTCTTAACTAATATGGCTTTGTACATCTCTCTTTGTGTGAATGAACTGGGTGTACCCTTAGTTTTCCTGATGAAACTAATTTCTCAACTATCATTGCTTTCCCAGAAAAATGAGATCCCAAAAGAAGGGTTTGTCCGGCTCATGAGAGGTATTGTGGGAGATCATATGCTCAAATTGGCAGTAATTAAAACACAATCACAGGTAAGTACGAATACTTTTAGTCAATTACACCATGAATGCTTTGGTCAGTTAGGCAGTGGTGTGCTAAAACCAGCCTGTTATATACTTGCAGCCAAGTTCCAATCAATTCCAGTTGCAATCTCAAGCTTCAGCACGGCAACACCCTCAACGGATGCCATCTGTTAGTGCCAGTTCCACACAATTCAGTGATCCCCACTCATTTGCACAACTTCATCAGAAGGGCACCAACTCTTCTGCAGACCCTTCTCGTATTGCTGTTGTCCAAATGACGGCTGATTCAAGCTATCCAACCATAGAAAATGAAGCTCAGAAAACTCGAGATGTGAATTGCCAGTCAGATTCTTATGGAATTCAAGTAAGCCAAGTGTCTTCTTCCAGTGAGAGCACTGTCAATCAAGAAAGGGAGCAATCCTCAGTTACCATACAAGGTCTTAACAAGCAGCAGCAACAGCATTTGCACTTTCCACCCATTTATGGAACTACTGGTGGTAATTATCACCCATATTCTGGGACAAATGTCAATACTTCAACATCATCTGTCAAACCACAACCTCATGATACACAATTGAGGCAAATTTCACAACATCAGAACTTGAGTTCCACTCAGTTAGGTGGAACAACACAGGGCATGAACATGATGAGCTTGCCTAAGTTTGAGAGGCACAATTCTATCAATGATCCAAAGCGAGTTCATGCTGGATCTGTCTCTCACTTGGCAAACAATTCAACCCCCCAACAGAATTCATTTCCTTGGCAATCGCCATCAAAGAAAGAACAATATTCTGCCCCTTCATCATCAATGGCTGGTGTAAAACAGGAAGCAATTGATCAGGCAACTGAGCAGCAGCACAAACCCCATTTTTCTCATCCACAAGGATTGTCTTGTTTTTCTGCTGCACAGCTTGTACAGGGAAATGCAACCCCTGGAATTGTAAAGGATGAAACTTTAGAGAAGCAGTCTTCAAGGATGGGTCTTTCGACATCCACGAGCATGATGCCTTCGAATTCAGTTTCTCCTTCTATGACAACACGATTGGATCCTAATGTCCCAGTAGTCTCCAAACTTTTGTTGTGGCGCTTTTAATTAATGATATAAAGCAATTTGATGATTATTTGCCATTTTCAATGATATTAAAAATGGGTTTACTGGCTATTAAAAGGTATTCTCCCTCTAATATGTTTCCATAACACCCTACGCCTTTAGTGACTGCACGTGATATGATATGTTTGGAACTCTGAGTGTGTCAGATTATTTTTCTAAGAAATTGCCACTAGGCTGGACTCAAGACTGATGAAGACTAAAGAATATTCTAATTTACTATATGTTGTCACTTTTATATCATGTGCTCCTTATTTTTCGCCCGGCTTCTATTGAAAAAAAACCTTGTGTGGATAATTTTTTTTAATTATTGAATATACTTTCTCTCTTGTTACTTTGTCTCCATTGTTGATTAGTTATGATGATTTCCTTGCTCGCTTTTCTTTTTATAGTTAGGTAATCCTTTTGTATACTCCCTGTGTACTTTGGGACGCCTTACGCTTTTAATAAAACTGGTTATTACTTATCAAAAAAAAAAACTTTCTCTCTTGTTTACTTTGCACTGCAAAATATTTCTATTGCAAGGTTCGTGCTTGTGTCTTGTAATTATCTCTTTATATTCAGTGATGGCTGGTTTCCTCTTCTTCTTCTTACTTTGTGCTGCTTTCTGAATTGCTTCTACATTTTAACAGTTAGGTTCTCGGATCCCATCTACCGCCTCTCCTTTTGTGACTAATGCAAGGACAACTTCCAAGAAGCCTTCTATTGGCCAGAAGAAACCACTTGAGGCGCTTGGTTCATCACCAACTCTGCCAAGGTGATAAAACTTTTCTGTTGTATTATAGCCAGAGGATGATGATGAATGGTTTCAAAATGATTTAGTTCATACTCCATTTGTAACCTTTTGTTCTTTGTCCATGCATAATTTATCTGATATCCTGCAGTAAAAAGCAAAAAGTCTCTGGGGCCTTTTCAGATCAAAGCATTGAACAACTCAATGATGTCACTGCAGTCAGTGGAGTTAATCTTAGGGTATGCTATTTTTCCATTTTGAAGTTGGCCTATTATAAAGTATAAGATAATTAAGTAAATGATTCACTCTTAGAGTTTACAAGCTCAAAACTGATATTCTGTTCTGAATAGGAAGAGGAGGAACAACTATTTTCTGGACCCAAGGAGGACAGTCGAGTTTCAGAAGCATCTCGAAGAGTTGTGCAAGAAGAAGAAGACAGACTGATTTTGCAGAAAACTCCCCTCCAGAAAAAACTGGCAGAGATCAGTTAATACTCTAGTTAATTCCTCTTCTTTAGAGAAGTGCTAAGTCTGTACATGCATCCATTGTGTACGTTATCAACAAATATGAGGGGGCTTGATATCTGGTCTGTGTTGTTATCTTTATGGCAGTGACCAAATGTGGTTTGAAGAGTATAAGCAATGATGTGGAGCGATGCTTGTCACTGGTAAGATGCTACCTACTTGGCCCTTTTTCTTTATTAATGCTTACGTGTTTTCTTATGCACAACTAAATCTTCAGTGCGTGGAGGAAAGAATGCACGGATTAATAAGTAACCTAATCAGACTGTCAAGACAGGTCAGTGTTTTTCTTTTACTTCTTCTCACTTGAATTATCTGTAATTAAATACTTCTGAATTATAGTGGGTCTCTGTAGCGGGTTGATATTGAGAAACCAAGACACCGAACTCTTATCACCTTGGATGTTCGACAACAAATCATGACAATGAACAGGAAAGCTAGGGAGGAATGGGAGAAAAAACAGGCCGAAGCAGAGAGGCTCCGGAGACTTAATGAAGTGAGTGCCTCTGCATTTTATGAGATGATTAACTGAGTTCTTAGGGTATTACTTGTATAAAACACATCTAGAATACACAGTATATTTACTTTATGTCTATTGGAAGTTTTATGTATTTGTTAATAAATTATATATCTCCCTATGCAGCCTGAGGGTAATAATGGAGTTGATGGAGAAAAGGAGAAAGATGAAGGTCGTGCTAAATCACTTAAGGTATCCAGGATATTTTATAATGCTAAGGATTATAAATTTACCTGTCAACAAATATCAAAATTCTTGATTTTGCAGGCAAACAAAGAGGAGGATGACAAAATGAAGACAACAGCTGCAAATGTCGCTGCCCGTGCTGCTGTTGGAGGAGATGACATGTTGTCAAAATGGCAACTTATGGCTGAGCAAGCCCGGCAGAAACGTTAAGGTGGGGTGGATGCATCTGGTTCTCAGCCAGGTAAAGATGTGAGTCACAGGCCGACATCCGGAAGAAAGGACAACCAAGAAGTAGAGAAAAAGGGCAATGCAGCTTCTGGTAAGAGTGCTTTAAATTGATTTTAGTTTTTCTAGTTAATAGTATATATCTTTTCCCCTAGTCCACTGCACCAAACACCACCCAATCATTGATGTGCAACTTCAGACATACACCCTGCCTCATCCAACAACATTTTTTATTTTATTTTTGATAAGTTCATCCAACAACATTGATGAGCAACTTTTACTTATTTCTATTCTTATTAGTTTGGCTGAGTATTTGCTGAAGAAATGTCCTATGTACATTCTACCTCTGTAATGTGTGTTTCCCCCTCCCCCTCCTTTTAGCAGGGGCTGTTAGAAAAGTTGGGAGGAACCAAGTTATTGTGCCTCAAACAAGGGTTGCGCGTAAGATCTCCATTAAGGATGTGATTGCTGTCCTGGAAAGGGAACCCCAGATGTCTAGGTCTACACTGATATATCACTTGCATGAGAGAATTCACTCAGATGCCACTGTCGAATAAGCGTAACACGGTGCAACTGGCGTCTTAGCTTCTGAGTGCATCACTGGGCCTTCTGAGTGCATCACTTGTTCAATTATTCTCCCATGTTTGTTTGAACTTTAAAAAAACAAAGGTCGAATTATTTTTTCCTTGTTCATTCTTTGTAATTAAGTTTAGCTTAGAAGTTTGGTTGGGCGGCCACTAGTTTTTTCAGCTTTATTGTTAGTAACTTAGTATAATGTGTTACACTTTTAAATATAAACTTTGCTTGTCTGTCTTTTTATAATACAACAGATAGTATAATCAATCCATCATATTTATCTTGTAGTAAGCAGAATGGCTAAGCCTACAAGCTGCAATCAATTAATTCAAATCATTCTTACAGGGTGATTTAGGTGTTTGGCCAACCCAACAAGTACCCATGCCCCTTTTTTTTAAAAAAAATAATAATAATAATTATTATTATCTTCATNCTTAGAAGTTTGGTTGGGCGGCCACTAGTTTTTTCAGCTTTATTGTTAGTAACTTAGTATAATGTGTTACACTTTTAAATATAAACTTTGCTTGTCTGTCTTTTTATAATACAACAGATAGTATAATCAATCCATCATATTTATCTTGTAGTAAGCAGAATGGCTAAGCCTACAAGCTGCAATCAATTAATTCAAATCATTCTTACAGGGTGATTTAGGTGTTTGGCCAACCCAACAAGTACCCATGCCCCTTTTTTTTTAAAAAAAAAATTATTATTATTATTATTATCTTCATGATCTAGATCGTTTATTTAAAATAGATTGGCATCAACCATGACTTGTAAGAGAATAAGAGAAAATGGCCATCAACCAAGAAAAAGATTGATTGTGACCAACTCAAGTTTAAGTTGATTAGCCCTTCATTCTAAGTCTCTTAGGATGCAGTTATGGGACGGTCTACCCGCCTTTACACGTACGAGGAATCACTCGTGGAAATCAAGCAAAACCAAGTTCCAGAGGACCATAACTAACTTTTTAAAGACTTAGAATGAAGTACTCTTCACATTATTTTCCCTAAAAAAGTATTCCACATCATTTCAGTTCTCAACTCATTGAAGCTAAGTGAAACTCAATAGAATAACATTAGGAATAACTTCAATGAAGTCATGGTATAAATTGGGTGTTTTGCACACACTAATAGGAAACAAACACCTCAGTTAAAAATATATAAATAATAATAATAATATAATTTTCACACCAAATAATTTCATTTCTCTCAACAAAATACCTTATAGACAAAATACTCATTGAACAGGAGTGGAAAAGATCCTCCCTTGTAACCTTTTTCCCCTTTCATTTGAAAAAAAAGGAAAAAAAAAAAGGTTCTTTTGAACAGGAGAGAAGCCGGCTTTTCTTCCGTTCTTTTGAACCGGAGAAAAGAGACCAAACAATTATATATATATATATATATATATATATTTCTAATCAAAGCGGGAGGAGGAGGAAAAGTGGGAAAGCAAACGGTTCTATATCATTACCGCATAAGGGCTATAAATAAAATATGAGATATAAAGCCCGCTCATTCAAGTCTTCATGGACCATCGGAGCCCAAAACATCCCAACCCACATCTTTATCAGCACATCATCGACACTAATGGAGACGGGCCTATCTATTTGGAATAGGATATTTAGATGCCCAGTACTTATTGGATGGATTAGATACGGGCTGCTGTTTATAACGAAATCTGAACATGGGCTTCTTTTTTAATTGTAGATGGCGGATCGAGCTGAGGCAGAGGCTCAACTCAACTCAGGACTTCGGGTTACGGAAAACGAACCTGAAATGAACTCTCGCAAGAGTGACCGAGTGAGGAAGAGCACCAGATAGCGAGAAATAAATTTAAACAGAAGAAAAAAAAAAAAGAAATGACGGAGTTGTTGGTGGGTGTTTCCCAGTCCTCTCTACTTGCGGTGCGACGCAGTGTTGGCTTTGGATTACATAGAAACCAAAACAATAGCACTAGTATTACTTGTTGTTCAGTCCGAAGGCTGCCGAAATTGCGATCATCTTGGGGATTTGGTGACAGATCGGATCAACGGCAGTGTCTTTTGGCTGCTGCTGCTTCTGGGGAAATCTCTTCTGACCCCCTTAAAGCGTCTACAACCGTTACCGTCCACTCCATCCAACCGGATACCGTTACTGGCGGTGGTGACGGAGACGGATTTGGTAACAGAGGCGAAGGCGGAGGTCGCGGCGGCTGGGACAACGACAAGGGCGAGGGCGGCTCTGAAGACAACAGCAAGAAGATGTCGGGCATGTCCATGTCTCAGAAATTAACTCTAGCTTATGCTGCTCTTGTTGGAGGTAAAGGACCAAACACACTTTTACAATTGAAAGTTTGTAATTTCACCTTCTGTAGTGATAAAGCTGACTTGGGATTGCTGACTTGGGATTGGCTTCCTTAAGTTTGCAGGCCACTAAATTGCATTAAAAAAACAACTCCTTTGTAACATTACGGACTGCCGAGATAGGTCTTGGATAACGTCACACTGATCTTGAACATCTTGCTCTATTAGTATGTACAGCAATCGAAAAAAAAAAATAGAAATCCATCAGAAAATATGTACACCATCATTTCTTCAGTCGCTTTGGACTTTCCTGGGTTATGCCTAATAGTGTGGTCGGATTTGTTTGCCTCTTGGTGGTTAGGGGTAACTCTCAGAGTGCGACCGTTTGGAAGATGGTACCTTTGCCTTATGTAGAGCCTATAAAGGGAAGAAATGATAGAACTTCGATAACCTAGAGAGAACTTTAGTGGAGTTCTAAACTTATTTTTTTTTATTATTAAGTTTTTCTGAATTTCTTGTTCTCTTTTCTTTTTCATCTTTCTCTTGTATACTCTTGCGTAATAGGGTTGTGTCTCTCTACTTTTTTTTTTCTTTTTTTTTATTATTATTTTTTATATATGTATATATAACATTACTTATATAAAAAGTAATAATGATAATAATAATAATAATAATAATAAATTTAGAAGTACATGCATGTGCACCTTTTTTGCTCCTTTCCTGTCTTTACATATAATTGAGTCATGATTGATTTTTTTGATAGTGGGTGGTGTTATGGGCTATTTGAAGAGTGGCAGCCAGAAGTCACTGTTGGCAGGGGGACTATCAGCCTCATTATTGTATTATGTTTATACTGAGCTTCCCACCAGACCCATTATTGCATCATCCATAGGGCTTGGTAAGACAATAATACTCTTCTCAATTACCTTACATTTTCTATATTTAAGTTGCAATGGCCTTAGTTTGACAGATAATGTTATAAATAAATGGATAAGACTGCTTGCAGTGTTTGTTCACCGGCATGGTCCCTGCTAAAAAAGTTTCCTATTAAACTGTCCATACTAAGGGACTTCAATTTGAACAGCATTTCTGGTGCAAGATTTATTGAAAGCAAAGATCAATTTTTTTTTTTCACTTTCAAGAAAATGAGAGGTATAATAGCCCTTACTGTACCAATTATTGGTTCTGCGAGTCCTTTGCATATTTATTATAGTCTTTTTGAAATATAACTAATGCTTTTGTTTTGCTTAGAAGTATCATTACTTGTTGCTATGTACACATACAAATTATTTTTATAGAAATATTCTATTTTGTTGAGATCTGAAGGATCCGCAACCTTAATAACATATCACATGAAAATATGAATTAAAGAAGATTACCCTAAAATTTGAAAATAACGAACCATTGGATTCTGAATCGGCATATTCAACATGTCAAGAGGAACACGACGCTTCCAAGTTCCAACCAAACTTAGTTACAAATTTCTAAAGGCTCGCATCTTGTAACATAGAAACAAATTAAAATAAGTATGTTCTACTAATTCCTCAATGATCCTACTCATGTATCAAAAAAAGCCAAAAGGTCCTCCATGTAAGTGATGATTGAAGCCTTAGCGTAGAGTTGGTAATTTTACTGTAGAAGTCCTATTTGAAATCTAGGAAACTAATGAAATGGGGGTAAAAGTAAGCATGCACACTGACATACATTCTTATGAGTTGATTTTTAAGTAAAGAATGGCCTTGGATTATCAAATATCTCAAATAGTTTTTAGTGTTAGTAATCCTTATAGAAATTGAATGGTTATAAAGGACTTATAGTGGGTGATAATTTGTTGAATTCCTAATGTACCACACAATCTTAAAACTTTGTAGTTAGTAATTATAAGGCTGCTAACTTATAGGGTGCTTCCTAGAAGAAGCCCAGTATGAGCATAAGCAGTTTTCCGTTTTGCTAAACCACACAGCTAAATTGTGGAGGAAGTAAATGTTAGGTTGCACTGACATAGTTTTAGCTTTTCTATACTTCCTACAGTCTACAGAAGTTGTCAAGCCCAACCATAGGCGTGCGTTTGTATCCCTCAAAAGGGACGTTTGCTTCATTTTCAGTGTACATTTGGTTTAAGCTCAACTGCTTTTGTTATCTCCCAATTTCCAGGCCTGTCCGCTGCACTCCTGGGAGTGATGGGTTCCCGTTTCAAGAAATCAGGGAAGATATTTCCAGCGGGTGTTGTATCGCTTGTGTCGCTTATAATGACCGGAGGCTACTTGCATGGAATTCTGCGAAGCCTACACTGAAATGTGCATAGTGAGAGACACAAGTGATTTGCTGAAGCTGTATGGTTGTCACCAACTTTGATCCTGATATATCTCATCTGGTAGCAAGGATCGGTGTTTTGGCATTTATTCCCGCGTAGGATTGACTCGAACTTTTGTCTGAACAATGTTCCTGTGTGCCTGTTCCTCTACTAAAACTTTTTAAACTTTGCATCTGATTGCTTTGTATTGTCCACATTTTTATTATGTTTACTTGATGTTGAGTTTTGGAATTGCAATTTTGTCGATACGAGATTCATTTTCCAGTTTAATTAAGTCTGCCTGGAGTAGATCTGTTTCATAATTGAAGTTGAATTAGGATCTTCTCCAGTTCAAATAAACTTTTATTATAACTAATTGGATATTCTCCAGTTCAAATAAACTGAAAATGATCTTGTTCCATTGAAGTTGTACATGGATTAGCGGAATCTGATGTCATAGATAAGATTTGATTATAAGAATTTTCGTGTTGTATCTATGGCTTTGTAAGTTCATAGCATTTGAATATGTTTTAGAGAGTAACTTAGATGAGGAGGTTGCACAAAATTCACCTTTTGTGCAACCCACTCAATGAATGACAACTCATCTACAACTAATTTAGTTGCAAATTAGAAAATGAGTTTGGCTACATTTGATTCCATTCCTAATGCAGAAGAAGGAAAAGAGAAATAAAAGAAAAATGAGAGAAAGAAGAGAAGGAAGAAACGAAGAAGAAGAAAGGTGCAGACCCACGGCCGAAAGAAGGAAGAAGGAAGAAGAAACACAGACCCACCGAGACCCACAATTGGGTCTCGCCGGCCATGGGTGGAATCGGTGGCCGGATGGCTTCGGGGACTTTATTTTTTGATTTTTTCTGATGGGTCTTGCTGAGGTGGGTTTGATTTTTTTTTTTTTTTTTCTGATGGGTCTTGCGTTGGGTCTTGTTTTTCTTTGGTTTTTTCCATGGTTTCGGCAACTTTTAGGGTGATAAAATCCCAAAACGGGTTAACCTTATCCTGTAGGTTTTAGTTTTGAATCTAAAATTAAGTTTTAAGGCATTAAAAACGAGTTTTATGGCATTAGAATCGATTTTTGAGGCATTAGGAACGAGTTTTTAGGGTTGCCGGAGATAGTGACCCACGACTGGGTCACGGTCACGTCTTTTTTTTTTTTTTCCGCCGGAAAAGTTGCCGGGTCTCTTACCCCTAGTGAAGAAGAAAGAAAGAAAAGAGAATGAAGAGGAGATGAGAGAGCTAGGCGTGCGTGAGGGAGAAGAAGAAGAAAAAAAAAAAAAAAAAACCAGAGCTAGGCGGGCGTGCGTGAGGGAGAAGAAGGAGATATAATCCGATGCAGCAGGGTTTTTTTTTTCTAAACATAAGACTGATAAAATTAACTTAGGTGTCACCTTCTAATTGGTGGCACAAAAAAAACCTTGTGTGCAACCTTAGCNTTAGGGTTGCCGGAGATAGTGACCCACGACTGGGTCACGGTCACGTCTTTTTTTTTTTTTTCCGCCGGAAAAGTTGCCGGGTCTCTTACCCCTAGTGAAGAAGAAAGAAAGAAAAGAGAATGAAGAGGAGATGAGAGAGCTAGGCGTGCGTGAGGGAGAAGAAGAAGAAAAAAAAAAAAAAAAACCAGAGCTAGGCGGGCGTGCGTGAGGGAGAAGAAGGAGATATAATCCGATGCAGCAGGGTTTTTTTTTTCTAAACATAAGACTGGTAAAATTAACTTAGGTGTCACCTTCTAATTGGTGGCACAAAAAAAACCGTGTGTGCAACCTCAGCACCCAAGACGCTCTTTATGTTTTATCAGAACTTTATGCTCTATGATGTAAGGGTTGTTATATTCTTGATCTTTATTAAAGATTTCCATTCAAAAAAATAAAAAATCTTATACACACTTATTTAGTAGATGTAGGATTAATATATAACCTGATCTTTTTGGATAGTATTTTTAAACGACAAAAAAAAAGAAGTTAAAAACCTTGGAACATCGATTAACATATTTTTGTGTGAAGTATAAACATTTTTCTATAACTAATTTAATATAATTAATTTTTAGGGTTAAATACTTAATTAGTCCATAGGGTTTGAAAACTTTATTTTTTCCTCCTTAGGGTTTGAAAAGTAAACAAATTGGTCCTTGTGGTTTTGAAAAGTGACAAAGTTAATCCATCCGTCAATTAACCGTTAGTTGACTTAACGGACTAACGCATAGACCAATTAGAAGTTAACACGTGGCCACTTAATTAAATTTTTTATTTAAAAAAATATTAAAAAAANTGTCTCTTTTTTTTTTCTTTTTTGAAAAAAATATTTTTTAAAAAAATAAAAAATTTAATTAAGTGGCTACGTGTCAACTTCTAATTGATCCACGTGTCAGTCCGTTAAGTCAACTAACGGTCAACTGACAGATGGACTAACTTGGTCACTTTTCAAAACTACAAGGACCAATTTAGTCACTTTCCAAACCCTAGGGAGGAAAAAAATAAAGTTTCTAAACTCTAGGGACTAATTAAGTATTTAACCCTAATTTTTATAGAAATATAAAATTTAACTGTAAGATTGCAAATACTTAGAAATATAAAAGATGTATGGCCATTTAAAATATGGGTGTTAAATTTTTCGTTTTTAATGAAAATTTAATATTTATAGAAATCATAATTCTTTAAAATTTATAGGAAACAAATAGTCAATTTTTTAAATGAGTTTTCTAAAATGATTTTAGTACAAAATTGTTGTGTATGACACGTTTAGCCTTGAAGAGAAAGTATAAATTGGAGGAAAATACACTTTATCTTCTCTGAATTATCTATTCGTTTGCACTTTTAACTGTAATGTTTAAAAAATGATATTTTATTTTATAAAGTATCTGACATTAATACTTAACCTTATGAAATATACTTCACTCCTCGAAGTATTTTGAATTTATTCAAAACTTTATCTCCAAAACTTAGTTATTTCATGGGTAAAATATCAACTCAAAATACTTTAGAGGTAAAGTGTATTCTATAGGATAAGTGTTAATGTCAGATATTTTGGTGAGTAAATTATCATTTTTTTTAATATTGAGGTTAAAAGTATAAATGAGTAGGTAGATAAATACGTATAAAAATAGAAATAGAAATAGAAATGGTCAAACGAATAAAAGAGGCCGCCTTTGGTGGTGGTTGAACTTGAGGATGAATGACTGAAACTGAATGGATATAAGAAATATAAACACCAGTCATAGACAGTTATAGGGAAAAATATGAGATTATGTCATTGGAGCCTCCCCCGTTCCAGGAAGCAGCGCGCTGCGATGTCTGCAAATGCAGCTTCAACACTTTCAGGCGACGGGTAAGACTAATTGATTGTTAGAATTTCCATTTCAAAAGCCGCTAGACATGCAATTCAGTTGATAATTCCGAATCCCTTCACTACTTAGTACTTACCAAAACTATAACGCGATGGTTTTAACAATGAATTCTATAAATCAACATCTAAATATCGAAGTGTGTGCTTATGAATTGACGGCTGTGGCACCCCCAAAAATTGTTCTCCAGAGTTGTCGGCTCGACCGTAGGCCCATGAGAATTAGCCATTTCGATCAACAAATTGACGCACGTCTTGCCTACTAGCTAGTGTTGAACTCTATAGATTTCTTAGCAACTGTCGGGTGCAAAACATTGTATAGGTGACCTTGAAAAACTTGTCAATTTTAATGCTTTCCTTCTTACTTGAGATGATGTTAATGTTGTCTCCAAATGTTTGTGATGTCACTTTTCCAGTTTGTACAATGCATTCGGTTATTGATAAGCGCGCCTCATATTATTCTTATTGTCTTTGTAAATTGAACATGTTAATATTGTTAGGTATATGGGTTTCAGAATTTGGACTGATTTCATCTCTCTCTCTCTCTCTCCTCATTTGGCAGCACCATTGCCGATGTTGTGGGAGGACTTTGTGCCATGAGCACTCATCAAATCAAATGGTATGATTTTTTACTAATATTATTGCTTTATTAGAAATATAACCAGTAGCCAATGACAATTCTGTGCGCAAATACAGGCTTTACCACAACTTGGCATTCACTCGTTTGTTAGAGTTTGTGCTGACTGTTATAACGATTCCTCCCGGTAAATACTCTCTTTTGAACTTGATGTAATATTAACTAGAATTGCTGCTTTTTTGTTAAAGAAATTTGAGTAGAATAAGACGAAAAATTTTGTAGAGTACATTGAGATGTGATAGCAGAGTCTTTGCAACATGACTACTTGAAGCTTTTGTTATATTCTTTATCTCTTTGGTGAATGTCCTTTCTAGTAATTGTACTTGTTTGACTTAGGAAATAGCTTACTGATGCATCATGGAGATTTTTGAGGTTGCTAGAAATATAATATGGATCAATTCAGAGTTAAGGTTGACCTGAAGAATATCTCTGAATTGTGAATGCAAATTTTCTTGATGTGGTGATTGAGCACAAAGATTTTGGGTAGCTCTGTGGGCAATGAATTAGGGTATGCTTCTTGTAGTAGATCATTGACCCTCACCAAAGACTGCCACATTATTTGTTCCTCTAGATTCTTGGCGATTACATTCTCTAAAATATTTTTATTTTTAAGGGGGATGCTTTTGCATTCAACATGATCTGCTCGATAGGGTCATACCTCTGTTGTATGCACATGGATCCTTCTGAGTCAGGCTTGCTAAAATTATGATCCTATGTTTTCTGTTGGAGTGGAGAGGTCGTTATACAGTGCTTACATCCTACGTCCAGATTTATGATCTTCATTGCGGAGAATATAGGGTTAACTTTAAAAGGAAGAAGTGTGTCCCATTGATGTGGCAATTATGTCTCATCAGAGCTAAAACTTCATTTTAGAGCAATTTTTCCAAAGCAGCATGTTCATTGTATGCATTAAATGGTTACATCATTCAACACCTTTTCAAATATTTGAGTCTTCTGTTTGAGTTAACCCATTCTCTATTCAGTTCCAAACATGCTTGTTGACAAGGCTACTTTGTTGCTTCTTTGCATCCTAGAAGCAAAGTTGGATGCCTTTTGGTGGGAGGATGATTCTCTCTGGATCTATCCTTGCAAAAGTTTCTTGCACACTACTGGTGGTTTTGAGTTTCCAAATTCTGGTCATGAGAGCCAACAGATCAGAGACGTGCTTCAGGATCTTTGCTTGGTTAATGTAACCTAGTCTGAGGCTACATTTTTGTGCAGACACAATAGTGTAGACTAGTCCACATTAGTGCATATAAACTCTTATTTTTCTATTTACACATCTAAATTGAACCTTTTTTTTTTTTTTTTTACTTATAAAAGAAAAAAGAAAAGAAAAGAAGAACTTTGTTTCAATTTAGATGTGTAGATAATAATGTCAGAGAAAGGTAGTAAACCTAGGATAGGATTTGGAAACTGAAGGTTGAAGGTGGAGTGCTTTTCTAGGTTTTTAGTCCCCTGCTGGAAAACAATAGCCCAATTAGTTACTGATTAACATTCAGTCAGACAAAGTACTTTTTGCTTCTGTAATGGAGTGGCCTGACAAGCATTAAGTTGCTACTATCTATATGTGCTCATCTTAGTAGAATAACATTCACTGCAAAATGGTTCTGTTTCCAATTTGTTATTCCTAGCATTTTTGTGCAAAACCTGAAGAAGTCGTAATGACTGGGGAAGTTCATAAGGCTTCCATCATCTTTCTTGTTTGTCTGATAATTAGTGGGTTTTTTTTTCGTTTTTTTAACATGTCCACACAAGGGAAGGGAGAGGGGGATTCGAACTAGTGACCTCTTCTTCATGAGGCCTTGAACCTTAATTCAAAAAGGAACTTTATTAAAGTTTGTGTCTATCTTTTCGAAATTTGATTATACATTCCTGATTGTATGGTACCTTTTCTTTACTAACCTGATTGAATAGAGTTCGTGGAACTCTTTTTTCTTTTTTCTTTTTTTGATAAATAAGAATATCATTGAAAAGTGCAGAGGGGCGCAACCCAAGTACACAAGAAATATACAAAGACACCCCTTTAAAGATAAAAGGAAGAACATAAATCTACAAATTGATGCCTCGAAGAAACTTGAGTAATGGTCAAACACTCGCCCAATGGAAAAACAAATTAAGAAACCTATTGCTAAATTCCGGCATTGTCAATTCCTTATCTTCGAAACAATGAGCATTCCTCTCCCTCCAAATAGTCCACATAAGAGTTCGTGGAACTCCTCTCTCCATAGATCCTCTTTGATGTTTGAACTCAAGTTCTTATTGCAAACTCTTAAGTTTTGATCCCAGCCATTCTAACTTTGCACATTTTTCTTAGGTTCTTAAATCTCTTGGCTTGATTACCTATATATTTCTTTGTTCACGCTTCCTGAAAGTCAAAGCTTGCATTTGCATACTAGCTTGTATGGGATTTATTACTTTCCTTTTAAAGCTTCAATGTAGGTACTTAAATTTTGAAAATTGTTTTGTCACAGATCTGGGAAAGTTGATCCACAAGCTTCTTTATATGGGGTTGATAGTGTAACAGATACAGTTTCTAAATTAGACATAGGTACATATATAAATTTGGAGGCTAGCCCAATTGCAGAGCATAACTCTGTGTCAGTCATTTCAGAGTGCAAGTGTGGAATGCCTTTATGCATTTGTGAAATTCCAGCCCCTTCCACTCATGCACTTCCTCTGCATCTGCAGGTATAAATTATTTAATTTTCATATTCATTTCCTATATGGTCCATGCAGTTTACAGATTTGTTTCCTTTTATTTGGCAGAGAAATACTACTTCGAACTTTACTCCTCAAATGAATCCAAAACCAAAGAAGATGGACACTATTCGAAGGAATAGAGGTGCCACTTCTAACAAGTTGTGGTATGTTGCTTTTAAGGTCTAAATATTCAATCTCTGTTCTTCCTGACCTAGTGGATGCTTTTGAACTTTACTTTTAGTTTTATTATTATTATTATTTCTCTGTTAGGAGCATAAAATATAAAGTAGAGGTTCTCCACAATGTTGGACCCGAAAACTTTCTCCCCGCTACTATGATATTCTGGCCCGCATTGACTGAGAACTAATTTCAGTCCAGAAAAATATTGAATTACCAGAAGATGAGAAAGATTACTTTGATGTTAACTGTTCTCTCAGCTGGATGGTTCTTCATGTCCTTAGGATATTCAGCTTTCCCATTTCTGTAGGGTACAAAAACTTTTCCTCCATGGAGGTGTATCAGCATCACCCCTGTGAATCTGTGATGTCTTGATTCTATTATAGTGACGTTGTTCTTCTCTTTCCCTTTGTGCAAGAAAAATAAAGTGATAACCACATCTCCATTAGACAATTATTATTTATTTGACTTATCTATAAATCAGATACTTCTATATGCTGTAAGTTTGACAAAGCGATCATGCTTTTTTTTAGTGATGTGTAGATTATAAACTGGGGTGATTTTTTACACATTGCTATTATGTTCTGTTACACTGTATGTCTTTATTAATTGGTAGTTGTTTTGCAGTTCTGTTTTCAGTCTTGGTCAAGTGGCCAATGATAATCTGAATAAACCTCAGATGGATTATGAACCTAATGGGGAGGTACATATTCTGGATTATTTATTTAAAGTCCAAACGGGCAGAAGGATTTAGTTCCCATGGATTATTTACTTAATTAGCACGTGCTGTCCTTAGGGATTAAGAGAAGCTATAAAGAATGGTGACACTGCTGCAGTCAAGAAGCTTCTGAGTGAGGTATTCAACATTTTAACGTAACAGTAGATTTTTTAAAATTTGTATTTTTATGAATCATTAATGTAACAGTAGAATTTGAAAGTGCATTTATGCTTTATCACATTTGCAGGGTGTGGATGCAAATTACCACGACAAGCAAGGATTATCTTTGCTACATTTGGTACTGTTCTCCCTCTCTCACACACACACAACTCAGGCATATGGAAACATTTGCGAGTGACCAAGGGTTTGTGCTTGTGTTTGTGTGTAATATTTGCTCAAAATGTTAGATTCTAATATTACTTATCAAAAATAATGTTTGATACTAATATCAGAAGTAATTGGGTACTGTAGGCGGCACTATTTAACCAAACTGATATAGTTTTCACCCTCATGGAATGTGGAGCAAGCATGGATTACAAGAATGCACAGGGTAATTGATCCTTGGTCCTCTTCTAATGTAAGTTTGATTGACTTGTTAACTAGTAAAGATGATTATGAAAGGTACCCAAGGCATGGCTGTTGATGTTCAGGTTAAACGATTTCTGTACATACTAGATTGTGCATGAAGGTGTTCGCCAGATATGCTTTGTAAGGTGTCTGAAAGCTTAATGTGTGGTTTGGTTTGCCTTGTCAAAGCAATCTGGGTGGGCAGTGTGTTGAATTTTTCGGCTTGATGATTTGATAAAATTTCTCCTAAAAATTTGCCAAAATGTAGAAGACTAGAGATAAGTGGTGGGGGATCAATTTTTTCATATATATATAACTTGCACCCTATGCACCCATTTTGCACATGGTACTTACGAATTGTTTGAAGCAAGCCGATCTAGCTGTCAGTTCTAACTGCTTGCTTCTTCAGGAGAAACACCATTAGATTGTGCTACTGCTACTTTGCAATACAAGATGCTAAAGTTGGAAGAAGGTGCAAGTCTGCAAGGGCGCATTTGAGAGTAATATATCCATTTTGTCATCTAAGCTATGTGTTCAAGTTTTGTTACCCCTCAAGAAGACATTCGATAAACTGCTGGATGGCCTTGGGCTGATATAATTATGGTATGCATGGTAGTAAACAAGGCTACAACTTTACAATGTTTATAAAGTTCACTTATGCGGTGTATATTTTGAGTAATGATATAATGAGGACTAAAGTCTTTTTAGAGTCAATCTCTAATGTGATGCTGCATTTAAAATCATCATTCAATCTGAGATGATTATTATTGAATTTTAACCTATTGGTAATTTTAAATGTCACATCATATTTGAGATGATACTAGTCATCTTTATATCATTACTCGTATATTTTTCATTTGTAGTTATGTATTAAGATATAAATTATCTTCTGTTTCTTTCAAAAAAAAAATTATCTTCTGTTTGAAAAATCATGGCTTCTATTGCGCAGATAAGATGGAAAAGAGGCTGACTCATGGTAGGCATTCACCTTTTCCGGTTATGATTACATGCTGTAGATAACGCGATATGGTGGTAAAGAAATTTATATTGCTATGAATATTAAATGCAAAAATAATAAAATAAGGGAAAAGTATACTTTACCCCTTCAAAGTTTGGGGTGATTTTTAATTCGACCTTTAATGTTTCAATTTTTGTAATGTACCCACCAAACTTTCNCTTCTGTTTCTTTCAAAAAAAAAATTATCTTCTGTTTGAAAAATCATGGCTTCTATTGCGCAGATAAGATGGAAAAGAGGCTGACTCATGGTAGGCATTCACCTTTTCCGGTTATGATTACATGCTGTAGATAACGCGATATGGTGGTAAAGAAATTTATATTGCTATGAATATTAAATGCAAAAATAATAAAATAAGGGAAAAGTATACTTTACCCCTTCAAAGTTTGGGGTGATTTTTAATTCGACCTCTAATGTTTCAATTTTTGCAATGTACCCACCAAACTTCCAAATTTTTGCAATTTGACCAATTTTATCACAAACTTCTCATATTCCTAATTTTTTATTTTTTATAAAAAAAAATTTAAAAAAAATCGGGGTGGCTATGACCACCCTGATTGCAAAAATTAGTCGAATTGCAAAAATTTAAAAGTTTAGAGGGGTGCATTACAAAAATTAAAATATTGGAGGTTGAATTGAAAATTGTCCCAAACTTTGGGGGGGCAAAGTATAATTTTCTCATAAAATAAACAATTCACTAGATTTTACGTGGTTTGGTCCATTACCTACATCTACAGATAAAGCCTTAGGATATATTTATTCTTATTCAATTGATATCTTTTACAATATATGATACTCTATTTATAGGAAAATTGGGGTAAATAAGTTTGGTACTCTATTCACAGGGCCATTTTGGATCGGATATTGACCGAAGAAATTCATAATATCAAATGCGAAATTAATAAAGTAAATAATACAAAAGATTTTACGTGGTTACCAACTTACCAGTCCTAAGAATATATTTGCTCTTATTAAAATGATATTATAGGAGATATTGGTTCAATAACAGGCCGTCAAACACTGGTCAAGTTTACAAACTGACCTAGGCAAGGCAAGTATAATTGCGGATCGAAGTGACAATCTCTGGGATTACTCTCTTTATCTTTTTTTTCTTCTTCTTCTTCTTTTATTTTTATTTTTATTTTTATTTTTTATTTTATGTCCGCACAAGAGGAGGAGGGAAGATTCGAATTAGTGACCTCCGCTTTATTAGGCGTGGTCCCAGCCGATTGAGTTACCTCTTGGGGACATTACTCNGGTCCATTACCTACATCTACAGATAAAGCCTTAGGATATATTTATTCTTATTCAATTGATATCTTTTACAATATATGATACTCTATTTATAGGAAAATTGGGGTAAATAAGTTTGGTACTCTATTCACAGGGCCATTTTGGATCGGATATTGACCGAAGAAATTCATAATATCAAATGCGAAATTAATAAAGTAAATAATACAAAAGATTTTACGTGGTTACCAACTTACCAGTCCTAAGAATATATTTGCTCTTATTAAAATGATATTATAGGAGATATTGGTTCAATAACAGGCCGTCAAACACTGGTCAAGTTTACAAACTGACCTAGGCAAGGCAAGTATAATTGCTGATCGAAGTGACGATCTCTGGGATTACTCTTTTTTTTTTTTTTATGTCCGCACAAGAAGGGGAGGGAGGATTCGAACTAGTGACCTCCGCTTTATTAGGCATGGTCCCAGCCGATTGAGTTACCTCTTGGAGACATTACTCTCTTTATTGCACGCACATGATAAACTGTAGAAATCGGAATACCGTGGGCCCATGAAATAGGCTTTTTGTGATGTCGATCTCTAAGTCTGCAACCATCATGTATTGTTAAGAACCTCTTTGAATTCCTATTCTTAATTGATTTTCGTCATCGATCATAATGGAAACCAAAGTGCAGTGGGATCTGACTCAGATGGTCGGAATTAGCACATGCAACGGGGTCCTTCTGACGTATCATGAAAAGCATACGAAGTGTGAAACCACCTACTTGCGTTGGTTTGCAATATTTATATCATAGGCTGACGAGGATAGGTGACACTTTATTCCCACGATAACAGCCGAAAAAGAATCCTTTAATATAAGGAAACGGCTCCTTTAGTACGTACTTATCTTCTTTTAGACGTGCATAAAAATGACCTCAAAGGCCACCGTGAATTTCCTCCTTTTTCTCTCTTCTTCCTTGATCTCTCCAGCTGGCCGTTCTTTGCTTGTTTGTTGACCTGTGCTCCAATGGGTTTCTTTGTGGAGGAGTACTCCGCGGGTTTACTGGTAACTCATCTAATATACAAGGCAGCTCTGGTAATTGCAGTGGTGAGATGGGTTTGGTGTTGGACTCTCAGACTCAGAGATAGGAGCCTCTCCTCGGCCTCTGTCGAGGCAGAGTTTCCTCCCACAATTGCTTCTTCCCAGATGATAAGAGACAATCTAATACTGACAACCTTCGGAGATATCACGGAGAGACTGCCGGAGAGTAGGAGTTTGGACGCGTGTGCCGTGTGCTTGAACCAATTAGGAATGCAAGATGAGGTAAGGGAGCTCAGGAACTGTTGCCACGTCTTCCACAGGGAATGCATCGACAGATGGGTGGATCGTGACCATGATAATCACACGACTTGCCCACTCTGTAGGGCTCCTTTACTAACTTCTTCACAATTCCAGAGCTTGAGTTTCGGGTCCAAGGCCCAGCCCAGCTGGGCCGTCGAAAGACTTCTATACCTTTTTGGGGACGATCTGCTCTTTTAACTTGATTGTTCCCTATTATTTGGAATCTATCAATGCAGCACCATTAATAGCAGATAGCGCAAAGTGGCAAGGCCAATATATGGTTTATTTCAACTTGATGGGTTCATGCCTGAATTTCTTTCCTTAGGATATGGGATTTCTGTGTATACATGTTCTTTTGCAGTCAATTGCTACTTTTTTTTCTTTCTCAGTTTTACATCGCTTGGATATTTGTTTTGAAAGAAATGAAAGTATGTTTTATTTGAATTTATAGAAAATATCTGTCAAGCATATGATTTTCTTGATCAGATCCACAAATGATTAAAGGGTGTTTGACAAACTGTTTCCAAAACTGTGGTTTTCCCTTTCCAAAACCGGTTTCCAACTCCAAAACTGATTTCCGACTCCAAAACCGATTTCCGAAACCGGTTTCCAAAACCAGCATCCATCTACAAAACCGTTCTCTAAAACCGGTTTCCAACTCTAAAATCGTGCTCTAAAACCGGTTTCTAAAACCGTTTTCCCTAAACGGATTCTAAACCAGTTTTCGACTCCAAAACCGATTTTCGAAACCGGTATCCAACTACAAAATCATTCTCTAAAATAGGTTTTCAAAACCGTTCTCTAAAACCGTTTTCGGACTCTTAAATTGTTATCCGAAACCAATTTCTAAAACTAATTTTGGAAACCGGTTTCCAACTCTAAAATTGTGCTCTAAAACCGGTTTCCAAAACCGTTATCTAAAACCGGTTTTCGAAACTGATTTCCCTAAGCTAGACCCTAAACCACTCATCTAAAACCGCTCAAAACCGGATTATAAAACCGGTCACCCAAAAGCTGGAAGTTGAACCCTTTAGGAATGTGGTCACCCAAAAGCAAGAAGTTGGACCCTAAACCGATCATCTAAAACCGCTCAAAACCGGTTTTAGAAACTAGTTCAAAACTAAAAACCTAGTTTGGGAATGTGAACCCTTTAGGGTTTCTAACACCCTAAAACTGCTCAAAATCGGATTCTAAAACTGCTCAAAACCGGTTTCTAAAACCAATCAAAACTAGATTTTAAAACCGCTCAAAACCGAATTCTAAAACCGCTCAAAACTGGATTCTAAAACCACTCAAAACCAAATCCTATTTTTAACAAGTGGTGGAGGTAATTGCCAAACCAAATCATAATGACCTCTGTATTTTTAATTAGTGGGTTATTGCTTTGTAGGAATTTCGTTGGGCCCAATTGTTGAATGCATGGCATTTCTATTTAGTTTTTTTTTTCTTCCTAATTTTTACCGTTCTTATATTTTATACATTTTTAATATATATAATGTATTATTCTATGATATCGATATTGTTTGGAGTCTTTTACTATTATTATTATTATTTTGGGGGAAAACTCTTCAACTCATACTAGTTCTTTGTGTACATAATATTTCGGATAAGGATTCATGAGTATTCGGAACTAAAGCTCTTGAGTTTTTAGATGTCCCAAATGGGCCTAGTTGCTGTTGCAGTGGGGTGGTCGTTTTTACACATTGGTGAAACCACCCAAAAATTTTAGTAATGTCCTACAAATTTGATTTTTTTTTTAAAAAAAAAAAATGCTGCCCCTTTTAAAATTATGGTCTGCCTGTTCGAAAGCCTCCAATTAAGAATGGCGAATATGGTTCTTTTTATATATGAGTTAAGGAAATTTGTCTGATATATATGTTCACAAAAACTACCATGAGTTGAAGAGTATGGGCAGGTTCGAGGACTAGGGACTAGGTTTTGTAAATTTTTTCTCTTTATTTTATTGTTTTTTTATTTTCTCTTTTTTGGGTTTTTATTGTAAGAAAATTATTATAACATGAATTAAAAATATAAAAGAACTAAAAAATGAGGAAAATTAAGAAAAATTAAGCTGAAAATGTCTAAAAATATGATGAGAAAAAATAAATTAAGAAGAAAAAAAAAACGAAATGACAGATCAGGGTTAAAATTTAAACGAAAGAAAGAAAAAAATTACATTAAATGTTCAAAGGATAAGTTAGGAAAATGATATAGAAATTACTTTTAAAATGTAAAATGACGAAAGAAGAAATGGAAAGAAAAATGAAAACGTAATAAAAATAAAAGAATAAAAGTAAATTAAGTAAACTAAAGATTAAGAAAATGAATAAATAAGAGTAAAAAATACAAGTAGAATTCGTGAAAGATGTATATGTGGGAAATAAAAAATATGAAAAAAAGAAAAGAAAAGAAAAATAGAACGAAGTACGGAAATAGTAATTGAATTAAGAAATTAAAATTGTTTCTTTTCCTCAATGTTAAACAAATTAAGAAAGTAAAAATTAAGAAATTAAACAAATTTTTTACTCAAATGTTAAATTTAACTTCATATTTTCATGCTCTTAAATATAAAAAGCCCGAAAATAAAAGTTAATGTTTAGTGGTTTTGAAAATGGGGTTTGCTAGGGATTTTTCCCGCAATGTTCTCCTGACGTTTTTTCAGTTTTACGTAGAACATAATTTAAGAAAAAATAAAATTATAGTACTTTTTTTACCTACAAATTAGTTTTTATGAGTTAATATTTAGATTCTAATGTTTTAAAACTTGTTTTTTTATTCAAAATTAAAATTTAAGGGTGGAAGGTTAACCCTTTAGGGATAGTATCACCAAAAATAGATTTGATCATCCTAAATTTAGTATTAATGCCTCAAATTAGGTTTTAATGCCTAAAAAAACGGGTGGTGGAGACCACTACAATTTTATTTTTTCTTAAATCATGTTTTACGTAAAACTAAGAGAACGCTAGGAGAACACTAGGGGGAGAACCCCTAACATTTTCCTTTTTAAAAGTAAAATTGTTTCTTTTCCTCAATGTTAAACAAATTAAGAAAGTAAAAATTAAGAAATTAAACAAATTTTTTACTCAATGTTAAATTTAACTTCATATTTTCATGCTCTTAAATATAAAAAGCCCGAAAATAAAAGTTAATGTTTAGTGGTTTTGAAAATGGGGTTTGCTAAGGATTTTTCCCGTAGTGTTCTCCTGGCATTTTTTCAATTTTACGTAGAACATGATTTAAGAAAAAATAACATTATAGTATCTTTTTTTACCTACAAATTAGTTTTTATGAGTTAATATTTAGATTCTAATGTTTTAAAACTTGTTTTTTTATTCAAAATTAAAACCTAAGGGTGGAAGGTTAACCCTTTAGGGATAGTATCACCAAAAATAGATTTGATCATCCTAAATTTAGTACTAATGCCTCAAATTTGGTGCTAATGCCTAAAAAAATCGGTGGTGGAGACCACTACAATTTTATTTTTTCTTAAATCATGTTTTACATAAGACTGAGAGAATGCTAGGAGAACACTAGGGGGAGAACTCCTAGCATTTTCCTTTTTAAAAGTAAAATTGTTTCTTTTCCTCAATGTTAAACAAATTAAGAAATTAAACAAATTTTTTACTCAATGT
This sequence comes from Carpinus fangiana, assembly GCA_006937295.1. Classification (NCBI taxonomy): domain Eukaryota; kingdom Viridiplantae; phylum Streptophyta; class Magnoliopsida; order Fagales; family Betulaceae; genus Carpinus; species Carpinus fangiana. The sequence goes on along the minus strand of CM017321.1, from coordinate 44,417,132 downwards.
TAAATTTAACTTCATATTTTCATGCTCTTAAATATAAAAAGCCCGAAAATAAAAGTTAATGTTTAGTGGTTTTGAAAATGGGGTTTGTTAGGGATTTTTCCAGTAGTGTTCTCCTGGCGTTTTTTCAGTTTTACGTAGAACATGATTTAAGAAAAAATAACATTATAGTACCTTTTTTTACCTATAAATTATTTTTTATGAGTTAATATTTAAATTCTAATGTTTTAAAACTTGTTTTTTTTTATTCAAAATTAAAACCTAAGGGTGGAAGGTTAATCCTTTAGGGATAGTATCACCAAAAATAGATTTGATCATCCTAAATTTAGTACTAATGCCTCAAATTTGGTGCTAATGCCTACAAAAATCGGTGGTGGAGACCACTACAATTTTATTTTTTCTTAAATCATGTTTTACATAAAACTGAGAGAACGTTAGGAGAACACTAGGGGGAGAACCCCTAGCATTTTACTTTTTAAAAGTCGCTAGTAGGTCCACTTGGAATTACGGTTTTTTAATAAATGCTGTTTTAAAAAGGAAAATGCTAGGGGTTTTCCCCTAGTGTTCTCACAGTCTTACGTAGAACATGATTTAAGAAAAAATAAAATCGTAGTGGCCTCCGTAACTGGTTTTTTTAGGCATAAGCAGCAAATTTGAGGCATTAACACCAAAATTAAGGCATTAGAACTAAATTTATGATGATCAAATCCATTTTGGATGATACCATCCCTAAAGGATTAACATTCCACCCTTAGGTTTTAGTTTTGAATCAAAAAACAAGTTTTAAAGCATTAGAACCTAAATATTAACTCATAGAAAATGGTATTACAATTTTATTTTTTCTTAAATCATATTCTACGTAAGACTGGGAGAATGTTAGGAGAACACTAGGGAAAAACCCCTAGCAAACCCTTTTTAAAAATAACAGTTTTTAAATCGATACTTTTTAAAATTGCAAAGATATTTGGTAAAACATGTTAAAAATTATTTGTTTATTAAATATTTATTAGGCGAAATCGTGATTTTGATTTAAATTTGCACTTTTTCAAATAAGCATCATCTAGCTTGCTTATTGAAATTGCAGATTTTTTTTTTCTATTTTAAATTAAGTGTTTTTTAAATTGTAATGTCAAACGCCTAAAGTTTTGAGATATTTTTTTAAAATATAATTTATTATTACGAAATCGCAACCTCATATGCACCTAGTCAACTAAAATAAATTTTTAGAGTTAAATTTAATTAAACTTTTTTAAAAAAATAAATGCTCTTGATATTTATTTAGTAAAAGAAAAGAAGCACAAATGCACAATTAAAATATAAGGAAAATGTATAATAAGTCCCTGAGTCAACACTCTAAAATTAAAAACTTCATAATTTTTTTTGTCGAAAATTTACTCATTGAATTAATCGAAATCACAGTAAACTCTCTACCGTCAAATTTTTTTAACAGCCATTAATTTGAGTCAAAACACACCGTTTTACCCCATTAAAATATTAAATTTTTTAATTTAATTTTAAAATTTAAATTTTTTTTGAAAAAATACACAGCATGGGTGGCCGAACCACCTCCACCCCTGCTTTTTTTTTAAAAAAATTAATGTTTTAATGAGGAAAAACGGTATGTTTTGATTAAGACTAACGACTGTTAAAAATTTTTTACAATATAAAATTTTATTGTGATTTCGATTTATTTAAAGAATAAATTTATGAAAAAAAATTTAAGAAATTTTTAGTTTTAGAAGGTTGCATTTTTCAAAAAAAAAAAATTAAATATAGGTATGGGATGTCAGTCCTTTTCAAGTGGACCCTCTTATAATTAGCAATCTGGATAAATGCAAACGTCAAATCTTGCTTGCACCACAGGGGAAACCAGCCGTTGAAAAATCTTCTACATTTCAAAAATGTATCCAACGGTTAACATATTTTAATCGAATAGAATAATGGCAGCTGGCCAACACCTTCCAGTTGTTTTGGTCAAGTAGCCCCCACATTAACATCCGTTCGATTGTACTTCAGGTTGGAGGTGGGTCCCGAAAAGATGCCTCATCATCAGCATCATGGAGGTGAAATGCACCGTAGCAAACCATGCCTAAAGAACAAAAGAAATTGCCCCTCAATTTGAAGAAAATTAAAATGGCATATAGTAGATCAACGACAGGTCGTCACATTCTTTTGTTTGTTTCTTGAATTTCATACAAAAGGGTACGATTGTCCTTCAAACTTCAAAGGGAAATGGATTTGGGAGTGGGAGTGTGTCTCATTCACATGGCTTCAATACGGATCGCTGCTGGCATGTCAGTTTCGTGTTCCACGTGGCGCACAGCTGTGATGTGACGTGTCCAATAAAGTGCCCCCTGATCCATCATAAATTACAACTCAAATAAGCTTTGATCAGACCAATAATTTATGTATGGTCGATTTGAAAGAATAAATAATAAAATTAGAGAAGTCAAACAAATCCAGCATACATGTGGTTGAGAGTTTATTTTTCTGCCAACCCTCAAATAAATAGGGGAAAAATTCATTTTATCTTTATGAAATTTAAGAAGTTTTCAATTTTAACTCCAAAATTTAAAAAGTGATAATGTACTTTCTGAAGTTTTAAAAATTGGCAATTTTAATTCTCCATTAGTTTTTTCTGTCAAATTGAACGGAAAACTATGAAATAACGAAACTATTCTCAGGCTTTTTTTTTTTTTTTTTTAATTTCCGTCCATTTTGACGGAAAATTTTAACAAATGATTAAAATTGCAACTTTCTGAAACTTCAGCGGTGTACATTACAAATTTTCAAATTTCGAGTTAAAATTGAAAAACCTCTAAAACTCTGGGGGGTAAAGTTATTTTTTTCCAATAAATAAATAAATAACTCCTCTACTAGCTGAGTTTTGTCTAGGAAATACCTACTCGGCTCGATAATACATACATATATATATATATATATTAGACATGATATTTATTTAAAAAAACAAAAAAAAAAAAACCTTTTGATTGCTTTTGACATGGTACTTGGGAGTAGCTAAATTTTGTTTTGGGAAATCATGTATTATTTTATAATAATGTTATTTAATAAATTAGTATATATATGGTCATATAACTGTGAAGATGTGCTAGTAAAAATTAGCTTTTGTAAATACGGGCTTGTCAAAAATAGAAATTAAGAGTTAATTTTCACGGCTACACCATCTCAAATATATAACAGTATACTAATAACATTTCTCTTATGTTTATTAGGTTTTGTCTTTTTATATTTTGTTTTCAAGTGAAATATATTAAAAAAAAACACACACAAATACACTTCTCAGAAGATTTAAAACACAAAATCACATTATTGACTGTAATGACAAGGCCAAAATATCTGTAGCTATAATCAAGGGAAAAGAGATGAAGGAGGAAAAAGAAGATGATTCTATTTATGGGATCACTTTGAATTCACTGGAAAACTAACCATTTTTTTAAAAATAAAATAAAAAATAGAGTGATTTTTATTATTAGAAAAACAACTAAAGCATAATACTATAGAGAGATAATATCTAAAATAGATTTCAGCTATTCAAAACTAAAATTATGTTCAATAAACTTGTGAGTCTACAGTTTATTGAACATAGTTTTATATGATTCTAAAGCTAACCCATTAACTAAATAGGTCGGGTTAAGTTTAATTTATATAGTCGACATGACGTTTTTGGAAGCAACATGAATGAGCTGTGATCCAACTTGTATGTTGTAATTAAAACTACAGTATACATTGTTAAAAAAATTGAAGGGCGATGATTTAATTAAAGTAATTGAAGGGCACAGATTTGTCATAATAAATATAAATTTTCTCTTTCATTCATCGCTTCATCTATTTACTGGTATTTATTATAAAAGAAAATTAATATTTATTATGATAAATTTTAACCCTTCAATTACTTTAGTTAAATCTCCACTCTTCAATTTTTTAACAGCATGTAACTCAAGATCCAAATGAGCTAAAACTGAGCATCTGCCAGCATTTGTTTTCCATTAATTTTCGTATGTACATCACAATCAAGCTTGATATTTTACTTGAATTATTATTCTGACCACTTAAAACTTGATGGGCAAGGAAAGAATTTAAAATCTGTTTTTGAATATTTTATTATATTTCCATGTTATATGTCTTATACTCTTTGTAAATTGGAAATACCTTCGGCTGTTATATTTTTCTAGGTTGGCTAAAATTGAAATTATTGAATGAGAAAAGGCATTCATATGGTTTGGTTTTACTATTTTTTTTCTTTTAATTTTACGGTTGCGAATTGGGTCGGGTTCAACTTATAGATGATATAACTTTTTGTTAATATTGTTTAGGGTTAATAGCTTTTTTACTACTTAGGTTTTTACTTTTTAATTTTTTTTCCACTTAAATTTTAGTTTGTGTCACAGATGATACAACTTATAAATAAATATCAGTTTAATACCTCTATCACCATTCCATCAATCAAACTAATGGACTGACATATGTTATAACAAAAACATGCCACATGTCCTAACAAACAAAAAAACATAAAACTAATTAAAATAATTTAAAAAATCAAAACTTAAAAAAAGAAAAAAAGACAAATATGTTGTGGCTCGACCACCCCCATTTCAACCATTAAGGGTGCCTGAGCCACCCCAGGACTAGAATGTGGTGCCGTGGTGGCTGAAATTAGTTCGGTTGATGGAATGTGACAAAAGTATTAAATTGGTCTTTACCCATAAGTCAAGTACCACATATGATACGATTTGAAACCTAAGTAGAAAAAAAAAAAATAATAGAAAAGTGAAAACATAGCTACTAGAAAATTCATTCTCTAATTAATGTTTAATAATAACTTTGGAAGGCCTAGATACCGACACATTTTAAAATGATCCATCCACCAGATGACCTAGCTACCTTTTAGAAGTATGAAGTGTCACGGATCGCTAGAGACCTGACAACCTAATAACTTGACTACCCACAACCTAGATTGCAATTGTTAAAGTATTAATTAAATGATAAAATTTACCACATTCTATCAGCTCAAACTTTTAGGATAAGTGGTAATTTTTTTTTTTTTTGAAAGAAAAGAACTCATTCTCATTCCAAAGAAATCAAGAGTGAAAGCTCTTATAATCACAGGGCAAGCCCTGAAGTAACCGTAGCCAAATCTACATAGTCACAGACAAAATTCCAAATACAGGCACCAACGGCCAACCAATTAACCCAATCCAAGCACATCCGCTACCCCATGACTAACCAGTAGTTTAAACATTCAAATATGCACTAAGCAGACGCCATCAGCTACACATGAAGCGTTATTTCCACGACCTTAAGAGGTAAAAACCTCTTAATTCGCAACTCATCCTCCTCAACAGTTAAGTTAGGACACACATTCATCCACGACACATAAGTCTAGACCAATCTTCCTCCTCGACCCGAAAGCCAGGATAACATACACATCCACGACACACAAGTCAAGACCAAAGGAGATCCAACCAAACCAACAAGGTGAGAGTATTATTACAAGCAAAAACACAACAAATACAGGGAAAAAACAAATACAAGCAAAAAGGAAATGCATGGAAAAACCGATCGCATTCAAGCAGACCCCGACCATTGACAGATGCGTTTGAAGTTCGTTGCGGGGGGCGTGGAATAAAGCCTGGCAGTAGGTGGAGGGCGGCGAAACTGACACGGAGGAGATCAGTAGAACTGCAAAAATAAAACACACACAAAACAAACAGAGAAAGAACAATACAGGGAAAAACCAAAACCATAAAACAGGGAGAACAAACAAAAACAAAATACAACGGGAAACAAAGCAAGAACAGGGAAATAAAATGCCAAACGATCAACCGGAGAGGTTCGGACAAAATCTGGCTGGAAGCACCGCTAAGGAAGGTGGCGATGGGAGAAAGGCGAGGTGGGGACGCGCAGATGACCTGCCACAGGCGGCGGGCTACGAAAATGCCGAGATCTGGAAGACCAAAGCAAGGAAAAAAGCCGACAACAAGAAAAGAAGGGAGGGGAAAGAGGAAAATGAAATGGAGGGACATCGGGACTAGGGCATCAAGTAAATAACTAGAGCCCGATGCGAAGGGAACGCGGAGGCCAACCCTCCTCCCCAGGGGTGACGGTGCTCTGGCGAAGTGGTAATTTAACTGGATATGAAAGCCAAAAGTTATGAATTCGAACTTTAACTCCATCATTTACCCAATTAAATACATAAAATCATATACTTTATACAAGTAAAACTATTAAATATTAACATTTCAATTATTTACAAATAGAACATAAAGATTGCAGGAAAATAAATAATCCATGCCAAGATTGAAACCTTCAATAAAAATTTAAGAGTTTTAATAACAATATTAAATAAAATAGGGGTTTGCTAGGGGTTCTTCCCATAGTGTTCTCTTGAGGTTCTCACAGTCTTACGTAGAACATGATTTAAGAAAAAATAAATTTGTAGTACATTTTTTTGCCAACAATTTAATTTTTATAAGTTAATGTTAGGTTTTAATGCTTTAAAACTTGTTTTTTGATTCAAAACTAAAACCTAAGGGTAGAAGGTTAACTCTTTACGGATGATATCATCCAAAATTGATTTGATCATCCTAAATTTAGTGCTAATGCCTCAAATTTGGTGCTAATGCCTAAAAAAACCGATGGTGGAGGCTACTACAATTTTATTTTTTCTTAAATCATGTTTTACGTAAGACTGGAAGAACGCCAAGAGAACACTACGGGAAGAACCCCTAGCATTTTCCAAAAAAATATATAATCAAATTTTTAATAACAACATATATGTTATAGTTTAAGTAATGGCCAAGATTGAATCTTTCAAAATCTCTTTTTATTTTTTCTCTTCTATTAAAACATTATTTTTTTTTTGACATGTCCATACAAGAGGGGGGAGGGGAGATTCGAACTAGTGACCTCCGCTTCATGAGGCGTGGTCCCAGCCGATAGAGCTACCTCTTGGGGATTATTAAAACCTTCTAAAAGTAAGGCAATTTTGAGATTCAATCTTAACCTTCCAAGATCCAAGTTCCAGTCAGATAAGATTTGGCAAGATTCTAGCAAACTAAGATCCTACGCATTTAAAAATAAATGTGATAATTTGAAAAAAAGATACAAGCAGCATAAGCGTTACTTAACCTACAGAATACATGCTTTTATTAAAATAAGAGCATGTAAGTTGGATCCACAAAAATGTGATTTTATTCCCTTTTAACATAGGAGCCCAATTATGCTTCCAACAAAGCATGCAATAATGTTCAAATTTGTATACTCTTTTTACTTTTTTTAAAACAGCAATCATTAAACTGAGAACAGAGGGGCCCCTCCAATCTTCTGTTTCTCAAAATGGCAAGGGCAGTTTTGTAGTTTCATCAAAACCCAAAGGGTTAGAGTGGAAGGTAAATTCAAAACTGGGTGTCTTTAGGTAGCTGGCAGTATTAGTTATGTTCAAGTTTCTAAGCAACTTCCCTTTCTACCTTAAATTCTGTTTTATTTTTTTTTGTTCTAAGGCAAGAATTTGTCACAGTCCAAAAGAGTGTTCCCAAAGCTATTTGCTGGTTAAGGAGAATAGCTCTCATGCATTTAGCCATAGCATATCTCATACACCTTCACCCACTTTGGCCCTTCATTCAAAAGATGATATTTATAAATTAATCAAATATTGATCATCTCAAAAAATAGAATATGAATAAGATGTGTTTAAAGAGAGATGTAGAATCACTTATACCTTAAAGATAATTAGTCAATTTGAAATTGATCTAAAATCACTTATAAAGTTAAGATAGATGTTAAACTTAGCGGTTAGCACTCATGAGTATTTTGGAGAATTTTAGGTGTTCTCTCTAAATGAATATTATTTAAAAACAAAAACAAAAACAAAAAGTAAGAACAATTTTTTTTTTTAAATAATATCTACGTAAGATCAGACGAACACCCAAAGAATTATAAGAAGAACTGTAACATTTTATTTTGGGGTAATTACCTTTTGCCCTCATGAACTACAGTGCCTTGACACTTTTCCCTCATGAACTACCAACTATGACATTTAACCCCATCAAACTATTATTTTATGACACTTTTCCTCCTTCCATCAATCAAAGGAGTTAAAACTAATGGTCAACGGTCATGGACTTACATGTGCCATTTTAAAATTTTTTTTCCTTCCATTTTTGCCCTCACTTCAGATTTTTGGATTAAGGTTTATGAGGGTATAAACGTCATTTTATTGATCTGAAGTGAGGGCAAAAATGGAAGGAAAAAAAATTTAAAATTGTTGACCGTTAGATTTAATCATTTTGACTGATGGGAGGGGAAAAGTGTCATGAAATGGTAGTTTGATAGGGTCAAGTATCATAGTTGATAATTCATGAAAAAAAATATCAAGACGCTATAATTTATAGAGACAAAAGGTAATTACCCCTTTTATTTTTTATAAACTACCTATTTTATATAAGTTACTCATCTCTTAATATGAAGTGTTAAGGTAACGTAATTTAAGTGTTTTTTTATTTTAAAAGGAAAAACTTAAATATAAAATGAGGGTGAAAAATGTTAATAGCCACGTAATATAGGGGGAATTGAGTAGGAGCGAAGTGAAGTGAAGGAGGCAATACACTGTACAAGTTCTTACATTGCCGTATTCTCTGACACGCACAGAGATAAACGACATTAAAAATAGCCAAAATAAATCATTGAAATAATAGAAAAATAAAAAGGGAAGGTTTAAATACAGTGAAAAAAGAAAAAGAAAAAGAACAGTGGAGACAGACGCCGACGACCCAACCAAACCGAACTCATTTTATTTTCGACTTTTCGCTGGTCGTCGGCAGACCAGTTTCCACCTCTTTCTCTCTCTCTCTCTCTCTCTCTCTGAATTTCTCTCCTCTCTCTACTCTCTATCTCTCTGCTTGATTCAAGTGCAGGTAAATTGGAGCTCTCTGATCTATGTCTGCGTCTTTGGTTCTAGATTCTCTATGTTCTTTTTGAATTTTTTTTTCGTGCTTCAACCGTGGACGCTTTGTTGGATTGTTGCATGGATTGCGTGCGTTTCGTTATTGTCAGATCTTTGATGATTATTGCTGATGCTTCTGTTTGTTTTTATAGAATCAAGCTCTTTTGCTTTTGTGGCCTCCTGTTCTGGTTGCTCTGTTATGCAATCGTTTCTTATTCGTTTTATCTAACAATAATGTCGTCTGTGAACCTCTACGCTGAATTTTTGTTTGATTTTCCTGTAAAGATTTGGGAACTTTTTTAAAAAATAAAATAAAAAATGAAATAATTAAAATAGCGATTTATTGTTGGTAATTCGAAGAGCTTGTTGAATTTTGGTGTTTAATGTAACCATTGTGTGGCCACCGACGAAATGCTATCTGGGTTGGATCTGGATAGAGTGATAAGCACTTCGTTTTTTTTAAAAAAGTTGGGTTGTCGGTGAATTGTCTTAAGCTTTGGAGTTTGTTGAGTGTGCTTGTGTTTAGGTCATTGAATTTAGTTTTGGGAGTAAACAACTTCAAAATTAAGTCTTTGATTTTAATGGTAGAATTTCAGGGTTGAGGGGGAGAGATAATGTCTGGAGCCGGTTCTCAAAACAGCCTGAGAAAAGCACTTGGTGCTCTCAAGGACACCACCACGGTTTCCTTGGCTAAAGTCAACAGTGATTACAAGGTATACTTAATTTACATCTAGTCCTTTTTGAGGGTTCTTTCAATCGTGGATGAATCTTACTGTCTTGGTGAGGTAAATTTTTTTTGCAGGAATTGGACATTGCTATAGTTAAAGCCACAAACCATGTTGAGCGCCCAGCAAAGGAAAAACACATTAGAGGCGAGTGCTCAGCTCACTCTTGTTCTCTATTCGAGACGGGGTGCAAGTTATATATGAACATGGCCTCTCTAGTTTGTCTTTCTTCAATTATGCGCTTGTACTATTGGAGATCTACATGTTGAAGAATGTTCTTGAATGGGGATCTGATGCAATTTATTTATGTTTTCCTTTTCAGCTATTTTTTCTGCTATTTCAGCTACACGACCTCGGGCAGATGTTGCATACTGCATCCATGCTCTTGCCAGACGGTTATCGAGGACTCATAATTGGGCAGTATGTGCATTACCTCAGTGATACTTTATGATGGGATTGATGAATTCATGATCTGAAGCAAATCAAACATTACTCTATCATGCTAAAGACTGTAGTTGTTAACCTTTAGTTTCCAATTTGACCAATAATAAATGTGATGACACTCTTAGGAGCCCTTCAATATATATAGTGGCATTCCTGTATGCATTAGAAGTTATAAGAACTGTGCATTGGAGAACTTCATCTTTAGTCACTGTTCAATTATTTTGTATCTGTATTTTTAATTATATTGGTCTTGATCATCATTGTTGAACAACCTTAGCCAATGGAAACCACTTAATACATGATGTTCATGAACTTCTCCATCCTACAGAATTGTGCTTGTGATTGGAAATGTGGGATATGACATGCATGCTATTTCCTTAAGAAACCAATAAGTAATTAAAAAGCTGTGAAACAAAAAGGTATGCATGAATGGTTAATATACCCTTGCCCATTGCAGTAGTTTCTCACTGTTATGTGTTACTCTGCCTATATATTCCATACTCTGTGGTCGATTGCCATTTATTTTACTTATTAATTGTCCAGTTTGCATTGGGAGATTTGAAACTGTGAGCTTGATGAGACAGTAGTAATTGTACTTTGAAGCACTCCCTCCGCCCCATATTGTTTGCCCCCTATAAATTTTGGGATGTTCCAAAATCTATTCCACTTTGAAAAGTGAATAACAAAAATTTAATAACTTCTCTAACTTACATTTTACTTTCTTTGAAAGGGCAATACCCCTTTTTCCATTTGTCTTATTTGAGTTTAAATTAAGAAGGGCAATTTAGGAAACAAGTAACTTTATATTTGAAAGAAAATGTATTAGATAATGTCCCCTTAAGTTTGGAGTTTCTAAGGTGGACGGACAATTTGGGATGTGGAGATATTGTTTGTTGATATTTTGGCGAACTTGATGGTCACTATATATCATGAATGATTGTTGGCTCGAACGGAACTGTTTGGTCTGTGCTTCTTGTCGAAACTTGGTTAACAGAATTTGTTTTTCTTAGGTTGCTTTGAAAACATTAATCGTAATTCATCGTGCTCTGAGGGAAGTGGACCCCACATTTCATGAAGAACTCATTAATTATGGCAGAAGCAGAAGCCATATGCTTAACATGTCTCATTTCAAAGATGATTCCAGTCCTAATGGTACCAACCCACTATCACCATCCTTTATTATGTGAAAACATTTTTCTATTGAAACATTGAGTTATTTGTTTATGAAATGCTTTGATCTGCTGCCCAGCATGGGATTATTCTGCTTGGGTCCGTACCTATGCCTTATTTTTGGAGGAGAGGCTGGAGTGCTTTCGTGTGTTGAAGTATGACATTGATACAGATCGCCCAGTAAGAAGTTTATTCTTATATTATGACTTTATTTTTTGGCTTTTGATTTCACTGTCATATTTTTTATTTTGGCTTTGAGAAAGCAATCGCTATTTTCCATGTGGATATTGTAGTTTGAATTCAAAATCAAGTGCACAAAAAGTTTTGGTATGTTTCAATAGGTTAATTTTCTGATGAAGCTAATCAATGATGTTAACAACCCCCCCCCCCCAAAAAAAAACTGTGCATTTGAAAAGATAAAAATTATGTCTCTCCTTTTTCCCTGCTCTCTTCTTCTTCTTCTTTTTCTTCTTTTATCCTTCTTTTTTAGTAGTGTCATACTTGCATTAGGTAGGGAATTACTTGATGGACATATTCTTTTAATCTGTCTCGTCCTTCTCAGAACTGCACCAAGAACTTCTGCCTCTGTCACTATATGGATGTGGGTCATGTTGTAGTACACTAAAAATATTTTGGGAAGGCTCAGCGAGTGCTTGAGTACTAATTGTGTGCTCTTGTATTTCTTATTGCAACTTTTCTTCATAAATTTGGGGCTAATTTTATAAAGGATCCTGTAGAAGATCATTTCTATGTTTTTCTTCCTCGCGTTGCATTTAGCTTGTGAAACTCTGTATTTTTAATCTTGTGGCAATGATGAAGAATTAATAGCTGCAAATTTGATGCAGAGGACAAAAGATCTGGACACTGCTGAATTGCTTGAGCAGTTGCCAGCTTTGCAACAGCTACTTTTTCGTGTGCTTGGTTGCCAGGTAATTTATTGAGTTTTATCAGTTTCAAGATTACCCCTACACAATGGTTAGTATTAGTCAAATGGGAGTGATGGGTGCCAGCACATGTCAATTCTAAGTCAAATTTTACAAATATTTTGGGTATATGTGAACTTATAGAAGAAATATAACATGATCTTTGAGTCATCTAATGCGTATATATTGATGAAAATTTGTACAGCCACAAGGGGCAGCACTTCATAACTTCGTGATTCAGTTAGCACTTTCAATGGTAGGTGAAACTTTTAACCATTTTACTTATCCTTATTTTTATCTTTAATCAACATTATTTTATTATCATTTCCTCTGACAGAATTTTATCATTCAAATAGGTTGCTTCAGAAAGCACAAAAATTTATCAAGCTATAAGTGACGGCACTGTCAATTTGGTTGACAAGGTTGGATATAATCTTGGGTTGTTAAATAATAAATTGGGATATTTAGCAAAAAAGTGTTATTATGATACTCTTAATTATGACAGTTCTTTGAGATGCAACGCAATGATGCTATGAGAGCTCTTGATATATACAGGAGGGCTGGACAGCAGGTATGCTTTTCTGGGAATATTTGTCCTAATATAGACTGTTGCTTAGTGTTGCAAAGGAAGGAATTTACGTTGTGGAAATTTTACATTCTCTTTGTTTTTCAGGCTGAGAGACTATCAGAATTTTATGAAATATGTAAAAATCTTGATATTGGGCGTGGAGAGAGGTTTATTAAGATCGAGCAGGTTGGGTGTCTCACTTGTGGTTCCATCTGGAACAGATATTTCTGGTCTTTGAGTTTTTCATTTTTTATTTTTACTAAGATTTTTATTAAGTGGACTATTTCTTTTTAATGAAGCCCCCTGCATCATTTCTACAAACCATGGAAGATTATGTGAGAGAAGCTCCACGAGGTTCAACATTTCGTAAGGATCAAGTAAGGAACTGCTCTTTGTTAACTTTATTAGAAATAAATTTTATGTGCATTGTTTTTGAAAAACAGGAAAGCAAAAGAATATCGGATATCACTGACCAATAGTGATGCAGGCAGCAAGAAGCTCTTGGAAGAGAAAACTTAAAAAACAAAATGATTTGAAATTATGGTCTTTACTTGATTTGGAGCCTATTTGGATATCTGGTCCTCTTTTAATCTTACTTTTATGTCTATTTGCATTAGAAAGAAGTTGTTGCTACAGTTTCCTCAAGTTATATTAAAGTAGGGATGAACTAGTAATTCCTAGATTTACTTGAATAGGTTGTACCAGAAACTGATGAGCTGCCCTTCTATGTTTGAGTCCTTTCTTTCTTTCTTTCCTTTTTTTTTTTCTTTCTTTCCCCTTGTGTTTTAGTAGTTTCCTACATGGTTTAGAAGTTCTTTTAGTTACTTTTCTGTTTTATTTAAGAATCTTAATCTTTCTAAGAAAAAAACTTAGAATATTCTATATAAAGCATTCTATCAAAATATTGAGTTCAATGAAATTCCAGCACCTTTTCTTAAAGCTTTGAAGGTGTGATTGCTTACGGAACCTAGGTGTGCTTTCCTAGGGTCTATCTTTTTGTTTTCTCCTTTAATTTTCTGTTTTCATACCAAACAGCCATTAAATTCCTTCAAGATTCAGTTTTCTTTCTTCTAATAATTTAATAATCCCCAAGTTCTTACACAACAAACCTATCCAAGAAGCCTTCAAGAATTTATCAAGGAACCTAATCTGGTGCCGCATTTTCTAAAGAGCTGGCATCAAATTGGTATTAAGAGCCCACTATAGCATATTTTTGTGTCGTTTATAAGGTTAATTAAATTTAAAATTGACACAATTCTCCTTTTACCTTTATTTATTTTTTCAGTTTATGTCTTCCCACTGTATTGAAGGAATTATTTTTCTTGTGTCTTCATTCTTCTGAATAAATAAGTTCTGACCAATGTATATTTTGGTAACTAATTCCTAAATTTTTAATTTTAACCAAGCAGGTGGTTGACAATAAAATTGCCTCCCCCAAGGAAGTCTTGCCCATAGAATATAAAAAGGACCCAGAGGTGCAGGAGGTACGTCCACCATCACCACCTCCTCCGCCTGAACCAGTCAAAGTAGAAACGCCTGTGGCTGAACAGCCTGATTTGTTGGTATTTCCCATTATCTTTCTTCATTTTATTCTGCATATTATCATCTTGAAAAATTTGTAGTTCGGATGAATCCTTTCTGTGCATTTTTCTTTTCTCAAACACTTTGCATTCTAGTGGAATTCTCCTTTACCACTTGGGCATGTCCATCATCTTGCTGAATGCTTAATTGTTTCCTAAGTAATGCGTTTTTTCTCGGTTGCTAGGGTTTGAATGATTCTACTCCAGACGCTTCAGAATTAGATGAGAAGAATGCTATGGCTTTGGCAATTGTTCCAGTTGGTAAGTCATTTTTCCTGTTTAATATATTTAATGATTTGTAGTGTTTAGCCAGCACCAAAGAGGTTGAGAACTCAATTTAGTCCCTGATAAAGTCAACTTGAACTGGTTCTGTTTCTAGATTCAGAGCTCTTATATTGATAATATAGAGCTCTGGATATGGTAGACTTAAGAGGAAATTAAGAATATGAGTTTTAGTTTTTTCCGATAGGATTCAACTTGTCGAGATTTGGAAATTCGTCCATTGATTGGAGTGAGCTCCCATGTTTTGTTGTGGTGGTTGTTGCAGATAATCAACCAACATCTGCTGCCCCAAATCACGCAAATGGAACCACAGGCTGGGAGTTGGCACTTGTTACAGCTCCAAGCTCAAATGAGAGTGCGGCGGCTTCTAGCCAACTGGTATTTGATCTTTTTCTTTCCCCTGCCATTTGCCCTCAACATATTCTCTATGTTTTCTTTGTTTACCATTGAATGGTTGAAGTAGATGTTTACGATCAGTCCTGTTTTCAGGGTCATAAACAAAAAGTTCTCTCCCCCGTGCACACAGACAAACTTACAAACAAACTCAGAAAACACTAGCACAATCACACATTCAAACACTTTCATTGATGTTTCACTAATGGGTGATCACCGTTTTATTAATGAATGATACTTTTTCTTTTGGCCAACTATAATGACTGATAATGACTTCCACCTCTGTCAATATTGAAAATAGGCCGGAGGATTAGACAAGCTTACGCTAGACAGCCTTTATGATGATGCAATCAGAAGAAGCAACCAGAATGTGAGTTACAACCCATGGGAGCCTGTTCCAATGGCCGGTGCCATGGTGCATCAGACAGCACATGATCCGTTTTTGGCCTCCCACACAGTGGCTGCACCACCTACTGTACAGATGGCTGCAATGGCCAACCAGCAGCAGGCTTTCATGTATCAACAACAACAGCAGATAATGATGATGGCTCCACAACAACAACAGTCTTTAAATCCTTTTGGAAATACATATGGAGCCAGTGTCCACCCCTATAACCCAGGTATGCCTGTTCAAGCCTACAACCCATATACAGGCCTTATCTAGATGGTTTTGTTGAAACAGAAACATGGGGGAGAAAGAAAAATTGGTTTGGGGATTTTGAGAACAAAGAAAAATTGGTTTGGGGATTTTGAGAACGCAAAATATGAAGAATAGAGAGATGTGTACCATATATTGTGTATGTGCAGTGGTTAGCTAGGGTGAGATTCTTTGTTTAATAATTAGTCGGAGCGAGGGCTTTGGATTATTTGATTATTTTATGTCGATGAAGGTTGGTAATAATGTTTTCCAGACTACTGTCAGAATTTTTATGCCTGCTTACTCGTTAATGTTTACAGGAAATTATTCTTGGTAATTTCTCTGTTTCTCCTTTCTTTTTCTTTTAGGTCTATTAAGCTTTTCAATAGACGATAGGAGTGATTTGTAATCTACGACTTTGATACTACATTTATGTAATGAAAATACATTTCATTTTGTGGCTCCTGGTTTATTTTCCTTATCAGCCACCTCTTATTTGTTATTTCAATTAACCCTTTTGTGTTTTTTTGATATTGATAAGGCGTAATCTATTATTTGTCAATTAAGAATACTACGGACACTATAATTTACCAAATATCAGATGATTTAGTTGAATGTTGTTCATTATAATCTTAATTTTATTATTAAGACAGAATGCACTTACAACCAATTAAAGTTTCCAGCGTTTTACCTTTTGGGAAAAAAACAATTTGCAAAATTAGTCCTTAGGGTTTCAGGTTGACAAATAAATTTTTGAAAGGGTTTCAAAAGTGACAAATAACTCCCATGTTAATGTGCATGCTTTGTAACAAATAGCATTCTCATCTTGTAGCCAAAATAATCCAAATATTATTTTGGTTAGTCAATAAGCTAAAATGTGACCAAAATGTATTACATCCGGCTTAGCAAAATGCTTATTAAATGGGTTATGTGATTTGGGTCGAGTCAACGCAACATATGACCTGTTTATTGGAGCCGACAATTTTTGACATAATCTGTGAATCACACACGAACCTAATACGAAATTGAATGGTTAGGGTTGAGAAGTTTGACCCGTTTAATTGGTTGGATTATGGTAGACCTATATAGTTTTATACTTATGCATTGACACAACCTAAATCCGAAACGCAACATAATGGCATGTTATTTTTGACATATCTTGCGAACTTGAAATAAATCCAATGTAAAATTAAATGGTTATGGTTAAGGGGTTTTAACTCGTTTAATTTAAATGGGTTGAGTTAGGGTTGACAAAGTCTTATACCCATGCCTTTGATACGACTTAAACTTGACACATGAACAGGAAGAAGGTGACAATGTGGATGCCATGGTGAAGTCAGAGCAACACTAGATTAGGGCTCTTCCATTCCAAATCTCCTTCCTCTGATACTGGTTCATCATGTTTGCTCGAATTCTCAACACATTAAACGACAGTGGAGTTGGAATTGAAAGTCATGTAAAAGTGTAAGAAGACCCTAGGTTGTCGTATGGATGTTGTCTCCATCAACAACATCTATTTGTATGTGCTCTCAGCTTTGAATTTCCTTCAATTTTCTTCTCAGGTTTCTCTCTATTTATCTCCTTCTGGTGAATTTACCTATTTTTAGGTACTCAAAAATTTTAACTAAAAAATGGCTAACATCAACACAGCATATTTATTAGACGAATAATTCACCGTATTGCTTTCAAGTTATTCCTTTATTCTTTATTAAAGATAAAATTTTGTAGTATTATTTTGCTTAGTTTTTATAATGGAGTATACTATACACTCCATCGACTATCAAACGCCAATCAAAGAAACTGCTCTAAACTCCATAGATAAAAATTGTGTTTAATCACATACCATTTACTCTTTTTCGAGGATAATATAAGATTTCACATATTCTTTTAATAAAATTTAGAACAAAAATTAACATAAAAAGGAAAGCTTGGGAACTGCTACTCCTAAGTCACTTCTTGCAATGTTAGTAGGGAATTGATTGGAGCAATAAATCAAGGCAAGGACTTGCTTATTATTAGAGCATATTAAACACCATGAATGGCTTATAAAATCTAATATGAAATTTTATCACAGCTTCATTTTGCCAATGACTTCATACCGGACAAGGTACGCATGTTTATTTTTTCTACGTAGTAGTGCTATATTTTATAAACTATCATACAACTAATAGGACATTGCAGATAAAATCAACCATTAAATAGTTTTCTGCAAATCAAACGACTGATTTTCACTGTCACATTATCAAGTTGTATGGCAATTAACAATTTACTGAATAGCATTACTCTTTTTTACCAGTCATTTGATAGCAGCTTTTGTTAAAAGTTCAAGTACACATTTAGTATAGGGAGTAGGCCATTTCTAAACACTATGGAGTTATTTATCACATCCTCAAACCCTAGAAATCAATTTAAAGTACGAAAAACAGAGATTGTCAGTTCCTACAATTTATGTAAAGCAATCTGGCCCTCCCATTGAAGCCCAAATATGCTATTTGCCTGCACATGCCTCCCCAATTCTCTTCTTCAGCGTGCCTCGTACTGAACAACTGCAAAATCAAGTAAGGAGCATATTAATTCTATATTTTTGAACACGAATTAAATAAGACAACACCGAGATGTACAGCAGAGGACAAAACTTGCAGCCAGCACACTATGGAAATGTTAACCATATCGCAATAGTTGCAATTCTCTTGGGGAAATTACAAAAAGCATGACATTGAATCCCTCTGACAACAAAAGGAGCCCTGCTGAATTCAATGAGCTTCCCTCTACCCTTGTGAAAACAAGGTCAAAGGTGATATTGTGGGTTCAAGAGCCAATGAGTGCATGGCATAAAACTCTGTTGAGCTAGGGCTTGGAAATCTCTCCCTAACAGAGATGTAAGGATAGCTTTCTTTTGTTGTTCGCTTAAGTCTTCAGTTCCAAAGGTCAAATAAATAAATATTCTACAATCAATGACTTTGAGCACCCCACTGTCCCCACCAATATTGAATTTATGTTTGCTACATGCTATGCATCAACACTTGATGATACATTTTAAAAGGTGATCCAAAACTCAGGCAAGTTTGAAATACAGAGGCGAGACATGAGAGTTCTATGGGAAGAGGGCATCAAAATAATAAAAAAGTGCATGCATCAACTCAGTCATACACATGATGGTAGACTAGCAATGCAATACTTCCGAATCATAATCACAAGCACATATATGAGGTCATCTGCAGCACCTGATTAATAAATATTGCCTAAACAGACACTTTCAGAATGAATGCCTTAAAACCAATCTGTCACGAACTCAACTGTAATGCCTAAATTTTGCAAGCTGGTAAACCATTTGAAGCAAAAGCCAGAAACATGTTTCTTAAGAAGTTTTCATACTCTAATGCAATAACATCAAACACCTTCGGCTCCCACAAAAAATTGACACAGTGACCGCCTCAAATAAAACTTTGTTCCTCCATAGAAATGGATTGGATGATGAGGGCCTAGGTCCAAGTCTCATGGCATGTGTGTAACATACTAATCAGTAAAAGAAATAAAACGAACAACTACTTGATGATCTGAAAACCCCATCAACAGAGTCTAAAATCAACTTCCAAAACAAGATGTTATATATATATATATATATATTTCTTTCATCCCATAATATATGATATACTTCCATATTTTGGCTTCCATAATAGAGGAAAAATTATAGAAATAAAAGCATTTATCAATTGAACTTCCCATAGTACTCTTAAATTTGAACACAACCTTTTTTTCAACTTTGAACACACCTTTTTTAAAATTCAAACCCACATTTCTTCACTCATCTAAATTTACGAATAGTGTTTATTGCATTAAAATGGGTATCATTTGTAAACTTTCATCTATTATAAGACCAAAGCCAAAGAAGGGCAATCACTCATTCTTAAAACCAGAACTCTTAAGACAAAAGAATTAGTTGGGCATAATAAGGAAGGTGATAGTAGTGAAAGTTTCAATGTTTTATTTTTCAAACCTACCAAAGAATCATATGCCATTGAATTCATGACCACAAACTTCTGAGCTCTTTGAAGGCTTGATTATCATAGGGTCTAAGCCTAATGTTAAAATAATAAGATGAATAGCAGGTACATATGATCCTATGGTCCTCAACTAAAAAATGATTCATATTGTCCTAAAGAGGTGCAGTACTGCAGAATGTAAGTAGGATTATATCAGCAAACACTTACAAAAGTTCTCTAAGGCAAATTTTATAACTCTTGAAAAAGGAGATTTGGCTAGATGGAAAAGAAATAAAACAAAACAATGTAAGAGAAAGAAGATATAATTCATCAGATTGACAACTAAGGTATATATTAAGGAAACAAGTGTTTGATATCCATTTAAAGAATATAATTTTCAAGTCACAGCTTGTAAGAGATGAACTGCCAAAGCATAACCTTGAATATACTAGGAGAAAAGTTTCGTGCTAAAAATGTTAAGTCTTAATCCTTTAATGATGAGCATGCACAAGGTGGCATGTGGCTGTTCATGGCGAAAAGTATCACGAGGGCAATAAATGCCAGCGAGGAGCACCATTCCATTATTCTGCTGAGTCCAATTGTAGTATTCTCATGGGCCCTGCTCTAACTCTCTCATGAGCTCGATTTGGCCTGACAAACTCCGCTACAGGATCAAGAAGGGAGCTCTGCTCTGACATTTTGAGAAGCCCTGCTTGGGCATCTTGAGGAGTTGAGCTAGAACATTATAAAAGAATAGGGATACAATAGTCTTCATAATTAATGTAATTTTATATCTTGTTACATGTGTTCATTCTATGGGTTATAGATTGGTGGCTGAGATTAGAGTCACTAAAAGATGCCCAATGTGTCAAATCAAGGCAATAAGGGGATCTAGTCCTTTCTAGATACAAAGTTATGATACATGTGAATACCTCCACATTCCAGGGTAAGAAATATATTTTCGTTGGCTGAGCCAGGTCACCAGAGAGAACTGATTGATCAGCATTGCACAATTTTGTTTTACAAAGAGGGGATTTGAATACAGAAAAAGGACACTTCCCCATGTTCTAGAACAGGGGTCACCAAAGGCAAAATACACATCAGCTTTTAACAAGCATTCTGTAAAAACGTTTAGGTCTCCAAAATAATATATAGGTTATCTGTTACCTTTATATCTTTGTGGAACCCTGCAATTTTGAACTAATGCTAAGATTTGATCCTGAACACCACTCAGTGACCCAAGGTTGAATCCTAAGGCTTGAGTTCTTTAAATAACACATCTTCTTATGATCCTCTCTTTATTCTTTTAGACTCTTTTTCAGTGGGCTGCAGCTTTTGACCCTAATAGTATGAACTTTACCGTTTTTTCATACCATTTTTCTATTTCTAGCTAGGTGTCTCTCTTATATACTTCCAATGTACTTGGGTTGTGCCTTTGCACTTTTCAATAAAATTGTGATCACTTATAAAAAAAAATATATTTAATTTGAGAATAAAAAAATCTAATTAATCTGAAATAACTATTAAATACCCTCTAATTACTCTAATCAATACCATGAGTGAGGAAGAAGCACCTACCAGATGTCGTCTAAATTAAAATAATGCATGTATTGTGATCTTTCCGTTAAATACTTTTAAAACCCTTCTTCCTAACTCTCTATCACCATATCCTACAAATTCTAAAACAGCAAAAAAGTACACGTCTTCACCGAACACAAACTTGCAATATTACAATTCATCAATAAATTTACATGAATCAAACAAAGTGAAACTTCTTCAAATTAATTATTGTCAAAATTTAATCCCTGCAACATTATAACATAACTTCCCAAACTCGATCATTCCATCATGCCATGGACTTCAATCCAAATTTGAAAAACAGAAATTTCATACCAAAAAAAGAAAAATGAATATAAGAACTATAGATCTAGTGCCATTGCCATAATTAAGAAGAAGAAACTTACTGCGGCGGGTGCGCTTCTTGTACAAGATGCGGTAACCACACTCCCGGCACTGTATCACATCACCTGACTTAAGAGTGTTCTCCATCCCACAGTCTACAGCCAATAATCACAATCACATCGATCTCAATACCAACACTTAACATCAACAAGAACATTTAAAGCAAACAAAATCTTAACAAAAAGCGACTGGAACGCTCTGTTTGGATGCCAAGAAAACTGAAACAGAAAAAGTAGAAATTAACTTTGCCAAATGGGTAGCACTAGGTTTGGGTCTTAAAATTATTTATTTTTTTATGCTTTCTCAGCAACCAAAAAGAATAAATAAATAAATAAATATATATATATATATAGATACCTCCGCAGACGTAGGTAACTGGTTCAGGTTGGGGATCCATCAAGTTGTAAAAGGGAAATGAAGAAATTTGACAATATTACGTCGAGAGCTGGAGGAGAGAGGCCTCTGCAAAAGAGAAGAAAATTATAGCATCTGCAGCAATGTTCTCTATCAATACTTCCCCACCTTTTCTAAGCAACCAAACAAGGCATAATTTCAAAAAGAGCGGTAAAACACTGACTCTCAACGGCAAAACCATAAACATAAATCTTAGATCAAAGTTTTCAGATCAGGGCTTTGAGACTGTAATCAGAGCATACCAACCATCCGATGAGATTGAAGAGAGTACTTACCGAGTTGGAGAGTCGACTCCGTGAGCGAGCGTGTGATCAATCCGATGGAGGAGAATAAGCAGAAGAAAGCAACGACGACTCTAAAACCCTAGCAGAGAGTGAGAGAAAAAGCAAAGACGCTGATATAAAGCTCGGATTAAATTTTTTTTTAAAAAAAACTATAAATAAATAATAAATAAATAAATAACTGTATACGAAATTATAAGGTTATAATGGACCCGCTTAACCTATTTAATAAACTGATCATATATACTTATAAAAAAATAAAATATAAACTGATCATATACAGTGTGACTTGTGAATTAACTTGCTTAACCCGTGTCAAACGTGTTTGGGTTGAAATAGGTCTACGGGTGGGTATCCGCTATAATGGTTATAATGGTTAACTATAGAGATATTTTTGAAATATTAATCGAAATTGTCGATTGAATCGGTTAATTCACTGATTATAATAAATTTTGACATTTTCGGTTAAAAGGTGATATTGGTTAAAATTGGTCGGTTAATTAGTAAACAGTTGACTTTTTTTTTTTTTAAATTGAGCCACTACTATTTTTAAATGGTTTAAAAATTGGTTATTTTGGGGGGTTCAAATTGTTTTATGGGCTAAAATAGATTATTGAACATATTTTTTAGTGATGTGATACAGCCACAACAAACACCCAATAAAGACCCAATTTCTCTCATATTTTAGACTTAATTTATAGTTTAAAGCACTCTCTCTCTTCCACTAGTAATTTTTTTTTTAATTTTTTAATAGCTGACACTTAAAAGAATAAATTTGGTCTTTGTTGAGTGTATGTTGTGCCTTTAACATTTTTCTATTTTTTATATTGAACCAAGACTAATTTTAAATGGGCCCAAAATTTACTCAACATTAAATAGCAAAATAAGTATTTAACACAAGAAATTGAATAATCCATTATCCATACAATAATTATTTAACCATGAAAACAATAAGGGGAAACTTTACTTAACCTTCCTGAACTTTGGTAACTTTTTCAAATACCTTTCAACGTTCAAAACCTCTCACTTAGGTGTATCAAATTTTTGTTTTTTCTCACTTAGGTCTATCAAAGTTTGGTTTCCTATCACTTTGCCCATTCTGTACAAAAAAATGCCAATTTTACCCTTGACTCCAAAATTACACCATTTTGGATTCCAAAACTACAACACCCACCTAGCCCAAAATGACGTCGTTTTGGCCATTACTTTTTTTTTTTTTTTTTTTTAAAAAAAAAAATTTTAAAAAGATGAAAATTGAAAAAAAAAAAAAAAAAGGATGAAAATTAGGGGTGGCTAGACCACCCCTTTGGCCAAAATGGGGTGGTCCGGCCACCCCATTTTTACGATATATCTTTTACGATACCTTTTAAAAACGTAAATTATTCTTTCATAAATTGTAATCCTTAAGACAAGGTCGGCTATTAGGTGCTCTTTTTTATTTATTTATTAATTAATTATTATTTGTTACAGCCTAAACTAAAACCTCTTAAAGTAATATTATAGTAATTCTTCTTTGATTTTTCACATGCATCTTTTAAGGGTCTGTTTGAGATTACATTTGGGAGGTTTAAAAGTACTTTTAATACTAAAAAAACCTATTTGAAGAAAAAATAATCGTTTAGTAAAAAAATAAAAAACGCTTTTAAGAGTTCAAAAAGCTTAAAAATAACTAAAAATACTATTGACAAAAGCTTAAAAATAAAACTTTTGTTCAAAATTTTTTTTTACTTAAAAACTTTATTATTCAAACTCAATCCCAAATATGATCTAAATAAAAAAAAAAAAAAAAAAAAAAAAAAAAAAAAAAAAAAAAAAAAAAAGAGAAGATGGAGGTGTTTGGCAGGTGTGCGGTGTGCCCCTTGAGGTTGACAGCCCAAAGCCCCGTTGAGAGTGGGAGGTTCCAGCCATTTGACAACTTACGAGAAACAGGGGTTGATCCTGTTTCGTTTGCCTCCAGAGGCTCAAATAGTCAAACCTGGGCCTCCACGTGCAACTAAATTAATAATTACGCCCTCACCCGCTCTTACCCGGACAAAAATATTATATAATATAGATTTTCTTTTTTTAAAAAAAAAAAAAATTAACTAATGCTTTTAAATTAAGGGAAAAATACAAAATTAGTCCCTGTGGTTTACTTGATTTATAATTTACTCCCTGTGGTATTAAAACGAACTCAAAAGTCCCTGTAGTATTAAAAAATAATAATTTAGTCCCTACCGTTAAATTTCATCCATTGACTTAACGGATTCCGTTAGCATGCCACATCATATCCAATTAAATTATGACAATATAGAGTTACATGTCAATATATATGGTGTTTTTTTTTTTTTTTTGGTCTCTGTACTGCCCTCTTGAATGTTGCCATAGAGAAAAAGTAGAAGATAGGAAGAGACCAAAAAAAAAAAAAAAATCGGAGAAGAAGATCGAGATGGAGAAAAAAAACCCGGCAAGAAAAAAAAGGGAGAAAAAGAGAGGGAGAAGGGAAAAAAAAAAAAAAAAACCGGAGGAGAAGATCGAGATGGAGAAAAAAACCCCTGCAAGAAAAAAAGGGAGAAAAAGAGAAGGAGAAGGAGAAGAAGAAAAAAAAAGGTGGGGGGGGGGGAAGAACAAGAACAAGAACAAGACAGAGAAAAAGAGATGAAAAAGAAGAGGAGGGAAGAAGAAGAATAATAATTTGAATAATTTGTTTTCTTTTGAATTAGGTTTTCATGTTAATAATTTGGTAGAATTAGAATTTTAAAAATATTTTACCTGATGTGTTTAATGTAAAAAAAAAAGAGCTGAGGTGAGAATATTAGTTGGCATAATAATATGACATGGAAAATCTAAGTGTGATTTTTAAAAGTCATAAATAAAACATGATACATGTCATAATTTAATTGGATGTGACATGGCACACTAACGGAATCTGTTAACTCCATGGATGGAATTTAACTGTAGGGACTAAAATGTTATTGTTGCATACCACAGGGGCTTTTGAGTTCATTTTGATACCACAGAGAGTAAATTGTAAATCAAGTAAACCACAGGGACTAATTTTGTATTTTTCCCTTAAATTAAAGGAGAAAATCCTAGTATCTGTTCATATTACCTCAAAGACTCAAATTTTCAATTCCTATAATATTTTCTTCTTCCCTAAAAAAAAAAAACGACGATATCTTCCTCTCAAACTATCAAAATAAACTATCAATTAACAATGAAAATATCATTAATGACAAAAAAAAAAAATTGAAAAAAGGGAGTGAATTTTTTTTTTCTTTCTTTGTGAAATTTTTTCCTATAATAAAATTTTGCCGTATCAATATTTATTACTTTTAATAATTAAATATTTAAATTATTTATATAAATATTTCTAAGATGATAAATGTTGATATGATTTTAAAAATTTTAAATAAAAACGAATGGATAAGATTTTAAATTAATTAGTCAGTGTAGAATTTTTTATTTTTTTTTGACATGTATTGTCCGCAACTCTGCACAAGAGGGAAAGAAGAATCTGAACTAGTGATTTCTTTTTTATTGAACGTAATATTAGTTGATTAAAATGTCCATAGATTTTTTTTTTTTTTTTATAGGATAGAAAGTTGAAAAATAATTAAGTCGTCATTAATTATTGGGCCGAGGTGGCATTGTAGGGGGGAAAATGTTAAAGAATGTGCCAGAGAAAAAGGAAGCGAAATTGATCCAATCATTACCACGTACGACTCGACAAAGAATGTGCCAGAGAAGAGAGAAAAAGAGAAAGAAACCGACGTGGCAGGATCACGTCCTCCCGTGTAACTTGACCGCAGCGATCGGAACCGGAGAAAAATGTAAGCAAAAAACATTCTCATATCAATTCCAGAACAGAAGAAGCGAAACAAATAAATCAGCAGAGAAAAATCCAAAAACTAGGATTTTGAGATATTTTACGTTAAAGGAAAAGCAAAAAAAATCCAACAAGAAACAGAGCTTCAGCTTCAAAGTGCCTCCACATGTTCTGTCTCAAATCCCAAATCTTTCGATAGCGAGAACGATTCACAAATTTACAATGTCTTGGCTATTCAAATCGTTTCAATCCGACGGTCCAGACTCCTCGGAGTCCCAACAGACGTCCTCGCCGGAGCGCAGCCCCTCCGCGACTCCACGTGGCGTCAAAGACGACCTCTCCCTCCTCGGCCAAACCCTCGGCCGCCAATTGCGCGGCGTCGCCGATTTCCTGGCCCCACCGCCTTCTCCCGCCACCGCCGCTGCCGTTGATTCCTTCGATCCCTCCTCCTCCTCATCATCATCATCGCAATCGGAACCGGAACCGCAACCGCAACCGGAACCGCTCCTCGGGATCCGCAACGATCTCGCGGAAATCGGCGGGAGCTTTCGGGCCGGACTGTCCCTTCTGTCCGGTAATAAAGCGGTGAGTGAGATCTCCAGGCTCGCTTCCAATCTGTTGCAGTTCGAGAGCGACGGAGTTAGGGACGAAGTAGCTTCTGGAGAGGAGGACGACGATGATCGTATTGATGAGGGCGTGGCTGGGGTCACCGATGAGGTTCTTGATTTTGCCTCGGATATTTCGACGCGCCACGAGCTCTGGACCGATTTTCCTTTACCACTCGATAATGGTATATTAAATCAATTTTTACTTGTAGTGAAACACTTCAATTATCGGTTTCTAATTCAGTTTTGATTGGAATTTTTACCGTTATTTAATGTTTTCATTTTATGCTGAAGATATTAGCATTTATGGTTTTTGAATTTCATTATTGTTAGGCATTCGAATAAAACTGCGAAACATAGTTCTGATTTTTATTTATTTATTTTTTCGGTGAGTAGGAATGGGATTAGTTTGGTTGTAAGATTGTTAAGGAAAAAAAGCATGGCATTATTAGTTTATTCATTGCTGGTAGTGATTCTTGAAGTTTACTTATTCAAATCATCTTATGAAAATTCTTTACCATTTTCAAGGCAGTAGATAGTGATTTTGTTAAACTTAGTCGTTACCTATTTGATGCTGCTCTGTGAAGGGCTCATGGTATCCCTTAAAAAATTTTGTGGAGCTTTTTTCACTATATCTCTGAACGAGGATCAGGCAGAAAACCAAGAACTGGTTTTTCTGTGGTAGAAAAAATGAATCTGAAAACTTAGAGGATTAGTGGGCAATGGATTTTGTTAAACAAGTTGAGATATTTCCTCTTCATGAGCATGGGCGAGAATGTTGCTAGTCTACTTGGCAGGTTTTTTCAAGGTTTAACATGCTAGTTACACCCCTATTGAGATATTGTTATCAATTGAAAATTTGCTGACTGCTGGTCCTACAATCAGCATTCTTGAAAGCAGAATATCATGCATGAGTCGGTCATTTGAGCAAGGCCGTGGCACATTGCAAATGAATCTTGGGTTTTATGAAGCTCTTATGCATTTCTGTTATATTTCCCTATTTCAATGACACACAGACAATCCAGTAGAATTGGATTATGTTTATTGTTTGGAGTTGTAGATACAGGAAGTACTGTTGGGAACATGCCTACAACTACTGTGTATGCAGCACAACAATATTGGTGGGCAGTGCTATCTAATACAATGGAATAATTGAATGGAGATGCATGGTAAAAATAAGTTATAATGTTTGGTTTGTTTTATTGCAGATTTCAACATGTCTGATGCTCAGAAAGAACATGCTTCAACTGTTGAACGTTTGGCCCCAAGTTTGGCATCTCTGAGAGTTAAACTTCAGAGTTATATGAGTGAAGAACAATTTTGGATAGTTTATTTCATACTGTTGCTGCCAAGATTAAGTGAACATGATGTTGAGCTTCTATCAACGTCTAAGGCAAGATACTTGTTCTCACATGACCTATCTTGTTTCTTTGCAATTGTGTTTGCATGCATGGTCAAGCCCAAATATAGTTTACTATGGGCAATTCCCTTGGTGGACTGACCATATAATCATATCTAGCACTTTCATCTTGTGGCCTGGAAATGATCTCATGGCCTGTTATGTGAACTTTCAGCTCAAATCTGTCCAATTAGGTGCGGTCATCAAACTATTGAAAACATATGTTCTGCTTTTTACTGCTATATATTACTTAATTTATTGTCTTTGACAATGCTGAACCCAATGTGCCAGTAACAATTTTGTTTTTCTTCTTCCAAAGAGAAGGCATTACATTATAGGTTATCAGGTATGACTTTGGCTTGTTCTGCTCTGTATTGGTTTATACGTGTCTCCTATATGATAGTGAATCTGTCTTTTTATGTCTGAGCTTGTGCTACAAGTGATGGCGATACTCCTGTGGCCTGCTGTGCCTGTTATGAGAAAATAGGCCCATGATGTGAATGACTTGTTATGATACTCTGTCATGCAACCCAGTCTTCTTCACCACTCTAAGCCCCCTTTCTTTCATGTCTTCCAACTATAGGAAAAATTGCAGCATCCTATCACGAATCCCAAAGCATAAATTATGGAAAGCCCTGTAATGTCCAACTGAAGGTGGAAATCAAAGTTTGCTTATTCTCAATGAAATGAAGCACCAATGATACCGTCGGGATGGTCGATATGCCATCATGCTCTACTATTACATGCTTGAGATTCTAGTGAGCTCTAGTACATGTTGCTGGAAATCAACTTTGCTTTTTCTGCCTTATTTTATATTGAAAGGCTATGTAGCCACATTTTCTATTTCTGTTCTAATCCGTTTTTGTATGATCAATTTGCCTTTCTTTTGTGTGGAAACACACTGTTTTAAGTGACGGTGATAAAAGGGGAAGCAAAAAAAAGCTGGCACAAACAAAAATAAAGGAGGTTTCCCATTACACTAGTCCTTGGCTTCCCATTTAGAGTAATGGTATTATAGCGTATGGAACTTGAGATTAATGAAAGCTACTAAAGAAAAATTATTCCCTTTTTGGCTATGAAATTAAAAAAGAAACTTTCCTTTTTGATGATTTTTTTCGAACAAATTCATCTGTCTTAAAATGTATTTTTCTTTGCAGATTGTCGAGGCAAGAAATGCTCTTTTGCAGAAGCTGCAAAAGAATGCAGAGGTGGAGAATGAGGACACTAAGACTCTTGATACATCTCAAGATGGCAGCAAGGCCAGCAAGCCAGAAGGGAAGAATATACCATCTGAGAAAAAAGAGGTTTCAACTGACAACATAAGTGCAGGAGGAGCAGAAATGGATGATGAAGTGAGTACTGAAAAATGGTTGGAGGAAAAAGATATTGATAGAGGCACCCAGAAAAAGATTGAACATGAGGAGGAGATTTCATTCAGTGATCTGGAGGACGATGATAATGCTCTCTCTAATAGACCATCGGTGCCGGAAACTAAGGTTTCTTCACCCAGTGGAAGCAGTGAGTGGGTTCAATTGAATCAAAGTTCCGAGACTCAGTGTGGTAGTGGCCAGCATAAGGCAGGGCAGTCAAATTCTGGAGATAAAGATTCAGAAGGTGAGGGATCAAATGACTGGCTTACTGTTGATGATTTTGATTAGAGGTTGGCAGTTTGCTTTATTCCTGATTTGTTGTAAAGTTCCTACGATTTTCTTTTTTCTCTTGGGGATTCTGTACGTAAGATTATCAATCAATAACATAAATTTCCTTGATTTAAATTAATAATTCAGTCTTCACTTGAAGAATCATCTCGTGTTAAATGGCCAGATATAGGTACTCTTTCTCTCGTAAGCTGCATTGCCATTGGTTTATGATCCAGTTTGCTGTTGCCTGCATTCAGTGCAGGTTTATTTGAGATTTTTATATAATTTTGTTAAAATCATATTGCATGATCAAGCCTTTTTTTTTTTTTTTTTTCCTGGGAATTTATGGCACATGGGATAGACCCCTGAAATGGAATTTTGTTTGATTGTAGACGATGCTTCAAACGATGCTTCAAAATAGTCATTCCCTTTAAAATGACCACTCCACCATTAGATCAAATCATAGTGCCACAAGGAGACAATAACCCACAAAACCCAACAGAAAGCGCAGAAGTAAAAGGAAAAAAAAATTAATAACAATAGAAAAGACGCAAACACAACTAAAAACACAAATTAACAAAGCACAAAGCAGAAACAAAAACACAACCAAACGTCCAACGACAACAACACTGGCAATGGAGAGTCGTATCAGGTAGAGGAGTGAAAGCCATGAGTTGGCGTGTGGGGGTCAAATTGAGTCGTGGTTGGGGTCACGTGGAGCGGAGCTGCTGAGGAAGTTAGTGGAGATGCACGTCGGATGATTGGACAGCCGAAGGATGATGACGGTTCTGGTTTTGAAAAAACACGATATGTAAAAAACACCATAATGAGGACAGAGAGTGGCGGTCAGGCGGTGGGTGGCCGGTGGACGGAAGGAAGGAAGAGAAAGGCAGGTCTGTGATGGAGTGGAGATGAGAATGCCATACCCAAGGCTCGGCTACGACGTTGCAGAGAAAAACAAAAAGAAACAATAAAAGAAAAGAGAACAAAGAAAAAGCAAGAGGGCAAGAACAACAAAGGAAAAAAAAAAAAAAAACCATACTTATGGTCGATGCACGTATAACCTTACTTATATTCGTTCCATGTAGCACACCACCATACTTGGATTGTACGATTCATACAAGGTGTCTCTCATACTTAGAAGTAGAGATTGTACATGAGTATTAAATGTAGAAGCTATTGGGAATTGTGTTCAAAACTCCAATTGATTGGATAAATGTTTTGATTATAACAAAAGACATATATATTTATTTTACATGACATATATAAATTTAAAAGAAATTCATTATATAAAAGAAATTCATTATGATATTATTCATGAATAATCAAAAGTATAAAAATTCTTACAATCACATAGCATAAAGCACTAAAATTTTTAGCCAAAGCTAAAGGATTACACATCATAAAGGTCAAAAACATACAAATCTTACATTAAAATCCTATGACGTCTATATCTACTACCCTATGCCTAATCTTCAGCTTATAGAACATATCTGCCCAATACAAATTCAATCTGGGACATAGATAGCTATTCTCTGAGTATGAACGAAAGCACCACGCCAAAACTAGTCCTTAACCAAAAAAGGCCAGAAAATTATTCACGTCCTAAGCCCAACCGCCAGGACAGCAAGACAAGCAAGAAACTGCAGCAAAACCTACAACACAGCAGCAACCATTGGAACAAGGAGAGGAGGAGGCTGCCGGTGGCGTGAACAAAAACAGTGATGGAGAGATGTGGTGGAGATCGGCAGGATGGTAGAGATGGCAAGGAGGAGTCACGATGGGCGCTGTGCTTAGGGGCACCAAGAGAGAAAAAAGCTCTAAGCCAAAACAAATCATAAGGGAAAACCACACAGGCGGGGAGGAAGGG
>CM017321.1:44330381-44385458 GCA_006937295.1 Carpinus fangiana | reverse complement strand
GGGTGGAAGGAAGCAAGACTTCATCCCTTTTCCAAGCTTACATGACATATATATATATATATATATATGAGATTGTGTATTGTCCGATTATATGCATGTGAGATCCCTAAGATATATTGTATTTGAGTGAGGATGTGGGTATTATAGAAGATCATACTCAAATGTCATTTCAACTTGTAAAACTTGCTTATCCCAGTCATAAATGGAATTGAGAACTGCATCTACACTATAACATGTTAAATCTCAAATGACTTGTCTTGGTCATAAGAAGCA
Organism: Carpinus fangiana; assembly: GCA_006937295.1. Classification (NCBI taxonomy): domain Eukaryota; kingdom Viridiplantae; phylum Streptophyta; class Magnoliopsida; order Fagales; family Betulaceae; genus Carpinus; species Carpinus fangiana. Next base: position 44,385,185 of record CM017321.1, on the reverse strand, counting down.
GTTAGGCTTCATGTTAATATGTTGGGGTATTGGCAAAGTTATGCCATACACCGAACAAGACCACGTGAGTCATCAATTGTTTATACTGTCATAACAACTGGTGTACGTGCACGACGTCTTAACATTTACTCTAAATCTTGAGAAGTTCGTGAACTCCGATGTGAAGTGTTCATTACTTATATGTATCTAAGAGTGAGACCTATCACCGGTCAATGTTACGTTTGGTAAATTAACTCGAATCTTAAACAATCTAATATCAAGTTTATATGTTTCTCTTGTCGTATGTTTATACATTCATTACCCGTACACACATATATACAAACAAACCCACTCAGATAGTACCACATATATATACAAAGAGGCTCACTCATATACCGTATCAAGACTCACAATTATAATAATTCAAGCTATATATATTATAATAATTCAAGTTATAATTAATCAAATCTAGGTGATAAAAGATGTCGAGGGCAGGGAGTGGAAAAAACCCAAGGAAATTGGGGCGGCTTTTTGCAATTACTACTAGAATTTATTCATGGCAGGAGATACAAGGGGTGTTAAAGAAAGCCTCCAGTACATGGAGCAAAGAGTGATTGATGAGATGAATGCTATGCTACTAAAGGAGTACACTTCGGAGGAGGTGGATAGGGTTCTGTCACAAATGCACCCTCTAAAATACCCGGTCCCGGATGGATTTTCGGCATGTTTTTATCAAAAATCTTGGACCATGGTGAAACCTGAGGTATGTGTAGCTGTCCTAGATTTTCTCAATAGGGGCGTATTTGATAATGATTTAAATGTGACACATATTGCTCTTATTCCTAAAAAGAAGAATCCATCTTGCATCACTAACTATCGGCCAATTAGTTTATGTAATGTTTTTATATAAGTTTATTGCCAAAGTGAATGCTAACCGTCTGAAAAAGGTTTTGGGTAGTATCATCTCCCCCAACCAGAGTGCTTTCATTCCTGGTCGACTGATTACAGACAATGTCCTAGTTGCGTTTGAAGTGCTCCACACCGTGGATAGGAAGTTGAAGGGTAGAGAAGGTTTCATGGCTTTAAAGCTTGATATGAGCAAGGCCTACGACAGGGTTGAATGGAGTTATTTGGAGGCCATTATGAGAAAGCTTGGTTTTGTGGATCGTTGGGTCCAAATGGTGATGACTTGTGTGCGCACAATCTCTTTTTCGGTGCTTATTAATGAACAACCTCATGGCAACATCACCTCCTCTAGGGGCATAAGACATGGGGACCCTTTGTCACTGTATTTCTTTATCATTTGTGCTGAGGGATTAAGTTCTCTATTAAATCAAGCAGAAGTAGACAGAGGCATAACCGAGCTCTCCATCACAAGAGGGGGTACGAGAATAAGCCACATTTTCTTTGTCGATGACAACCTTCTTTTCTGTAAGGCTACCATTTTCAAATGGTTGCGCATTCAGGAGGTTTTGAAAGTGTATGAGGAAGTGTCGGAATAAAAGCTAAACAGGGAAAAAACCTCCATTTTTTTCAGCAGGAATACAAAAGCAGACACAAGAGATCACATAGCGTTGGTGGTAGGTGTAAGCCCAACACAATGATATGAGAAGTATTTAGGCCTCCCTGCTTTAATTGGAAGATCTCGGGTTAGCACTTTTACCAATATAAAAGCGAAGATTTGGGACCGGATAAATGGGTGGAAAGAGAAATTTTTGTCCCAAGCAGGAAAGGAAATACTTCTAAAGGCGGTTGTCCAAGCCATTCCCACATATACCATGAGTGTATTTGTATTGCCCAAAACACTCTGTAATGATATAAACTCCATGATGTCTTGGTTCTGGTGGGGTCACAAGGAGAATGAAAAGAAGGTGGCATGGATGAGCTGGAAACGCATAGGGAAATCAAAAGAGAGGGAAGGATTGGGTTATAGAGATCTGGAGTGTTTCAACATGGCGTTACTTGCTAAACAGGCATGGCGCTTCCTTCAAAATCCGGATTCTTTAGTTGCAAGAATTTTAAGGAAAAATACTTTCGTCATGAGTCTTTCATTGATTCGGGCTTAGGATCTAATCCATCTTATGCTTGGAGAAGTATTTGGAGTGCTAAAAAGCTACTTAAGATGGGTTTAGTTTGGAGAGTGGGTGATGGGAAAAATATTAAAATTTGGGAAGATAGGTGGATCCTAACTCCAATATCTTATGCTATACAATCCCTAAACAGATTGCTTGACCATGATGCTAGGGTCTCGGTGCTCATTGATAGTGCTACTCGGTGGTGGAATATTTCACTTATTCGAGAAATTTTTAATACGGAGGAGGCGGATGTCATTTGTAGTATGGCTTTATGTCTGGGAAGGGAAGATGATAAACTGTTTTGGGTTGGCACGAAGAGTGGGGATTTCTCCGTATGAAGTGCATATCATATGGCTAAGGAAAGTGTGGATGCTGAAAATGGGTGTTGCTCATCAAATGAATATGTCAAGGCTTTGTGACGGAAGGTATGAAAGGTAAAAGAGCCACGGGTAGTACAACATTTCTTTTGGAAGGCATGCAACAATATATTGCCAACCAAGGAGAATTTGCACAGGAAGGGAATTACAGATGACTACTTATGCCCTCTATGTGGCAAAGATACGGAAATTGTTAATCATTTACTTTGGAGGTGTGACTCGGCTATGGACGTGTGGTCGAAGTGTTGCAGATCGATCCAAAAATGCCCTAGCAATGTGGAAAGTTTCCACCGTATTTTTGAAAATCTGGCTGAGAAATTGACAGAGGAAGAATTGCAGTTGGCGGTAGTGGTTGCAAGACAGATATGGTTGAGACAGAACTCGTGGTTTTCAGAGGGGAGTTTATTTCTCCTTCTACTGTGGTCTACCAGGCAACCGACCAGCTGGGAGCTTATCACAAAGCTGAACATAATCGCCGCTACAATGCCAGCCCCGGTAATAGGCCACGAGGTGCAAGATGGCAGCGGCCAAATAAGGGTTTTATAAAACTTAACTGTGACGTAGCGATTAATAAAACAGCCAGACGTATGGGGGTGGGGATCATTGCGCGGGATGTGGAAGGGAGGGCAGTTGTTGCTATGTGCGCAAGCAGACCTTTCATAACAGACCCTGCAACAGCTGAAGCTATGGCAGCTTGGATGTTGGCCGGTTTTAGTCACAAGATGGGGCTCACGCAAATTTTAGTGGAAGGTGACTCGAAGGAGATTGTGCTTGCTATTCAGCGGGAGGGAGAGTGCAGGGGTGGATATGGACATTTTGTGGAGGAAACGAAGTCACTTCTAAATCAGCTGGGGTTGTGGACAGTCCAGCATGTGGGGAGGGAGGCCAATTCGGTTGCTCACCAAATTGCCCAATATGCCGCTTTAAGGGAAGATGAGCAAACCTGGTTGTCAAATTTTCCAATTTTTATTTCATCTGTTGTATCATCTGACCAAGAGGCTATTTGATTTTTGCTTCTTAATAAATGATTCCCATTTAAAAAAAAAAAAAATTCAAGCTATATATATAGCTTGATTTATTATAATTATTATTATTTAACTTGATTCTTTTTATCTTTTTAAATACTTAAAATGTTCTCATCATAAAGTTAAAAAATGCCCCCCCCCTCCCCAAAAAAAAAAACCATGAATTAACAGTCGTTTTTGAAATAGCCTCATGAAGTGACAAGTGTGCTAAAATGATACATTAAAATTCCAAAGTGTCAAAGAGGCCATTTTTTATTATTATATTCCTATAATACATTTACTCTTTGAAAAATTAAACTAAACTAAACTATTTTTTAACCCCCAAAAAAAAAAAAAGTTGAGGAAAAAAATTCAATTACCTTAGTTGGCCTAAATTACAAATTGTTTACTACGCACTGTGATATAAAAATTAGGAATATATGCAAAATTAGATCTTGCAATTGGCCTAAAATATAAATCGCTCCCTGTTGTATGAAAGTGAACATCGAGTTAAATTTTAAATTCCGTTAAAACATTTGAAGAATTTAGTTAGATGTCACGTCAACACCAATTAATGTCGACATGTGTCACTCTTAATAAAAAATATAAATATATTAAACAAAAAAATTAATTGACTTTTTTTTAAAAAAAAGAAAAAGAAAAGGCAGCCACCCCAGAGGTAGTGGGAAGGCAGCTTGCCACCACCCTAGAGCTCCCCCAAAGGGGCGACCGACAAGTGTCCCTTTTCTTTCTTTTTTTTTTCCTACTAATTTTTAGTATTTTATTTTAGTTTTTAAGCGAAATATAACAAAAAAAGTGACATTTTGAATATACTTTGGTAGTTTGATGTATTATTTTAGCACACTCAATAATAAAATAAAATTATGTGAGTTTATAAGAACTTATATGAATTGAAATGAATTTATACAAGTTCGGTTTGTTTAATAAACAAGCTTGAAAATTTGTTCAAGCTTTGTTCTTCGTTTAATAAATGAACTGATATCAAGCCAAGCTAATCTGAACCAAGCCCAAACTTGTTTGCAAGGGGCTCTATTTATTTATAGCCCCACCTGGCAAACTCTAGATATGCTGAGTGGCTAGGTTGTCATAGGGCATGATCATTTATTAAAAACAAATCATACGTAATTATGTGGCATGCAAGCCAAATTTCTCTGGTTAATATCAAATTCCATGCTGAAACTAAGGCTACATTCACAAGTATCATTAACCAATAGGCAATAGGTATTCCTACCCCGAAATTGCTTGATTATTACAAATCAGTTCAAAGATTACAGTAACTCGCTTTCACCAGAAAGGCATTGTATGATACGAAAATCAAGATATGAAAAAAATAAAATAAAATTAATAACAAGGTCACTGAAAATCTAAACACAAAGGACTCTAGGCATGAAGCTGCAAGTTAACTTGCTGATTATGTAATATGTACAACTTGGCATTCCTATTTAAAACACTGTATTTCACATACCGGTTCAAGGTATCAGGTTATAACTTGTGTTGCTCTTCAAGTATCACGATCTCCAGCCTCTCCAACTGGCAGGATGAACGAACGAACTTGGACCCCTTGGCATGTATTCGTTAGCCGGTCTTGGCTTCGTAGATCTTGCAGTGACCGTATTGTGGCAATTATACGCACGAGGGAATGTGTGGGCAGAAAATGGTGCATGGAAGGCAACCGAAGATGGAGAAGGGCGCAGAGGTGGACCATGGGAAACTTCATACATTGAGTATGGTGATGATTGTGGAACCGATTGTCTGTGAAGCTCAACATCTGGTGGACACCACTCAGGCATGTCATCCTCATCTTCACCAAAACGACTCTTTGAAAATGGAACAGCAGTGCGGCTTCGCCGTGTGCTGACAGCTATGTTTTGGGCAATGTGTTTTTCTTTCAAAATGGAATGGGCAATGTGTTTTTCTTCCAAAATGGAAGATCCAAAGATTTTGCCATGATCAACAAAATTCCCTAGCGGAATCTTCTTCTGAATGGAACCTACTGGAAGTTTCGCAAGATTTGAATTTTCCAATCTTCTCTGACTGAAAATTAGTGACTCTACAGTTCGTTCCATTGTTGGCAGGGAACCATCCATGTTCCAAAGTCCTCCAGCTGGAAGTTTCTTGTTAGATATTACAGCATCTAGAGGGTTGCTTGTTAGAGACTGAGAAAGAACAGGAAAAATCCCAAAGTCAAATTCAGGAAGATCATCATCATCAGGCAGAGATGCAACTTTGTGTATGACTTCAGATGGGAGAGACAAGACAGGTCTTTGAAGTTCCAAACTGGAATTAGCTTTCTCTCGTCCTGAATTGTGCATCTGAGGAGCTTCAACTTCCAAAGACTGTCCTAAAGAATCCTGATGAGATGCACGGTTAGAAGACGATATTTTCATTTCCACTAAAACAGAAAGAGAATTTCTTGGGACTGAAGGTGTTGGCAAGGGTCCAATGATGGTGGACGGATTATGCAACTCAAGGTGGACGGTACTGGGCTCAACATTCTTAGTTTCAATACCATCATTTTCTTTACTCTCAAGAGTTGCACAATCTGTTCCTGATGCAACTGGGATGGATTCCTCAACCGGTTGTGCATTCGACATATCTTCTACAACTCTTACGGTAGATGCATACAAAGGGGAGTTGACAGGCTGCTCCGTAAAGGAACAATTCTTTTTCTCGGATTTCTTTACAACAGTAACGGAATTTGCTTGGTTCCTTCGCCACACAACACAACCAATCAAGGAATCTTGGTTGTCTTCAACAGCAGCCATGCCCTTGAAGAACCCATGTTTAGCGAGTATTGTGATTATGGTCTCACTGCGAGGACATATGTAAAGATCCATGCCTGGAGAGAGTGATGCAAACCCAACCCTCTCCCCATCTTTGTACCCTTTGGCAACCTGTAAATGGGGATGACAACAAATAAAACTATCATCTTTGCTTTTCATCAGAAATATATATGATGCAATTTTGGCATTTACAATTAGGATCCTTGATAACTGCTGGTAGTTTTGGAAAATGCCGTCTTTCAGACTCACCTTTTTCATGCCTGCCAGTCCACTTTCAGAAGACCCCTCTTTCCAGCAAAGCGAGATTACCTGAGGACGAGGCTAAGATTAGATAGAACATATGTTTCAAGTGAACAAATAACATGCGAGGTATGAGTTCTTTCGGGTAGTGCAAGTCTCGAATACATAGGCAACAGAATCAAGAATCTTATCGTGCAGCAAGTAATACATTTATATATATAAAATATTAAACTGAAGGGGATTTGGCAAGATGTTATTCACTGTGCCTGGAGAACAATACTAAGGCAAAGTGACTCAATTTCCTTGCGCAAAACTATGCCTCCTAATCCAATGAGACTGGAAGAGAACACCATCAATCCATGAGTATTAGATCAAAGGCATCCAAATAGAGGCATCTTCACCGACCACAAAGAAAGACATGTAAACACAGGCAAACACAGAGAGAGAGAGAGAGAGGCAGGCAAGTAATACATAACTGAGTATTATAAATCATGCTTCATTTATTTCGATGTAAAACATTTTTTGGAAAACGTTTTTCTCATTTTCGAGTGCTTGGGGCAGATGAAATTTTTGGTCCAAGTAATTTATTTTAAAATCAACGCAATTCTCTTAGACCCCCTAGTCCCCTTCCTTTGCCAGGGTTGTCAACCTCCGCCAGCCCCATCACCCTGCGTTGACCCCACCACCCTCTGTAGGCACCACCAGCCTCTACAAATGCCACCACCCTCTGCCGACACTAATACCTTCTGCCGGCACCACCACCTTCCTCCCTTCGCAACCCTCCACCGGCCATGAAATTTTATGTTTTCTTTCTTGAGAAATTCATGATCTACAGCAGTCTTTGACAAATGGCTGGTGATTTTGTATAAATGACTTTCAACCTAACAAAATACCCGAAAATGTTTTTGACATCATTCTTCATATTTTTTTTGATAAGTGAGTAGAATTTATATCAAAAAGCGCAAATTTAAAGGGAGCGCCACCCAATTATACAAAAAGTATAACTAAGAGCGCCTAAATGCACCCAAAGAAGACCCAAGCTCACTAAGAGCACCCACAAGACCAAAAACAACAACCCAAAGCAACACCCTACAAACAACCCACAAAATCAAACCATACAACCCCTGCAAACCCAACAAAACCCCTACAAACCCCACAAAATCTACCCAAACACCTCAAAACCCTAACCCCGAAATTTCCCTCGCCCAGCCTCAACAGATCCCCAGGCTTGCCGCAATAGAAAGAGCCCAGCTTCGAACCACATTCTCCCTGTTTTCGTCCCGTATCCCTGCAAGCTTCGCCTTCAACTTTGGAATCTCCATAGAACAAACCGGAGGAGGAGCAACCTCGTTCTTCCTCCGTGTTCCCGCCTCAAAACAATCAATAACGGCGAGCAACTCATGGCTCCGAGTACCATCCCTCAACCACCCAAGAAACCAAGCCTGAGCTTCAGTCAGACCATGGACCGAAAGCTGAGCCTTGGGAACGGGCAGAACAGTGGCAGAAGACACGGACCCTTCATATTAACACCAAACAATGGAAAATAAATGGTTTTCCCGGTTTGCATTTATCAGATTGGCAACCAATACTGATTGGTTTTTACTAGATTAGTTCTCTCATGGTCCATACCCCCATAACCCCTTGATATCTGGTGCACAAGTTGCCATGCTCAAGACCTTTCATGGTCCACACTTTCAGTCAATGATGGATCAAAGACCCAACTAGATAGACGACTGTATCAGTTACATACCTGATCCATGTCTACCCAGCTGAGTAGTAGGAAAGAGACCGGGGTGGGTGGGGGCGAAATTAGAAAGAATCACGCTGGAAATACTTCAACTCAAAAAACGATTCACGCCATTAAACTAAAAGTCTCTTTCAAACACAACTATCCAGCACAATCACAAATATGGTTTCTATATGATCACATATGCAAGTCTGCCATATGTGGTTTACAATAGCATAAAAGGTCAACAAATCCAAATGACGGCCAAAGCCAAAGGGCAGCGCAATCCAAGTACACAAAGGAAGTATACAAGAGAAACACATAACTAGAAAAAGACAAAAGATCAAGAAAATTAGGAAAACTAGAAATATGTAAACAATCATAGGCAGTTGTTCATTGGTAAAGAGTTTTGAACAATAAGGCCTCTAGCTCCACCACCGTCCTCTCACAATCTTCAAAACTCGACCATTTTTTTCTCTCCAAATACAACACATTAAGCATGGCGGTTATCATCTTCCACACTACTGTTCTCTAAAAACTAACAAAATGCCCTCTCCATCTTGCATAGGGATCCACCACCTGTCAAGGCATAACCCACTCTAACATGAAGTAGAATGTTAATTTTATCAACGTGACACATGATTGGTGGTGGATTCTTTCTCCTCATTCTTCAATTTGTTGTATTCAATTAGGCTAAGATGGGGCGTGGAAGACAAACTTTATTGGACCCCTTCCAAGAGAGGGTTGTTTGAGGATAGATCATCCTATAATGTCCTTATCCCCATGATAATTCCCCCCTTCCCCTGAAGAAGTATTTGGCGGAGTAAGGTTCCTCTGAGAGTGTTTTTTTTTTTTTTTTGCATGTTTAGTCATTTTACGGAAGATCCTCACTATAGATAACTTAAGAAACCGGAATCTCATAAAGCTTGTTTGGGATTGCGTTTGAGAAATAGAGTTTTTAAGTCAAAAAGAGCTTTTGGGTAAAAGCTTCATTTTTAAGCTTTTGCCAAAAGTATTTTTTGTCTATTTTTAGGCTTTTTGGACTCTTAAAAACGTTTTAAATATTTTTACCAATTCAATACATGGTAGTAGATTGGTGTTGCATGTGTAAGAAGAGTGAAAATCTAGATTGCCTTTTACTTCACATGGAGTTTGCTAGGGCCTTAGGAATTTTGTCTTCGGTCTGTTGTAAGTGAATCCCACACCACGTGCCAAAATCTAATCTTAGAACCATCTTCCACTGCAAAACTAGTGTATCTTAAAAACTCCCCCAGCCTCTTGATATTTCCAACCCCATGCGACGCATTTACCTCATTAGAATTCCACCCACCCCACATGTTGCCATATTTAGAATCTACTACCACTCTCAATAGACTCGTAGAACCTCTCTCTCAAAAGTATAGTGTAGGCAAATTAGAGAGGGTGCTCTTAATCAATGTAATCCTATTACCCGTAGACAAGTACAACTGCTTCAACCAGTACAACGTTCAATCTTCTCAAAAATGCCATCCCAAATATTAGCCTAATTTCTTCCCAAAGAAGACAAAGATACTTCATAGGCAAGGAAGACACCTTGCATCCCAAGACGCGTGCCAGATCTTCTACATTATTGACATTACAAACATGGACCAATTCTGATTTAGCCAAATTAATCTTCAAACCTGATATTGCATTAAAAACATAAGAACAAGCAACATAGACCCCATGGAAAAGCCAAAAAAAAAACCCTATCCACTATAGCAGTGCTCATTTTACTTGGCGCCTATTGAAAAAATCATATTGACCAGGATCATCTCCATAGCTATGACAACAACAAAGGAGACAAAGGATTTCCCTGTCTCAAGCCACAAGAACTACTAAAAAATGAGACGGAGAGCACCATCTCTCCCCCAAACCACCTTCTTAGCATGTACCAAAAAAAAAAAAAAAATCCAATTAACCTGATCATAAGCCTTTCCAATATCCAATTTGCATAGCACCCTTGGATTCCCAGATCTGATACTGCTATCAAGGCATTCATTAGCAATGATAATAGAATTTAGAATTTGCCTTACCCTATGAATGCATTCTGAAAGTTTGAAATAATCTTCTCCAAAAAATATTTCAACCTGTTGGCAAGAACTTTGGCAACAATTATATAAACTCCACCCATCAAACTAATAGGTAAAAAATCCCTAATATCAATAGCCAATTTTATTTTATTTTTATTATATATATATATTTTAAATGAGCCCGAAGCTTGGTGGAGAAAGGTGGTGATGGTGAAGTATGGGTCGGAGAGAGGGGGGTGGTGCTCTCGGGTTAGAGCCGGTTCTCATGGGCGGGGTTTTTGGAAGTTCATTAGCAAGGAATGGCATCATTCCTCATCTCATATCAGATTTATTCCAGGCAATGGGTCCAGAATCAGCTTTTGGGAGGAGCCGTGGTGTGGTAGCTCGCCCCTTATGGAGGTTTATCCGGGGTTGTATAGCATAGCTAGTAACAAGGAGGTTTTCATTGCGGACAACTCGGTTATGGATAGTGGTTCTTGTCAGTGGAATGTTTGTTTCGTTCGTTCCTTGAATGATTGGGAAGTGGACAAGTTGGCTTCTTTGTATAGTCTCTTGTACTTTTTTAACTTGGATTGTGGGGGTGACAAGATTTGGTGGGTTACTAATAAAAAGGGTAAGTTTGAGGTGAGATCCTTCTACAATGAGATTATCTCTAAAGCTAGTTGCCCTTTTCCTTGGAGGAGCATTTGGCTTTCTAAAACCCCGCCGAGAGTGGCTTTCTTCGTTTGGTCAGCCACCCTTGGCGAGATTCTCACGCTAGACAATTTGAGAAAGAAAAATATGGTGGTGATCAACAGGTGTGGGATGTGCAAAAGGAACGAGGAAACCATTGATCATTTGCTTATCCATTGTGAGTGGGCCCAAGTCTTATGGAATGCTTTTTTCAACCGTTTTGGTCTGGCGTGGACTATGCCACGTGGGGTAGTAGACCTCTTGCAGTGCTGGTGGTCGGGGGGTCGATCTCGTAGTGCTGTGGTTTGGAAAATGGTTCCGCATTGTATCATGTGGTGTCTATGGTCCAAACAGAACATGAGATATTTTGATGACACTGAAAGTAGTAGGGAGGATTTGTTACACTCCTTTTTTACTACCCTTTTCACTTGGGCGGCAGCTTGGCAAGCCCCCAGGGTGATTTCTTATTCTAACTTTCTTTTTCTCTTCTCTAGTCCCCCTTAGGCGTTCTCTTGTATACTTCCTGTGTACTAAGATTGCGCTCATCTGCACGTTTTCAATACAACATTACTTATCCAAAAAATATATATATTTTAAATGAGAGCAATGAAGGTTGCATTCAAACTTCTTTCAAACTTACCTCTAGCATGAAAAAAATTCGTTACATCTTTAAAAACTTCCCAACAAGCCTCGATGAAAGCCATAGAGTAATCGTCAGGGCCTAGGGACTTATCACTATTTAAGGCTTTCACCACCTCAAAGACCTTGTCTTCATCAGACACCCACTCCAACCCAATTAGCCTCAACCTCACCAATGGAGTCAAAAGAAAGGTCATCCAATTTGGATCGCTAACAAAATTGTTCGGTATACAAACTATCATAGAACTGCATAATGTGTTCTCTAATCTTGGCATGATTTGTAGAAATTGGGCCATTAACCACCAACGATTCAATGGAATTATTTCTTCTATTTGAGTTGACCACTTGGTGAAAAAACTACATGCACTTGTCACCCTCTTTGAGCCACAACGTCCTCAATTTCTAACTCCAACTCACTTCCTCCACAAAGTGTAGACCTCTGCAAATAATTTATAGTTGTAGCCTTCCTCACTTTCTCCTCATCACATAAAGTTCTTTCTTCTTTGAGAAGATCAAGATCTCAAAGTTCATCCAAAAAAAGCCTTTTCTATCTCTCTACATTGCCAAACATCCCCTCATTCCAGACTTCTAAATCCATTTTCAATGCCTTTAGTTTGTGAGCCAAGATGAAACTTGAAGAACCTTGGAAGCGGTAAGAAGACCACCATTGCATCACCCTTTCCACAAAACCATTTGATTTCAACCACATATTCTCAAATTTAAACCTTTTACTCCATGAAAGTCTCCACAATCTACAAGGATAGGGAAGTGATCTAAGCAAAGTCTTTGCAACCTTTTCTAGGACACATTCGGAAACTGGGCCTCCCAATCAAGAGAGATTAGAAATTTGTCTATTCTAGTCAAAGAAGGAGGATCCCGATTGTTCAACTTTATGAAGTTACCGCCAACAAGAGGAATATCTATGAGACCTTGGTCGATAATAAAATCTGAGAATTCCACCATAGCTAGACAAAAATGGACAAATTTTGATCTCTCGCTAGGAAAATGAGTGACATTAAAATCTCCCCCAATGCACCACGGCAGGTTCCACCAACTAGGCAAACCAACCAACTCATCCCATAGAAATATTCTATCCCAATTAGAATTAGGTTGATGGACACTGCAAAAGCCCAAATAAAATGATCATCAACATTTCTGAAGGAACACGCTACAGTAACTCTCCCATGCACATAAGTAGTATCCTGACAAAAGCCCCTCTAGAATTAAGACAAACACTATTCCACATATTGGCAGCACAAGATTGCAAGACACATGCTCCAACTTGGTTTCCTACAAACAAACCACATCCACCTTCCACTCTAAGTAAATGTCGGACCCTTAGGCACTTGTCTCTCCCTTATTCAACCCTCTCACATTCCAAGATTGTATCTTAGGATTCATAAATAACCGAGACATCCCTCTCCATAGCTCTACCACGGCTAGAAATTCTACCCTTAGAATCATAGTTAATAGAGGAAGCCAATCTTTTTAATTATCTCTTACCTCTATTGACAAATATGGAGTTGGAAGCCAACTCCCTTTGATACCAACCTACTTCAATGGCTGTGAACAAAGCCATAAACTACCCTTCAAACCCTTCTCATCATAATCCCACTTCATGACAAGCACCCATCACTTTCTGCAGTACCCATTTTGATGTCACTAGTCCTAATAAATCAGGTTCTTGGGTTATACTAGGGAGGCATGAATTTAAAGGTTCACATAAAATAGGTTTATGCTTTCAAGTCCAGACATAACAGTGTCTTGTCTCCACACCGACTAATTCTTTCTACACAACCCAATTCAATCTCGGCACCAACTGTTTCAACCCCTAACATCCCAGAGCTGAGAAGAGTCAAAGCTTAAACAAGGTAGCCGTTCCCCATTAAGGGGATTTAGCAGCTGCCTCTTAGCCTGAAAGACCCAAACAAGGAACAATAGACAAATCTTGTGGTATCAGAATTGCTACAGAAGTCTTGATGCCATTGCCCACTAATCCCACTTCAAAAGCAGTATCAGCGTTAACATCCACTTGCCCGACACAGCCAGGCATCCTCCCAGGACAAGCAAGAACAATAGAGGGATTGAACTTGGGACGCCCAGAACTAGAGACAACCAGAGCTATTACATCACTAGCGACAGTGGAGCTCGGGAATCAGCGACTATTTCACTTTGCCAGCTCTAGGGGTCAAATAAAAATGTTATAACCGGTAACCTTTTAACTTAAGGCATAGTCTAATCCCAACCCAGCTTTAACCACCAAAGTCAGCACCCAGGGTCAAAATGTTTTCCTGCTTCTAGATTATTGAAGGATGTTCTATACATCACTACCAACCACTCTAATTGAAACAATTTACAGCAGAATTCTATATTGACATTCATCAATGTCTCATTTCCTCTAGCCTGTGGAGGGAAAAAAAGATAGAAATTTTCAAGACCAAGAGAGGAATTTGGAGGAGCTCAAGTCCTTTTTTCTTTTTGTCTCTCGTTACTTGGACAATTTAGCTCCTTTAGTGATTAGCATTTTGACTTTCTTGTTCTCTTTTCTACTTCTACTTAGGCATTCTCTTATATACTTTCTATGTACTATGGTTAAGCCCCTCTGCGCTTTTTGATATATACAATATTACGTATCACAAAAAAAATGTCTCATTTCCAAGATTCACCAAGATCACCTCATATGCCCAATTATTAACCAAACTCTAGCAATTTTGGCAACATAAGCCTCCAACAACACAGGTATAGTATAAAGGTCATGTGAGAGCACATAAAAAACACTTATTTCTTGGGGGTGGATCCAAATCTTATCCTTCCCAACGGGTTGGCCTAGTGGTTGAGGCTTGTGGTCTTAGAGAGTATCACCCCTTAGATCCCAAGTTTGAGACGTGCTAGGTGCAAACTCCCCCTTAGGGCCACACTCCCTAGTATAAAAAGCCAGCAATTTACCCTGATCTGTATAGGGAAACTTTCGAGGTTGCAATACACGGGTCCGAGGTTTACTCTGTAAGGGTGGGTCCGAAGGGCCATGCCTTATCGAGGTTTCTCATCATTAAAAATAAAAAATAAAAAAAATACATGAACATTCAAAATCTTTACATGTCAATGTCACCTGAATAAACTCCAACATCTTTAATGTACACTCCTCTATTCATGAAGTTTATGTGATTTATTTTTCTCCCGGTATGAAGCTCATATGATTAATCACAGAAAATTACCAATCTTGTAGGGTAACTTTTCAGATGTTCAATAAATTCCTGGAATGTGTCGCTTTTTATTCTTGATTGCCTCCTATACCCAACCATTTCATTTATAGAACATACTAAGGGGTGAGAGTGAGTCAGAAATTATGGTTGTTCTCATTGTCTTCTAAATCTTAGAAATCAAACATATTCTGTCCTTTTTTTTTCTCTCTTTCTTTTCACATTTGAAAGCATAAAATTTTTTAAAAGTTCATCCAAATATGACATGAGGAAATAGCTATGAAGCTAAGAGAGATTGTGAAAAATATGTGAGGGACCAATCTGTGTGATCATTCTTTTCTATCAGTAAATAACACTCATTTCTTCAATTATTTCTCATTGAAGCTAATGAAACTCACCATCGAGTTGCCTCAAGCATTAATCATCCTCAGCAGTTGTTTAAACAAGGCAGATCTTGAAATTATTTCCATAACTCTAACTTAGCAGTCTAAATATAAGTGCCTATTTCACAATGGTATGCAAAAGTAAGAGTACCATACCATCAACCCTCGGTTGCGTGAACGAGGAAGATCTTGAATATATTTTTCAAAAGCCTCAAACCTCACTTTCCCTTTGACTTCTATAGATTCAGACCACTTGATATTAGGCATCTTCTGACCACTACACAAGAAAATCATTAATGTTAACTATACAAAATTTTACCCTTCCAACATTACACAAAGATGGCGGATGTCTTGTTTGGTAATAGTTTATCATCCCGAAACAGATGGGAATGATGGTCTACATGGTAAATTGCTTTAGATGAAGTTTTATATTGTGCTAATTGACCAATGAATTGGATGTCCCACAAGGCAACCAAATTTATGCGCATGGAAGCAATCTAACTGCCTCAGCAATCAAATGAAAGGAAAAGGTAATCTTTGAATTGAATCAGTGGATAATAAGGACTCTTAAGAAAAAGTGGAAATGTAAAAGCAGTGGAAGTAAACAAAAACCATGTTCATGGTATGATGCCTTAACTAAAGTTTATTTCACTGTAAAGGAAATGTGTCCAGTTTAGTGCCCATCGTAAACTATATAAGGAAAAAGCAAAATTAGAAGGAATCTATTTTTGCCTTAGAATGTCAGCATACATGCATTTTTTAAAAGAATGGTGTTTGATTTTGAATGAAGGAAAGGACAGGCAGGCTTCCCATAACCCCTGGGTATGGAGAGAACCCTAAGCTGCTCACAACTTTTAGAGAGTTCACTTGCTGTCATAAGACAAAAGTCATTAATAGCTTTAGGCTAGGAAACAAAGTTTAAATTTTTTATTGTTACCCCTCATGTTGCCTAGGAGCACCAAGTTTTTTCTTCTTAGAAGAAAATCTATTTCCAGACAAGTAGAAGCCAGTCTGCAAAAGAAGGGTGGGGGGCTGGGGAGTGTTTGTCTGCACAAATAGAGAAACAGATTGGTCCCGCAAGAGTTTTAGTTGAAGAGTTTCAATAGGTTGCAATTCTGTCACCAAAGGGGAGGAAATAATAAATATATTTTTTTCTTCTGTTGCATCACATTGTAATGAGATTTATAGATTTTATTTACTTAATTCCCTCTTCTCCATATCAGTTTTCCTCTTGACCTCTTCTTGTTATTTAATAGATATATACAGCACTCACTATCCAATGAATATTGTTCCTTTTTTTTTTTTTCTTCTCTTTCTGAAAAACAAAACTTAAAATAACAAGCGATGTGATAAATAATCATTTACATGGAAAAGTATTTGATCACTGAATTGCAAGTATCTATATAAAAACTGAAATTTTAAAAGAACCTGAATAGACCTCTTAAAGAAGGCAACAGCTAACACAGTTACAGAAGAATTCAACTGAAGGGACCCCTCCCAGAGCTTCTTGGCAACTGTGGGGGCTTCTTTTCTGACAAGTGATTTACTTTTTTTATAGGACTTAAAAGAGCCATGACTTAGATCATTCCTAATATCCACGGTATGAGGAGGGTCACCATTTCTAGGTCCAGTTTCTTCAAAGAAGGAACGCTTAAAGTTCTCAACATCTGATCCCTCTACTTGCTTCAGTATTTGGATATTGCCACCTCCATGACTTCTATCATTTTCTTTTTTGCTTGGTGGTGATCCTCTATGATGAAAAGACTGAAGCAACACACTTGGAGATGCATTGCTTATTTTCTCAGCTCCAGCTTTGCAGAAATATCCATTACCAGTTTGTATAGTTTCTGGGAGATTATTCTGACCATCAAATTGACCTTTATCAGATTGATGCCGGAAGATAGTCAGTTCTACAGACGGAGGGCTTTGCTTTGAAGATTCAAGAGAATTTTCTCCTACATTTCTCCCAGACAGTGAACCAGTTTCATGATGCAGGCTTGCCTCTTTAGGAGAGCTAGATTCATAATCTGATGCAGAAATTGTGTCCTGCTTCTTCACAACTATCAACTTCCTCTTTCTTGATAACTCAGAAGTTCCTGAGTGAGGTGTCAGTATCTTGTTCTCCATAGAAAGGCCCTGAAGACTTTTCAGTGCATGAATTTTCTAACCTGGTAAGCAAATGGCCTCTTGTCTCTCAAGCCACATAGTTTGAAATCCAATTCCCCAACAACCTTCAGCCCATGCAAATAATTTTTTACATCCTACATCTGCATCCAGGACATACAAAACCAATCAATGCCAAGTAACAAGAACCAGGACATACCAAAGCCAATCAAGGCCAAGTAAACAAGAAGGTAAGGTAATTTCTTGCAACAGACAACAGTTTCAAGGTCAACAATTGGTACGAGAAAGGCAACATAACTTTCCATTTATACTTTCAGTTTCTCTTAAAGGACAAGTTTAAAAGATTATAGAACTGTATATCGAACTGCATAAAACAAATAATCTTTTAGAACACATAGTGTTAATTAGTAAATTTCTGAAGCATTGATGCCCTCCAACCCTCTAAATGGAACAAGCCAATAGTGCCTACAGACCGAGCTTTCTTGAACAGAGTTTCCATAGTTCATATACTAAGTTATTCCAATTCCGTCGCCCTTTGACATTTACGATATTCAGATGGTGATAATAATCCTTATTATTCTAAATTTTATAAGGATATTTTGATACAGAAATATATTTTTAGTTAGGTCATATACAGAAAATCTATCAGAAATTAGGAATTTGATTGGTTGGGCTATAGTTGGTGAAAACAGGTGAAGTTAGTGAGAGCACTGGCAACAGACACCTTAACTCCCATTCCCTTTCCTAAATATAGAGAAAACCTTAAAAAGCCCCATGCAACAGTGTAACATCCCGCCCAAAATGCAAGGGCAAAAGTGGATTTTTTTTTTTCTTTTACAATAAACCACAAGACACCACTACTATGTCCTTAAACAATTAACACAACAGAAATAACATCTAGTAATTTTTGTCATGAATTGACCTAATAGAGTTATCAATAAAATACACCAGAGCTACTAATACATCACATAAACTCATTACATTTAAACCCTCAATAAATATTCAACATTACAGTAACATGCCACACAAGGCATCTGTACAAGTCTACAAAAGAGGGTCAGCTCAAGCCCAAATACCACAATCTAAGATCACCTGAATTCTTCTAACATGAACCTCTAAACTCACACTGAGACGAATGCTAATCTCTCAACCTGCAACACAACAATGTTTGCGATCATAGAGTTAACCACGTTCGCATACGCGGATTAATGAGTCTATGGTCTTAGTAAGTGTAGAAATTACTAAGTTTTCACAATAAGTAGACTTTTTTTTTTTTTTTTACTTTCTACATCAGTTTACAATAACAACTACCCAACATTACATTTAAAACCATTTTGTAGTTGATGAAGTAAACAATACAGTTATGAAAATATTTAATGCATCATGTGCAATCGAGCTGTAAAAGTATGCATATGCTCTCTGTTCCATTCAGTCACATATTCATACAAGTACATCTAGCATAAAATCTCATATAAATCACATCATAAAACATCATTACAAATCCATGAAATGTGTCATGCATGCTTCTCATGAATCTTTTGTTTCATTGTCATACATAACATGTGTTGGGAACCTTTGCCCAATTTTTGCTTCCATAACTTGTCATTGTCGTGCATAACATACCTGGAACCTTTGCCCAGTAGGGTTTTGCGTAACATACCTATGAACCTTAGCCCAGTAGAGTTTTGCATAACATACCTGGGAACCTTTGCCCAGTAGGGTTTTCATAGCTTGTCATGATTTTGTTCATTGTTTGTTTCATGTTCATGTTCATGCATCATGCTTCAATAACATCATTGTGTTCATGCTTTCGTGCTCATGCATCATTTAACATCATATCCTTTCAACATCATTTGCTAACATATCATAAACTTATGAAATCATAATTCATAAACATCATCAACATTCCATAAATCCTTTGAAATCATTGAAAGTAATCATAAATCTTATCTTAAACTTAAAGCTACAAATAAGCACTGCTTCCACCGGAATAGAGAAATTTGTTTGAAGAAAAAATGACGGTTTACTCCTTGAATGCGTAAGAGCTAAGAATTTATATGAGCATTTTTGTCTTTTACATACATTAATTATGGTGTTGATGTGGTGTTGATCAATAGGTGTGGGATGTGCAAAAGGGATGAGGAAACCATTGATCATTTGCTTATCCATTGTGAGTGTGCCCAAGTCTTATGGAATGCCTTTTTCAACCGTTTTGGTTTGGCGTGGTCTATGCCTCGTGGGGTAGTGAATCTCTTGCAATGCTGGTGGTCGGGGGGCCGTCCTCGTAGTGCCGTGGTTTGGAAAATGGTTCCGCATTGCATCATAATGATTCCGAAAGTAGTAAAGAGGATTTGTTATATTCCTTTTTTACTACCCTTTCACTTGGGCGGCAGCATGGCTTGCCCCCATAATGATTTCTTATTCTGATTTTCTTTTTCTCTTCTCTAGCCCTCCTTAAGCGTTCTCTTGTATACTTCCTGTATACTAGGGTTGCGCCCCTCTACGCATTTTCAATACAACATTACTTATCAAAAAAAAAAAAAAAAATTATGGTTTTGGCCTCGTTCCTTGTAAAGAGTAGAAGATTTTTTTGAGTGTTTTTGGTCTTTTCATTCATTTAGTCTACAGTTTATTTTCTTGTGCACTGCATTATTTACGCTTTTACCCTTATTGAGCTTCATAGTTGATTGCTTTTATGAGGGGCGTTTCAATCGTTTCGCACGTACACAACTTCTTCTCCTTCGACAAAGTCCATCCCACAATGCACCAAATCTTTTCTTTGATTTTTTTTTTTTTATAAGTCAAAAGGATTTTATTAAAAAACGAAGGCGCCCCAAAAGTACATAGGATATATACAAGAGGAACTCCTAGCTAGAAAAAGAAAAGCGGGAAAGAAAATCTGCATAACTAAGATACGAAGGGGACAAGTAAGCCACAATCCATGAGTACAAGGAATACAACAAAGAGGCTAGGATCTCTTCCATAGAGCTTTCCAAGTCCTCAAAACACCTAGGGTATGTTTGGGGAAGGACCGGACTGGACTTTGTAAAATTTCAAAAAACATTTTTCAAAATCAACCCCAACATTCTTAGTTTTTTATATCACATCAATCACTTTTTATCACTTTTCAAATAAAAAAAAATCACTACAAAACAAAAAATTTCACTTTTCTATACAAAACATTCTTACTTTTTTCCTCACATCAATCAAATATGCTAAAGTACCAGTCCACTTCCTCCAGTCCAGTCCATTGCCAAACACAGCCCTATTGTTTCTCTCCCTCCAAATAGACCAAAAAATACAAATATGCATCATCTTCCAAACCACGGCACTCCTAGTCCTGCCAGAGGAACACCAGCAAGCACACAGATCCAAAACACTACTAGGCATGACCCAAGAGAGACCAAGCCGGCTAAAAATATTGCACCACAAAGCATAGGCCACGTCACAATGAAGGAGTAAGTGATCAACTGATTCTCCGTCTTTCTTGCACATGAAGCATCTATTAATGACAACCACTTGTCTCTTCCTTAAATTATCCAAAGTGAGAATTTTTCCAAGCACTGCCAACCACACAAAGAACGCAGCCCTTGGGGAGACTTGGTCCTCCACACACTCTTCCAAGGGAAACCTCTCCCTTCCACCCTAGATAAAGCTCTAAAAAAGTCTTTGACCTTAAAAGTTCATTTTTTAGAAGGAATCTACCACAATTTATCATGGCTCCCCCTTTGAATAGAGACATACTGCAATTTCTGGAAAAAAAAAGCAGTTACTACATCCACCTCCCAATCATGAACTTCCCTGCTAAAGATAACATTCCACTGAAGAATACCACCTAAAAAATCCACATTGGCTGCCACTGAAGCATCCTTCTTGCAAGCAATACTGAAGAGCACAGGGAATTCCTCTTTTAGCTTCGTATCCCCACACCACCGATCATGCCAGAACCGGATCCAGGACCCATCCCCAAGCGCTAGTCTAGTGTGACTAGAAAAAGACTCCCACCCTACCCGAATATTCTTCCACAAACTTACCCCTGACACACCTGTAGGAGGAACAGTGCACCAACCACCCCACATGCTCCCATATTTGGCCTCCACCACAACTCTCCACCAAGCCTCCCTCTCATGCCCATAGCGCCACAACCATTACCTAATAAAGCATGGTTGAAATCCACCAGTTTTCTTATACCAAGCCCACCCTCCGAGAGAGGGGAGCAAACCTTGGATCACTTCACCAAATGATATTTGAACTCTTCCCCAACTCCACCCCATAGGAAGTCCCGTTGAAGCTTTTCAATGCGATTGGCAACCTTAACGGGAATCTTGAAGAGAGACATATAATACATAGGAATATTATCCAAGGTGCTCTTTATCAAAGTAACTCTCCCCCCTTTAGACAAAAGAGGCCGTTTCCAACCAGGCAAACGACGATCCATTTTCCAGAATACCATCCCAAATGTGGAAAGTTTATTGGGAGCCCCCAAAGGAAACCCTAGATAATCAAGAGGCAGGGAGGCCACCTCACACCCAAGAATACTCGTCAAATAGTCTACTTGTTGAACGTTTCCCACAGAGATCAACATTGACTTGGCCAAATTGACCTTCAACCCCGAAGCTGCTTCAAACAAAAGAAATATGCCTCGTAAATATGCCAACTGATCGGGGCTATATTTGCAAAAAATCAAAGTGTCATCGGCAAACAACAAATGGGAGACAGTCACATTTCCAACTTTGAAGCCCTCTAAAAGCCCATCGTTAATCCTAGCGGACAGCATACAGCTCAAGGCCTCCATCACAAAAACAAACAACGAGGAAAAGGGGTCCTGATGTAGATTGGACTTATCGTCAATCTGTCTATCTTATCTTTCATTATTGTATTTGAATTTCATATTTTATCTTTATTAAGTGTTTATTAGGTTTAGGGAGTCTATAATTCATATTTTATCAAGTTTAGGGTTTTGGGCTATATATACATGTTTATAGCCCTCAGAAAATGAGTTGTTGTTTATTTATTAATATTGATTAATGAGAATACTCAGAGTTGATTTTATTCCTCTTTTTCCTTCAAAATGTTAGAGAGTATCTAGATTTTCAAGAAGAGTTCTTAGATCATTGATAGTCTCAAGATCTAGAATTAGTTATCCGCTACGTATTTGTTGTTATTCGCTGCAGCCCACTAAGTCACGCTGCATCAGTTGGTATCAGAGCTCAGTCACTTTTCATGAATGGGGAGGAGCAACCGCTTTGCAGACATGAACGAGGTGTACGCACACACGGAGACAACACGTAAGGAGCAACCGGCAATTCATTTGCGGCACATGGGTCGTGGGCCGAACGATTGTCGTCGCCAACCAAGACCGCAATTTGCGGTGGCGGGAGGCAAAATTAAAGCTGAAACTCGGCAATACAAGGACGATCAATTTCGGGCATTGGAGGATCGACGTAAAGCCTCGCCTACCCAAATATCCAACTTGTATCGTCACAATGAGAATGGATTTGGAGACCCTTCTGCGGAGGGTGGAACGCACAGACGTCAACACTGTGCGCAAGCTCATGCCAATCAATGGGAAAACGGATTCAAACTCAATATACTGGAATCCCAAGGTTGGTTGCAACCCGAAGAGTTCCTTGTAACAAGAAAAATAGAAAAAATCGACAAAAAGAAGGTGCTTAGAGAGGCGGCGGAGATTTGGAGTCAATCGGTTGAGGAGGAGGAAGATGGGTTTATTGAGGAAGATTGCTCGATAGATTGGGCCTCTCCACCAATCTATGACACCTATCCCGACGAAGAGGTGAGTTCTATACACCAAGTTGATTTCCTTGGAGTAGATGCTATCTTGTCAAAAACTTTTAACCAAAGTTGTGATAAGATCTATGGAGTGGAGACGACTTTTTTATCAAAGAGTGAATGGATCGTTGTGAGTTTGTTGGGAATTCTTATAACATGTGGGAAGGGCAAGGCAAGACAAGGGCATGGCAAGCCTACACGTCAAGGGGAGGCGCATGGTCTTCAATATAAATGTGGCGGTGTGTTGATGAATAAGACCATTATGTTTATTATGGGGTATGGCCTTGTTGTGATTTTGAGAAGAGAAGATTGGAATGAGTTGACAGGGCACCCGAAGGATCGTGGAAAAGACAGTTCGAATTCGGGACGAGTTCTCTCCAACCTGTGGAGGATGATGTAGATTGGACTTATCGTCAATCTGTCTATCTTATCTTTCATTATTGTATTTGAATTTCATATTTTATCTTTATTAAGTGTTTATTAGGTTTAGGGAGTGTAATTCATATTTTATCTTTATTAAGTGTTTATTAGGTTTAGGGAGTCTATAATTCATATTTTATCAAGTTTAGGGTTTTGGGCTATATATACATGTTTATAGCCCTCAGAAAAGGAGTAGTTGTTTATTTATTAATATTGATTAATGAGAATACTCAGAGTTGATTTTATTCCTCTTTTTCCTTCAAAATGCTAGAGAGTATCTAGATTTTCAAGAAGAGTTCTTAGATCATTGATAGTCTCAAGATCTAGAATTAGTTATCCGCTACGTATTTGTTGTTATTCGCTGCAGCCCACTAAGTCACGCTGCATCAGGTCCCCTTGCCAGATTCCCCGAGAGCTGT
Organism: Carpinus fangiana; assembly: GCA_006937295.1. Taxonomy (NCBI): domain Eukaryota; kingdom Viridiplantae; phylum Streptophyta; class Magnoliopsida; order Fagales; family Betulaceae; genus Carpinus; species Carpinus fangiana. The sequence goes on along the minus strand of CM017321.1, from coordinate 44,361,282 downwards.
CAAAGAAGCCTTTTGGAGACCCATTCACCAAGCCTCCCTCTTTGATTTGTTGTCAAAAATCCACCAAATCTTCAAAGAGATACAAAATGGAGATATGTATCTGAAGAGAAAATCGAATGGATTTTCGCCAAAAATCCAGTGTCTGTTCTTGCTGAAGATAAAGGGGCAAAAATCAATTACCATCATCCTTTATATGTCTCTGAAGAGAGAAGCACGAAATCTCTCCACTATAAGGTTTATTTTTCTCTTAGATTTGGGTTATTCGTTATTCCTTTTTTTGTTTGCTTTTCAAAATAATATGTGATGTTTCTTTCTTTAATTGTTGCTTTTGTTTTATTTATTTATTTTTTTTGCTTTGAAATGGTTCTTATAGCAGAGAGAAATGCAAGACTGTTGAATGAATTTCGGAATGAGAATGGCGGACGAGGTGGTTCCGCTGGATACCTTTTTTCAGCATGATTGGGATGAGTGTGAGGATCGCGCCTAAGAAGGGGATCAAGTATGAGTACAAAGAGGAGAACAAGAGGAACAAGAGTGAGCTGCTTCTCAAGATGAACCCGATTCACGAGAAGATCCCAATTCTCATCCACAACGGGAAGCCGGTTTGTGAGTCCCTCATCATCATTTATGGTTAGGGTGGGTTAGGATTTGGTGATGGAAGGGAGGTAGAAAATCGCTGAGCTGGCTGCTGTTGATTTGATGATAACAGTCTTGTTTATTGCTTCCTTCACCTTTCAAATCTGCGCTTTTGCTTCTGATGTGGTGAGTGTTAACATTTGCCTAAATTTTTAGATTTTCTTTTTGCTCTTTAGCCTTTAAAAAAAAAAAAAAATGTTATGAATTACTTGTCCTGTAACCGGGGAGTATTTGGTGGCTACTGAACAGATCTATTAGGAGCAATTTGATGAATCATTCGAGGAGTTGGGTTGTATCTCAAGGATGGCTATAAAGGTATGCTCCTCTTTTCTCTCTTCCTCATAATCTCTTCCCCTTTATAGTTTTAGAGTATATATTAGAATGAATACTTCATCAATTTCTCTGCTCGTTGTTTCATTACTTGACTCTAAAATTCCAATGATTTGCAGCACCTAATATTTTTAAAATTATGATTAGAGTACCATATCAATTATTCAAGTATGTTTTAATTTGCATCTTTAGATGCCTTATCCTGTATTATGTTGATAAATGTTCATTCTTCTTTGAAGATGGCTTTTGTTGATGGTTTTGCAAGGACGTAGTTGAACTTGACGTCCTTTTTTATTTCCCTAAAGATGATTTTCTCACTGTTTGTGGAAATTCTGAAAGGTTATACTTTATTTTTCAAAATCATTATTGCTTTTCATTGTCAATGCTATTCAGCACTATATTGCTTAAATATTTCCTTAGAGGCTACTCAATTTATTTGATTCTATATACTTGTTGCAGGGTAAACTGGTCCTCTCCCAGTTGCTGAAAATATAGAAAATAGCGTTAGTTGTAGCATTATGTTGTTTGCTTGATCATTTGCTCGCAACCTATGTAGTACTAAGTGTTAAAGGCTCTTCTCAAATAATTATCATCATTTTCATTGACAAATTCTTTTATATAGGTCACTTATAAAAATAAAAAATAAAAAACTTTTATGTAGGTCAAAAGCAAAGAAGCTAACATTTTCCTCCTTTGATAACATGCTGGCTAATTTTGGCAAACCTGTACTGGTTGACTTTTATGACGCTTGTTTGTTTCTTCCCTACTTATGTTTATTTTTTCTCTTCCTATCTTTTTTCAGATTCTACTAACAGTTATGACACTTGTTTGTTTCTCTTCCTATCTTTTTTCAAAATTAACCTGCTGGCTAATTTTGGCAAACCTGTACTGGTTAACTTTTATGACACTTGTTTGTTTCTTCCCTACTTATGTTTATTTTTTCTCTTCCTATCTTTTTTCAGATTCTACTAACAGTTATGATGTCTAACTATTTTGCAAGCCTATGTTATCACCTTAAGCCATAACGTGCGGGATCATCTTGTTGAAAAACTTTATAAGCATTTTATCGTAATTGTCTAGATTTATGTCTGACTTGTAAGTAATCTTTCATGCTTGAAGCAAATTCGTATTGTTCACCTTATACTATTGAGAGGGGTGGGGCATTTAGTTTAGGAATAATTCCATGTCCTTGGTAATCTCTAGAATAGCAAAATTGAGCAGGATAATATTTAAATTAAATTGGAAGAATGAGTAACCCTAGGTATGGTCTGCATGTGGTCTTTGTCAATTCAAGGATCCCATCCTCAACGAAGTCAGTACTCAGCTGGAGGATAAGATATAGGTGGTGAAAATTGACACTAGGAAGTATCCTAGCATTGATGATAAATACAAAATAGAATCGTTGCCTACATTCATCATATTTAAGGACAGAAAACCTTATGATTGAATATGCATCTCTCTTGCTCGTGTGGAATCCAATTGTATGCCTATAAATGTTTTTGCTTACGAAAGTAACAATAAGCCCAATCTTAGACTTGTAGAAGGACCTCTGCCCTCTCTTACTTGTCTTGGATTGTACAAATTTTTTGTTTTTGACCTGTCTCATTTATGTTGAGTAACTGGTTCTCATGAGAGATTTTAATTGTGTAAATTGCTTTTTTTTTTTGGTCAACTTTGAAGTCAGTTATAATCTCCCCTAAACTTTAAATTTGAGAAATCAACACCCTAGACTATGGGGTCTATTGCAATATCTCGCTTCCTAAAGTTTCTTTAATATTCCCTATACTTAAACTTAAAATTCACATACTTATCACATTTCATGGTATCACATGCTTATTTTTCTTTTATTTTCCAGCATTCATGTGAAAGTTAAATATAAGGGAAGTCAGGAATATTAATAATGGGAGGACATTAATCATATGTTTTAGGGGGTTTGGTGTGGGGATAGTCCTCTTAAAGTTGCGTTTTCTGGGTTGTTTAATATTGCCAATTTTAAGGAAGCGTCCATAGCGGATAATGTGGAGCGATCTAATGGAGCTATCCAATGGAATATTCAGTTTATGCAGCTGATTCATGATTGGGAGGTGGAGGTTTTGGCTTCTTTTTATAGGTACTTGTATTCTTGTAAGATGAGAGAGGATGGAGAAGACAAGTTGTGGTGGGTGCCTTCGCGCAAGGAGATTTTTGAGGTTAAGTCTTTCTACCGAGTTCTCTCGGCCCCTAGGCCTCTTTCCTTTCCATGGAAGATCATATGGAGATCTAAGGCTCCTCCGTGAGTGGTGTTTTTGCGTGGACGGCTGCTCGCAGTAAGATTCTTACCTTGGATAACCTTAGGAGAAAGGGTATGGCGGTGGTGAATAGATGTTGGTTATGTGAATCGGATGGGGAGTAGGTTGATCATCTTCTTCTTCATTGTGGGGCTGCGAGGGCTTTGTGGAATGCTTTCATCTCCAAGTTTGGTCTTTGCTGGGTTATGCCTTGCGCTATCAAGGAGTTATTTGCCAGCTGGTGGTCGTTCGAGGAGTGTGGTTGTTTGGAAAATGGTTCATCTTTGCATTATGTGGTGTATTTGGAGGGAGCGTAATGATAGATGCTTTGAGAACACATCGAGGTCTAATGAGGAGCTACTCCATTTTTTTTCTCTTTACTCTTTTCACCTAGACTACGGGCTGGCTGGCCCCGCGGGTGATTAGTTTTGTTGATTTTCTTTCTTTATTCTCCTCTCCCCCCTAGTCCCCTTTGTATACTCCTAGTGTACCAAGGATTGCGCCCCTCTGCGCTTTTAATATATTCTATTGACTTATCAAAAAAAAAATGTTTTAGGGGGGTGGTTGTTCAAATTTAAACGGGGAACATTGCAAATGACCCTATTGGTTAGGGTGGGAAAGTTCAATTTACCTTAATTTTCTTTGACTTTCTAGAGTCAACTTTCATGCTTCTATTTTTGGAGAAAAGTAGACATATACATTACTTTTGTATAATCCACTCCTGACAAATCAAGGTTTGCTGGGCAAGGATTTTTTTTTTGTCCTTTGTGGCAATATGTCAAGTTGTCAAGACTCAAGAATATTAGTGTTTACCGTTTAGTTTAAGCCATTGGTAAAATAATCAGCACCATATAACTGAATACTACTCTCTCTCTCCTATAGTAATATTGAATTTTTTTTTGTTGATGGCTCTTGCAGGTAGTGCTCATATTATGTTGATCTACTTCAAATTAGTGCGTCTTACTATATATATATATATATATATATATTTTGATGTTGGGGAACCTCTCCAAGGCAGGGCGCTTCGGACCCACCCCTGCAAAGTAATCCTCAATCCCGTGCACTGCACCCTCAGAAGTTTCCCTACATGGAACTAGTATATATATATATATATATTTTGTTGTGTAGTTTTTCCCTTACTAATCCTTGGTGAGGCATTCATTATATGCCAAATGGAATTTATGTAGGTTCAAAGATATATCAGGATACTACCAAAGGCTCTTGCCAAACATTTTGGTGATAGATTGTTGATTGTTGATTATCTTTTGTTGCCTGGTTTAAGCTTCTTTAATGTCTAAATCTTTTTTGCTTCTAAAGTAGAAATTATCTGTTTTCTAGGAATTTTATTACTACCTTCTAAGCTACAAATTTCTTCCAACACAACAATTGTTTTCATATTTTGGTTAACATAAGCTCTAGGTTGAACTGCAGATTTCCAGTTTTGCAAGCATCTTAATACAAATTTGCTCAGTTATTGTTTAGGCAGTACTTATAAAAATATATATACATATATTTTTTTTTGTCGGTGAATGATTGCTTGCTCAATTGCATTAGAACAAGGTTGTTCAATTAATTGCATAAGTTAAATATATATGTGATTCCTTTTCCTTCTAACTGATGGCAGAGTTGTTTTGTTTTTTGTTTTTGTTGATCCATTTTTATCCAAAATATGAGGTTGTCATAATTTTACTTTATTGGTAATAGGATGGCATCGCAGATATGAAAAGCACTGCAAAGCTTTCTTTTGAACACAAGTTCATTATCCAGATAGGAGTTATGCTGCAAGAAGTTCATGAAGGACTAGGACATAGATTTAATGTTACTTGCGTCATGAATAAATTTATGTTTTCACAATGAGGTTGGAAATTGGTATTTTTTGTAGCTGCACTTGATATCAACAAATGTCGCATAAAGAAGACATAAATTTTTACTATATAGAGTATTAATTTGTCTTCCTATATTAGTAGATTAAAAACAAAACCATATGCTTGCTCTTGTAGTTAAAATATGAGTGCACCATTGAGATTAACTCTTTACATAGAATTCTTTTTGTTGTACATTATATCTAATCACTTTTGTAATATTTTCCTATCATATCACTTATGTAAAAATTTAAATGTGCTCATGTAAGGATTTAGATATTAAATTTTGCTAGAAATGATTTTTATATATGACATTGAGATTTTAATGTTAAATATTACATAGGTATATTTTTTACTATCAAACACAGGAAATCAAGCATGTGCCTTGCACGTGCCTTCCCACTAGTTTTCTCATAACATATCGACTCGAATTTAAACAATTATATCATGTTTGGGAAACCATTTTAAAATCATTTCCTTTGCTTAGTAAGCATATTTACTTACTAAACCTTAAAACATTTAAATCATCAAAACATTAAAATATAGTTTCTTGGCTCAATAAGTAAAATACATACTTATAAGGATACGCTAGCAAAGGATCCCTCAACCAAGCCTTAGCAATTCTCACTGCATTGCATTCATCACATTGCAAATTACCATCAAACTCTACTTATAACCTCACTTTAATTCTAACAATTCATAGTATCCAATTCCACTCAAGTATCCCACTTCCATAATCACCCATAGAAATTAAAGGTTTACTTACGACTCATTAAGTAACTAAATCAACTCTAGGTTTTACAATTATAAATCCCCAATTTATATTACTCATTATCTCTAGAACCTAAACCCCATAATTACCCATTATCCATCGAACCCACAAAACATTAAGGATTAATTTTTTTTGATAAGTCAATAGAATATATCAAAAAGAGCTGAGGGCGCAACCCTTAGTACACAGGGAGTATACAACTGGGACTAAGGGGGGGAGAGAAGAAAGAGAGGAAATCAGCAAAACTAATCACTCTTGGGGCAAGCCAACCCGCCATCCAAGTGAAAAGAGTAAAAAGGAAAAAATGGAGGAGGTCCTCACTAAAACATTAAGGATTAATTAATATTCTAAATGTAATTAATCCCTCCAACTAGCAATTCCTAGTGTTCATAAACTAAAAGCCCCAAATTTACTTCAAATGGTAAAATTAGGGTTTATGCACATACCTTGTACAATAGCGAAAATGAAGCTTTAATCCATTTAATCAACAACCCAAAGTTTGAATAACGCATAAAAATTTACTACACACAAAAGCCCCAAGTTAATTTTAGGGATTTAGCATCATATAAAAATACCCAATTCCTGACACGAATCCCACCTCTAACATAATTTTCGTGCTTAAATCTTAATACTCAATGGGATCCTAACAAAAGCCCCAAAATCTTATATAAAACCCTAATTTTCGGACCTAATCAAATTCTCACAATTCCTCATGTTCTCAAGCTTCAAATCCCATGGATATAACGAAAATCATACGAAAAGGGTTAAGAATTCTACCTCACAACCATTCATGGCCGAAAACCCTCTTGGCTTCATCTACCTCTTCTTCTTCTTCTTCTTCTCACGACCATCACTCTCTCTCTACATCTCTGTTTCTCTCTCCAAATCTCTGCATCACTCTCTCTCTCTCACTGTCGGTCTCTCTCTTGGCGGTGTGCATGTGTGAAGAGAAGGAAGAAGGAGATGAAAAGAACGAAAAGGAAAGGAAAGGGGAAGGTACGGCTGTGTATAACATGTGGCATGTATATAGGATTCTCTTATTAAACTAAAATTACTGAATTACCCCGCTTCATTTAATTCATTCTTTCTTAATTTCATGTTTCACCCCTATCATTGATTTTAACTACAACTTATCCTTACACATAATTATTTACCACATTAAGAAATTATTATTAGCATTTCACCACTCTAATATTTTTAATTTTTTTTTTTTTGACATGATCATTGATTTTAACTACAACTTACCCTTACACATAATTATTTACCACATTAAGAAATTATTATTAGCATTTCACCACTCTAATATTTTTAATCTTATTATTTTTTTTGACATGTCTGCATAAGAAGAAGGGGGAACAGGATCCTCTCCATTTCAAATGAAATGGATAATATCCATTTAGTGTAAAATGAGGGGTAATATTGTCTTAACATTAAAGTTAAAGGACTAAATTTACAATATTATCCCTCATTTTACACTAAATGAATATTATCCATTTCATTTGAAATGGAGAGGATCCTATTCCAAAGAAGGGAGAGAGAAATTTGAACTAATGACCCGCACTTCATTAAGTGTGGTCACAGCCAATTGAGCTACTTATTAAATTAAAATTGTTGCATTACCCCGCTTCATTTAATTCATTATTTATTAATTTCATGTTTCACCCTTTTCATTGGTTTTAACTACAACTTACCTTTACACATAATTATTTACCACATTAAGAAATTATTATTAGCATTTCACAACTCTAATATTTTTAATCATTTTTTTTTTTTTTTGACATGTCTGCACAAGAGGGAGGATGGAGATTTGAACTAGTGACCAGCGCTTCAATATATGTGATCACAACCAATTGAACTATCTCTTGAGGACTTAATATTAGGGCTTATTTGGGTGTGCGATTTCCATTAGTACAATTTTAAAATTTGTGTTTTTTAAATCGCTACTTTTTAAAATCGCACAGGTGTTTAGTTAAACATGTTAAAAAATACTTTTTTTATCAATTGACTGTTTGGGTAAAATTAGCATATAATTGCGATTTCAGGGGGTAAAGTGTAATTTTTCATAACATTTCCAACATTCTTATTTAGCCAAATTAATTTAAGGCAACTTTTACCATTGACTTTAAAAAATTAAATTCTAATAACTCGTTCCCCATCGTGGTACCTTATCATTGTTCATATTTTTCACCACCTCAAAGACCTCATTCTCCTCGAACAATCTCTCCAACCATATGGCCTCATTTTCACCAACGGAATAAAAAGAAAGGTCATCCAACATAGGCCGCCAAGTGAACTGTTTGCTAAACAATCTATCACAGAATTACTCAATGTGTTCCTTTATCTCAATATGAGCGAATGGAATTGAGCCATTAACCAACAATGATTGAATGGAGTTATTTCTCCTAATAAAGTTGGCCACTTAATCGAAGATCTTCGTTTTGTATCTATCTCTTAATCATAACGCCCTCTACTTCTGCCTCCAACTCACCTCCAAAATAGTAGTCCTCCCCAAATCACCAACAACCTTTTCCTTCCTCTCTCCATCACATAAAGCCTTCTCTTCCTCCAAACCATCAAGAACTTGTAATTCATCCAAAAGAAGATTTGTTTTGTTTCTTCATATTATCAAACACCTCCTCATTCCATACTCTTAACTCAGCTTTTAAAGCCTCAAGTCTACGAGCCCAACATTGAAAGCACTAAAAAGTTCACCACTGTTTCACCCTCAAAGCCTTTTGATTTTAACCACATATTCTTGAACTTAGAATATCATCTACCACCATGGACACCTCTATCTTCTACCAGCATGAACGCCTCTACAATTGAGAAGAATGAGCATATGATCTGAACAAAGTCTAGGCAACCTATTCTGGAACAATTCAAGAAAATGGCCTGAAATAGTGGGGCAGGGACCTTCTCTACCGCTACAAGAACTAGTTTAGCATCCAATTCAAAATTTCTTAGGCACACAATGTCAACAAATGGATATCTAAAGGCTCTACCGTAGACAAACTTCCACCAAAGCCTTACCCACTAGCACTGCTTGATTTCAATTGCGTCATTTGAAAAAGTTCTTAGAATATGCTTACAGGTAATATAATAGCTAGTTAATGGATTTTTTTTTAAATAAACAGTTGTTGCATGAGAGCATCTCTTGTTGATAGAACCATAAACTTATCAAAATAAATAAATTATTATTAACATTGTCACTTGATTTTATGTGTCATCAACATGGAAAACATTGTTTTACTATTGCAAAGAGAAAAAAAGAAAAAAATAAGGAAGTGAATAAAAACATGTAAAAGCATTATTGATCAATACAATTAATGATGGATTTGACGAATCATTTAGAATTTTGCTTATTATAAAAATACTCTTGAAGTTATTATAAAATAAAAAATAACCAATTGAAAAATCTTAAGGGGTCTCATATGACAAAAAGGCTACTCGTTTTTGGTATTTTCAAAATTTTCCTTTTTTTATTTGAACTTTTTTCAAATGTTAAATTATTAATAACTTTAGGGGTATTTGAGAAGAAAAATAAAAAATGTATAACCTACATATAGGGCCCGAATGTTATTTTTTGAAGATAAAAAACGTAAATAAAAATATAATAATAATGAGGGGCTGAAATATATTTTTCTAGTAAAAATATTGAGAGCTAACAAATTAACAATAGAAATGAATGCAATTAATGAAAAAAAGAGAGAAAGAAACTTCACTTAACCCCACGAACTTACGCACTTTTCGTTGACACACCTCATTGTTCAAAATCTATTACTTTGATTTCAGTCCACTTTTCCTATTCTGTTAGGATTTTCTGTTAAGTCATAACGGAAAGGTGTAAAATTACCAAAATACTTATAATCATTTTTTTTTAAAAATTTTTTCTTTTAATTTAGCTGAAATATTTAGCGGTATAAAGTATTTAAAATGAAACGAAAGTTCGATACACTAAAGTGAGAGATTTTGAACAATAAAGAAGTGTCTACAAAAAGCACATAAGTTTAGGACTGAGATCCTTTTTAATCCGTTTAGACTGGAGGGGATCCAGTCCCTTATAATGCAGGAGTATTATTGTCCATCAAATTTTTTTTTGGACAATAATTCCCCTGCATTATAAAGGATTGGATCCCCTCCGGTCCAAATGGACCATAAATAATCTTTCATAAGTTCGTGGGGTAAATGGAGGTTTTTTTTTTTTTTTTTTTGGAGAAATTTCACTTACCCCCTTAAACTTTTGTCACTTTTGCAGATACCCCATAATGTTTAAAACCCTTCACTTAGGTGTATCAAAGTTTGATTTTTTCTCACTTTGCTCATTTCGTACAGAAAATCCTAATAGAATGTTAATTTTACCCCAAAACTACTCGTCATTTTGAGAACGGTGTAGTTATGGAGTCAGGGGTAAAATTGGAATTGTGAAGAATTTTATGTATGAAAGGGGCAAAGTGAGAAAAAAACAAAGTTTGATATACCTAAGTGAGAGTTTTTGAACATTGAAGGTATATGCAAAAACTGCGAAAGTTTAGGGGATAAGTGAAGTTTCTCTAAAAAAAAAAAAAAAAAACATGAAAAAAAAATAGACTTTCCTCTTTCGGCCCTGAACTTTGGTAAATCACCCGCACCGAAAGCCCTGCTTTAGTAAATTGCCACGTCACAAGACAGGAACGTTTTAGCCATTTCAGACAGTGTGATTCAACCATGTCTTCTCATCAAATGACGAAAATATTCTTCCGTTTGTGCAAGTGTCGAAATGTAATTGGCCCAGGAGGAAAAAGAATCACCAGAAGCGAGAAAGGTTGTGTGCCTCAAACGAAAGCGAACCCCACACCTCTCTCTCGCTTACTTGCTTTCAAACGCATTGCGTTCATCTTTCTCTTTCTTTATCTGTAAGTTATGGATCTAAGATTGTGAAATGGGTTCAGCAGCAACCATCTCAATCATACAAGAAAGAACCCACAAGGGGATAGACAAAACAGGTTCTTATTATTAATTTTTTCCCCTTTGAGATTTACTTCTTTGTTATATTTTTTATTTTTATTTTTATTTCAGTTTCTTAAGTTGCTATGCATTTTTCAAGCTTCTGATGAATGATTTAGTGCTCACACATTTTGAACTGGAACCAATGAAGCCAATACATATTTTGAAAATGGTGTTTGTTCTTCAAATACCCAGTTTGGGTTTGTAAATTATACATGTTATGGAAACTTTAGAAAATGAAAATTGGAAAAGTTCTTAAGGATCCCACTTGAATGATACTGTACACTTTCGTTTTCTGGGGTTGTACTTTTGAAAATTGTCCTGGTCCCAATTGGGGTAACATTGTTAATTCGATAGAAGATATTCCATTGTCTGATGCATTCTGGGCTTGGTCCAATTTTAATCAGAAGATATTCTGGTGTATATGAGTTCCTTTCGTAGGAAAACTATTTGACCTTAGCCTCATCATTAGAGGGACCTATTGTTTTTAACAGTTTATAAACAAAGTTGAACTTAGCTCCAAGGCATGATTTTTGCTTATGTTCTGTCAGAATTTCTTGAATTAGGCCTACATATGTTGTGCAATTTAATCAGTTGTTTTTTGTCTTGTTTTGTTTTGTTTTGTTTTGTTAGTGAAATAACTGATCAACTATGCAATTAAGCAAGACGGAGTGAACATTTGATTGTTCTTTTAGATGTGTGTTATAGTGCTTCAGTTATATATATATGTATTCTAATTGTACTTTTATTATTATTATTATTATTATTTTTATATATATTGTTTTTATAGATGTATTCTAATTGTACTTGTATTGTTTTCAATGATTCTGGTCATTGTAGCTTCAAAAAGTTTGCCAAAGTCTGTTACCATTCTCAGATTTCTTTATATTCCCCTCCTTGTATTTAATAAAGGTTTCAAAAAGGTGTTGGCCATCTATGTAAACCTTCTCAACTTGTTTGAACTGAATTTTTTTGAACATTTAATTGCATTCTTTGGTTTTGAATTAATTGATATCTCACCAATCATAAAATAATAGTTTTTATTTGGATCATTTTGTGTATTTATAGTTGTCTAAAAGAAAGAAGTGTATCCTTGCAATTCTTCGTAATATTTTATCTAATGGACTTTATTTGATTGGTCTATTATGTCATTCTTATATCATTTTTTCCTTCTTAAACTACTATCTATCACATTCCAGGCCGACTCAGTAGGTAGGCCACTTAGGCCATTGCCTAAGGCCCCGGTTAGAAGAGAAAAAATAGGCCTCAAGAAGAAGAAGAAGGCCCTAAATATTAGCTAATGAAATTGTTAGTGCATTTTGTCTCTTCTCGTGTAGGAGTTTTAACACTCTGTAGCCTATGTTTTCTCTCTCTGTGACAGTTTTGTATTTTGGCCATTCATTTCTACATCTGTGGGAGATCTAGAGTCTATAACAGTAAAACCAAATAAAAACCTAGATTTGCAAAATGAGAAGAATGAATTTTAAAGAAAAAAAAAATTATATTATTGAAATTTAAATAAATATTATTTAATTAATAGTTATATAAGAAAAGGTCTTGCTTAAAATTATCGCCTTAGACCACAAAATTTATTGAGCTGGTCCTCATTACATTAAGATTGCAGTTGCTTTTATTGATCTTGAAATAGCGGCTTTATGCTTTCATCTAGCTTCATTTGTTGGAATATCAAAAAGTTAGCCATGAAGAGTCAGGTTCAAGCAATATCAAAATCCAAGGATTTGAGGACTCATCTGGATATCAAAATAATGTCGTACGCTGCAATTTCTTGGAAATTATGTCTCGCTCCGTGAAGGAGTTATTCGCGAGTTGGTGGACAGGTGGCCGTACGAGGAGCGCTGTTGTTTGGAAAATGGTCCCTCATTGTATTATGTGGTGTATTTGGAGGGAGAGAAATAATAGATGTTTCGAGGACTCGAGAGGAGCTCCTCCATCTTTTTCTTTTCTTTACACTTGGACTACGGGCTGGCTTGCCCGCGGGTTATTAGCTTATCTTCTTCCCTGTAGTCCCCCTTGTATACTACCTGTGTACTAAGGGTTGCGCCCTTCTACGCTTTTGATATATTCTATTGACTTATCAAAAAAAATTTCTTGGAAATTTTTTTAGATTATATAAAGTTTGATGGGCTTAGTAATATTTTGCTGTTTACTTTCCAAGTTTATGTACATCAATATGCATTGTGCATACCCTGCTGTAGGTCACTATAATAGCTATTAGAGGAAGGAATTTTAGAAGAATTTCCTGGATCCATGCATTATTGGCGTAATCATTTGATACTTATTTTTGGCAGTAGAATCTGCCTAGAAGAGTTCATGAAACATAGAGAGTTCAGCAAAGAAAGCATGACTTGTAACTTCCATCAAGAAAAGCAATTTATTTTGATACCAATAACAGTATGCTGACACTTTGAATCAAGCTTTTGTTGCAATATGCTATGACCTCTTTTAAGAAGAAAGCATTTTGAGCTCCTGCTCTCTTCTATAGGAAAGAATAAATATTGATGTAGTATCTCTTTCAAGAAAAGTACTATATCGACTTGAATTCCACTTTATCAAACTAAAGTAAGTTAGCAAAGTCAAAATGCAAGATAGCCAATTGGTGAACCAACACTTTCTGGGAAAAGAAATTAATTACAATCTTGGTATCCATCTAAAGCACTGTGCTAAGTATTGGAAATGTGTCTACAGTGTTAATCGTATTCTTAGAATTTAAGTTCTTAATTTGAGTTATACCTCCAAGAAAGCTATGTTTGGTCATGAGAAAATAATTTTTTTTGTTCCTGTTTCTCTTATTAATTTCTATGCTAGTAAAAGAAGGCCAAGCAATTTCAAAGTACTGTGTTGCATATCAGTAAAGAAGTCTTACATGTGTATGAGTGTGTGTATTTTAAATATAAGCTGCCTAATAAGTCCAATTCAAAATTATTTCCTTTTCCTGTTTTCCATTTCTGTGTCAATGCCTCTAATCTTTTTCTTTTCTTATCCTAACCGCATGCAGATGAAGCCTGCACTACATAATGGTTGCTTCTGAGTATATGATGGGCTTTTGCTGAACATATTGCCCTTAGAAAAAGCTGAATAAGCATTACGATCTGAGTGGGGATCCGTAATTCCTGTTGTCTATTAGCAGAGATGAAGGGAGGAAATACTTTTAGATTGAGGGGGAGAAGTCTTTCTCTCACTCTGGCTGTTCTCATTGTTACAACTATAGCAATTTGGGCTTGGGAAAAAAATCCTTTTGCTAATAGTCTACTATCGGCCCAAGAGCTGTATACAATCCCTACTTCAGGTTTGTGTGTCAATGCATTCATGTATAAACAAACGAACTTGTATTTTACTTCTTTTATTTTTAGTTAAATTCTTATTTGGATCCGAGTCAAAATAATACTACATATTACTGATTAACAATATAAGTGCTATGGAGTGTACCAATAAACCTATATACAAGGCTCTGATAAGAGAACAGAAGTTTATGCTCTGACAATGGGAACTAAGAAATTATTAATGGTGCTTGCACTTAGATATGCGTGCTGCTTATGTATGTAGTCTTGGTGTTACATCGAATAGTAATCATCCATCAAGAGGAGGAGGGGGAGGGTGGATAGGGAATTTTCCAGAAAAGTGAAGATGTATTGACCCATGTACTTTTGACATGTTGAGTTTATTTTTGAAACAGGTTTATACGAAAAAGACTATTACTGATACCTAGATGAGTTTTGTCTGCTCTAGTACTTTAGTTTTTTCATGGTGCCAGCATTGGTTAAAAATTCGCATTTAGATCAAATGGATATACTTACAGTTTCTACCTAAAAACAAGCTCCAATTTTATTTTTTTAGGGGCTTCAGATATTTGAAGAAGAAATTTGGTGGTTCCATTTCTTTATGAACACTAACTCACACACACAAACATGAATGGAGCTAGAAAAGTGTAATAAATCTATAAATACTCCATTTGTTAACGGATCAAGGCTTTCTTGACTTTATTTAAGTAATATTGAATAGTCACCTTTTCATATATGAATAAACTTCTAGTATATATTGTAGAATTAACTTTAAACATTGTTTCTGGAAAGTTGCAGTTGCATAATTTTCATATTCTGAATTCTGATAGATGAATCAGGTTGAATGTAAGCCCAGTGTAAAATTTTCCATCTCATACCTTTTGTACGACCTATGTGTCGCTGAGCCCATTTAAGAATTGAAATCCCAGCCCAAGCATATGCATGCCAAAATATCACATCAATTGGATATTCATACCCATGAATTGTTGTTACCCATCTAATGCACATACTCTATATTTTCTTTTCTGTTCTTTAAAAAGAATCATACTAATCTAGGAGTGACAAATGGATAGCTCCAATTAACTTGATATTTGTAGAGTATGTTGACCATGGATTAGGAGCTTGCTTAGTGAAACTTGCCCACTAAGTTATTGAGTGGTGTAAACTCAGCTATGCCACCATTTTAAACTTGATTTGGTTCTGAGTGGTAACATTTTTAAGATGTGATCTTATTATCCTCAGCATGCTTTTAGCTTGCTTTTAGGTTTGACAGCCTACTGATGAATTATTTTTATTGTGTATTGTGGCTTAGAGTTTCATGTGGGTTCCCAAAATGATTCTGTAGTATCCATGAAGCCAACGGAGAAAATTGAGGAAAATATGTCACACTCAATCATAACAGAAGAGACCAAAGGAGAAGAAAAGTTTGGTACTGCACCAGTTGATGCTATATCTGCATTCTCTCCTGAAATGATAGACAGTGATGCGCATGTGATATCTTCCTCCAAATCTAAAGGTACAGTTATTTTCATATCTGAATGGTGCTTCTTCAACATCTTGCACAAACTTTTGTTTTACTGTTATTGTTTTCTCATTTAAATATTTAATAGTTGGGGCAGCACTAGTAATTAGATTAGCTTTATCAACTTCATGACTCAGCTCAACTAGAACAACAAATATTAATGAATAACCATAAAACAGAGGTGCATTTAGGAGCCTTTTAAAGGGTCATTACCCAGAGGTTTTAGTAGTTGTTTCATAGTATCAACTCTCAATTGTTTTGATGGCTTCTGTTTAGGAAAGTTGTGTAAGGGGTCGATATTCATCAGCCTCGCAATCAATTTCATTTAATTGATTGTAACATTTTAAATGGCATAACTTCTTTTGTCCTGTGTTTGACAAAATTAGCCTATAAAACTTTATGAAGGCAATCAGAAGAATTAGTCAGTCCATGCAACTACGTCTTCTTATCATTTTACTCTGTCATTTTCATGTATTATTTTCAACTATTTTACATTGAATTTTATGGCTTTTAAGAGAAAATGAAGCTTATGTTGCGCCCTCTAGCTTGCTTAGTCACTGTACTTGCAGGTAGAATTTTTGCCTATGACCATCCTACATAAACATCGACAATTGGCTTTGTATCTCTTTGGCTGAAATCCCAGAAACATGTTACCTATCCCTAGCAATGGGTTTATCCATTTAAAGAAACTTATGATTTTTGATACCTGGAATTGTGATTTCTTTAGTACTTCTGCTAAGGAGATGAGGCTAGGAAGTTGGAACATGTATTTAAGTGACAAGAATTAAGTTTGTGGGCTCTATTACACATTCATAGTCATGAAAATAACCAGAGATCAATTTCTTTTTTTTAAAAAAAAATGCTGGGTGTAGGAAAACTAAAGATTTTGCAGCCATTCTGAAGGCTGATTTTGATGTTTTTCATCTGATTCACCGTATGCACTCTTCAAATCTAATCTAAGGTTGTCCAGTTTTTCACCTCTGCAGTCTGCAATTATGCCAAGGGTAGATGGGTTGCAGATAGCCGGAGGCCATTGTATTCAGGATTTGGGTGTAAGCAGTGGTTATCAAAAATGTGGGCATGTAGACTAACACAGCGAAAAGATTTTTCTTATGAAGGATATCGGTGGCAGCCAGAAAATTGTGACATGCCAAAGTTTGAGAAGTCCACATTCTTACAAAGGTTGGTCCCTTTTTTTCCCCTTCTTGACCTTGTGTGGCTTTATAATTGAATTCAAAGAATTGTCCATGGCCTTGGTAAACGTTTATATCTAAGTATCTTGTAAAAAAAAATTTCTGTTATTCCTAGTTTGACGAAGTATCCTGATTTGATCACTGCATTAACTTGACTTTAATCAAGTTTGTATAACATAGTTAACTTCAATTTTCAGATTGCATTTTAAAAAAAGTATTATCAAATTTTGCTTACTGTATCAAAATCTTGAATTTGTTTAAATAGATTATCATTGATGTCGTATGCTTTTCATTGGCATCAGGTTTTTGTTTGAATTTTCAGCTAGATTTTCTTAACTTTTTTTTTTTTTTTTTTACAAGTTATTAATGATCATTTACGCTATAGTTCACTGACCCCTAATATGCATATTGACATGAATTTGTTGTAATTTTGAAATTTGGTGCCATATAGACAAAGTGAGGTTTAGTTATGTTCATGATCTAAAGTGACTGTACATTCCAGAATGCAGGACAAAACAATTGCATTTATAGGAGATTCATTGGGCAGGCAGCAGTTCCAGTCTTTAATGTGCATGGCAACTGGTGGGGAAGAGAGCCCAGAAGTTGAAAATGTGGGAAAAAAATATGGTCTTGTCAAAGCTCGTGGAGCCATTCGTCCTGATGGCTGGGCTTATAGATTCACAAAAACAAATACCACCATTTTGTATTACTGGTCAGCAAGTCTGAGTGACCTAGTGCCCCTTAACATTTCAGACCCATCAACCGATGTGGCTATGCATTTGGATCGTCCCCCAGCTTTCATGAGACGGTTCCTCCTTCATTTTGATGTGTTGGTTCTAAATACAGGACACCACTGGAATAGGGGTAAGCTTAATGCAAATCGTTGGGTGATGCATGTAGATGGAAAGCCGAATGAAGATAAAAAACGTGCCGAAATCGGACATGCCAAGAATTTTACAGTGTATAGCGTCGTCAGATGGCTTGATTCACAGCTTCCCTCACATCCTCACCTTAAAGCTTTTTTTCGGACGATCTCGCCTCGGCATTTTGCTAACGGTGACTGGAACACCGGGGGTAGCTGCAACAATACCACTCCATTGGCTGGAGGAAGTGAAGTTATGCAAGATGGATCAAGTGATCCTCTTGTTGAGGGTGCTGTAAAGGGCACAGCAGTAAAGATTTTGGATATAACTGCAGTATCTCAACTGAGGGATGAGGGTCACATATCCCATTACAGTCTTAGAGGGAATCTGAATGTTAGCGATTGCTTACATTGGTGCCTACCCGGCATTCCAGACGCATGGAACGAGCTCCTTATTGCACAAATATAGGCTCTGCCACGCCGAGTATGCATTGACTAAAGACTGATTCAATGTCCTATTCTTTATGGTCTAAAGAAGACCATTTTTTTTCTCATATACTGTGACTCAGGTTTTTGACTGATTATAGAGAAGGTAAGTAGCAAGAGCCAATCCAATTCTCATGTTTACATGGAAAATGTATTCCTGAGTGTTGTAGTTCTCATATTTACAGGTAGTTATGGACAATGAGGCTGCCAAAAGAAGGAAGAATACCAGAGGGCTTCAGCTCCATTGTGAGAAGAATAGAATCTCTGTCGTTACAGGTTTAAACGGTGTTGTATGTATCATTAGTACATTATCACAAGAAAATCTCCTAGAGGTCTTTCTCTCTCTCTCTCTCTCTCTAGGGTTTATTTATTTCATATATGTTATTTTCTGTTTAATGAAAATAGCTTCAGTGAAGGAAACAAGGAGGATAAAAGTCTTATTCAAAATCAATAGAAAATGAATTTATATTCGTTGAACTTGGAAGTCTTCATTTATGAATAATTTCATTTCCTTGTGGATCCCTGCGTTTCTCCTTTTTCCTCTTCTTCCATTCTGTAGAAAAAGAAATAGTTCTTCTATCACATTTTCTACCGGAAATTAAAGCTATTACAATGATGTAAAACTTGGTCAACAGAAATCGAAGTATAGCTCCAAGGATCAGGATCTAGAAATTGCCGGATAAACATTTATTTATTTATTTATTTTTTAATATCTACGGCCAGGAATGTTCCACGTCTACCTATATTTTTTTAGTCATATTTAACTCACCCATTTTTCAAATTTTTCCTTGCCATAAGTTGTTTTGAAATGTCTATTGTTGCAGTATTCTAACAATTTTCCTTGATAATAAAAAATTAAACATTCTGCTCAAAACTAAATCTCAAACTAGTAAAAGGAAAAAAAGTTAGGTTTGTTGACTAAATGAAGCCCATCACAAACATAAAAAAGAAAAGAAAAAACAGTGTCAAAAAAAAATAATAATAATAATAATAATAAAAAAAATAGACGAGAGGAAGAGAAGAGAAAATAAAGAGTTTTGCATTTGTATTTGTGTTCAACTTTTTTCTTGAGTACTTCCACTGCAATTTAGACCGTAGAGTTTTTCTTTGATTCAGGTTAGGAGTGTACAAGCAAAGCGGTTATAATCTAACAACTAACAACTTATAACTACTAACTGCATAACCACTTTTGTAGGCAATTATAAAAAATTGTTAACCACTTAAGGAAGAACAGTTAGTGGTTTTAGAAGTAGGAGTAGGTGGTTAATAATCGCGAATTGCCTACCCTTATTGGCCTTATATATAATGATATATTTTTAATATAATGTTTTGGTGTTTTTTGGATTGATTAGATTTGTAATGTTTTGATTTGTATCTGGATTTGCTAATGTTGATGTTTATTTTGATTTGGCTTTATGCAAGTTAGCTTTGAAAGGTTGGTGTTTTAAGCAAATCACCCCTCATACATACTGTGCATACAACTATTTAATTTCCTACTACAATTTTCTTTGTTGTATTATACTTGTTTGCTAGAATACTTCACTCATTCCTAGTTGATCACTTCTCCAAAATAAGGAAAAATATTATATAGAGCAAATGAAAGAAGGCTTGATCTTGATGCATGTTGTATATATATTATACACAACCTCTAGTCTTAGGAGTTACATTAAATCAAGTGTTTAATTTCCTACTGCTATTTTCTTTCAATATTTCTTCATCTTCTTATACTTGTTTGTTAGAACACTTCACCTATTCCTAGTTGATTACTTCGCTGAAGTAAGGAAAAACAAACTAGAACAAATAAAAGAAGGCCTAACTTTGATGCATGTTGTATATATTTTATACACAAGTAACACAACCTCTAGTCTTAGGAGTAACGTTAAATCAAATGTTTAATAGGCGTATGTTACGAGCATAGTATCTCACATGGGTTAAGTCTAATCTTGATTATATGTATATAAGCTTTTAGGCTCCCTTCCCTGGCAAGTCGGTTTTCAAGGATGAGTTTTACCCAAAGTTTGTATTATTTGGTATTAGAACTACCACCACGTCGAGTATAAGATCAGACGCAATTCGTCAAGTATCGGATTGAATGAGTTGCGGCTTTGTAGTCGAGTCACGGAAGAGGCGACTTATAGGTCCAGATTAAAATGTCTTGGTACTATGTATGGTCATAATATAAGTCATTGAATACTGATAGATGAGTGGAGGCGCAAAAAGATAAATGACTACCATCAGGTAAGTGTCAATAGACTGGGCAGTCGTGGACTTCGGTTGTGGAGCGTGGTGGTATATTACGATCCTAGTATCTCACATGAGTTAAGTCTAATCTTGACCATGTGTATATAAGCTATTGGTCACCATTCCCCTTCAAGCTGATTTTCAAAGGTGAGTTTTACCCAAGATTTATATATATATTAATTATGCACAACCTAATTATTCTTTTTTTTTTTTTAAAAAAAAAAAAAACCCAAAATTATTTAAAATAAGCTCAAAAAGAGACACAAAGAATGCCCAGGACACTATCAAAAGCCTATATATAAAAAAACGGTTATCAACATGTGGTTATTAGTTTTAATGACGGCTAACCACTGGTTATAAAATAACAGCTTACTACCCAAAATTTTAAACCCTAAACCTTGTTTTTAAAATCTAATAACCGGCTTAGGCAGTTGCGCCAATAAACACTAACCGCAAGGTCCGCAACCGCATATACATTGCTAATTCAGACCATAAAGCTTTCTTTTAGTTCTTCTACGATGAAGAAAAAGGCTTTGGAGGAAAATGTGAAATTTGGGTTGACACGTCACATATGCCTTAATAACACAAAAACTACGTTTCGTGTTCCAAGGTGAAGCCGTTATATGCATCTATAGAAAATGGGGAGATGCTACAATGCATTCTCCCACCCATCCCTCACCCATATTCCCTCTTAAACTTTTGCTTTCAGCATGGGACTCACGTGGGACGTATCTCCCCACAAGAGAGGAGATGGTGAAGAGATGGGTGGGAGAATGCAAAGAAGCATTTCCCTTTCCTTAACCATATAAGTTTTTCTCAAAGTCATATCCCAATAATTTTCTTTAATTCGATCTACTAAAAAAAAATATGTAATTTTAACATGCAATTTTTTTATTTTCTTTATCTTTCTAAACTTTCTCTTTAATCTTTTAAAACTATTAATAAACTTTATCGCGGTTCCAAACCAAAAAATTGTAGAAATTTGTGATGAATTATAAAATGGGAGAAATGTAGCAGAAATTGATGAGAAAAGATTTTATGTTAGTTCGATTTTAGAATCCTACGTCCATTTATGTGTACATTGTGTTCTTATTATCTTAAACGTTTGCAATGAAGATAATCAAACCCGATTGATTTTATTAGATCAAACAACTTTGGTAAATGGTTCAATAAGGAAAACAATGTAAGCTAAATATGGTAGCCCTATATTCTAACATATACCCTCAAAGTCAAGGTAAAGCAGCTTTAGTTTTAAAAGAAAAGAAATTAAGTTTTCTTTTTTAAGACAATTTTTTTTTCTTTGATGTTGCTCGAGTGCGGCAAAAACACATAATTGAGCGTGAGCTTTTGTGGTTTAAAATATTAATTAAATTACTAAATTTATAATTTTTTATTAACTTAAACTTTTATGATAAGTAGTGATTTAATATGGTATCAGAGTCAATTTCTTGTGAACTCCAACTTTTTCCTTCCTTTTCCCAAATCCCGAGGTACCTTCCTCTCAGCATTCCTCACCAACGTTCAACCATTGTTTGCTTTGAACCACTACCTTTCAGGCATCCTATAATGTTTGTGAACATATCAATCAAAAGTTAAAAGGCCAATCTACATAATGCCACCATAATCAACCCAAACAATGGTGTCACACCCCATACACATCTTTTGAAAATTTTGCCACGTGTCTCATTCACTTTCACGCGCCCCCAACGTCTTACACAAACCTAACACTCAAATATTAAGGTTTGCCACACCTGGTAAATGGTAAAAAAAAAAAAAAAAAAAAACAAAAAATCCAAATTCAAATTTCTACCTTGAGGAAAAATGTTAAAATAATTTTATGTTAAGCCTTAATTTAATTTCCTTGTAGATAGATTTGCTATCAATTCCTTCCCTTTTCTAGTCCACAATATCTCACCTACCATCCCTCCCCCTCCTCCTCCCCCCCTTCTTTTGCTTTTAAGCACTTATTTTTAATGTTTTGTCTTCTGTTTTTGGTCCCCATTACTAGTTTCAGCAATCGCCACATCGTCTCCAAGGGGGTAGCTCAATCGGCTATGGACCACGCCTCATGAACCATAGATCACTAGTTCGAATCCCTTTCCGTAGACATGTAAAAAAAAAGAAGCAACCGCCACACCACCCCTTCTACCTTGTTGCCTCGTCGCCTCATCCGGTCGTCGCCTTTTCTTTTGTTCAGGTCGCTTTGATAGTTTTAGATCCGGTCTGATCTAAGCTAGATCTATTCTTTTTGGGCTTGCCAAGCCAATGACGCACCTCTCCCCTGCCTTCTCCAGCCTCTCCACCACCTGTCGCCACCCTCCTCTTCGCAACACTGCCACCATACGCTAGTGCATGGCCCTACACACGCCAATGTGGGAAGCTTCACTCTCTTGTGCGTGCTCCACAAGTGCAGTTGTTGCTTCACCTCCACCGATGCTGTTGTCTACTGGTTTTGTGTTTTTATGTATTTTAATTTGTTTTTGTAGTTTCTTTGTAACTTATTTTGAATAAGGATTGTTCAGACATTTGAGTTGTGGATGTGAACAGTTTCCTGGCTTTTGGGTTAAGGAGGATAAGTTTTGCCATGGGGCTTTCTGCTCTCAGGGCCGAGAAATATGAGCTATAAATTGAGTTGAGTTTGTCTGGAACAGATCTGTTATTACAACTGAAGATTAGTCATGGGTTAGCAGATATTGATATCATAGATACGTCTTGAATGTCAGATTGTTGTGTATATGTCTATGACTTGTAACCTCGTAGCCTTTGGAATTATGATCATCTCCATTTCAAAATCCCTCTATTTTCTCAATTTGATGCATTTTGAAGGGTAGTATTGTCCAAAAATTTTAATGATGGTAATGCATTACCTTTCAAAATGCATTAAATTGAGGAAATGAAAGGATTTTGAAATGGAGAGGATCATTTTCCGTAGCTTCAGCTATGATTTTCTCAGAGATTTTACTATGTGATGTAAGGGTTTTATACTCGTGATCTTTCATTAATTAATGAGACTGAAATGATTTCCCCTGAAAAAAAAAAATCCTCACCGATCATAATATTATGTCTCTATAAAAACAGCATGTTACTTAAATGTAAACATGTACAATTAAATATAATAAAGAATCAAAGATGTTTGGTCAATAATGCCGAAATTCAAACGGGAGGATTTGGATTTTCTGCCAGATGAAGAAATTGACCTCTCCTGCCCTCATCCATTTAATGGAAGGAAACTCTTCTAGATTGCAATAAAAATAAATAATAAAAAGGGAAGAAAGAAAAAAAGACTTTTCTGTCACAATGCTTCAAGTTCATGGACCCTCTACAACAAATCTGGATGACAAATTGCATGAATGTTGACGTGGTCTCTTTAATTAATTCTTGTTAAAAATTTTTAAAAAATAAAATAAAAATTCAAGGGTTATTTGATACCGTTACGTTAACATGTAAAACAGACAGTTGTAAAATAAAAATATGGTTTATAGCACTACTCATACATTGCATGCAACTCTTTGAATCAGTAATTTTTTTAAAATAAAAAATAAAAATTCAAAAGATCGATTGAAATTATCACGTTTGTATGGCATAATATTATGTCTCTATAAAAACAGCATGTTACTTAAATGTAAACATGTACAATTAAATATAATAAAGAATCAAAGATGTTTGGTCAATAATGCCGAAATTCAAACTGGAGGATTTGGATTTTCTGCCAGATGAAGAAATTGACCTCTCCTGCCCTCATCCATTTAATGGAAGGAAACTCCTCTAGATTGCAATAAAAATAAATAATAAAAAAGGAAGAAAGAAAAAAGACTTTCTGTCACAATGCTTCAAGTTCATGGACCCTCTACAACAAATCTGGGTGACAAATTGCATGAATGTTGACGTCGTCTCTTTAATTAATTCTTGTTAAAAATTTAAAAGAAAATAAAAAATTCAAGAGTTATTTGATACCGCTACGTTAACATTTAAAACAAGCAGTTGTAAAATAAAAATATAGTTTATAGTGCTACTCATACATTACATGCAACTCTTTGGATTAGTGATTTTTTTTAAATAAAAAACAAAAATTCTAAAGATCAGTTGAAATTGTCACGTTTGTATTGTAAGACGGTTGAAAAAAAAAGGGGGTGATTTATGACATTTTTGGGTTGAAAGAAAACATGCGATGTAATAATGTATGGCCAACAAAGGGATCAAGTTAAATGTATGGAATATTTGTCATTTACCATTGACTTGGCTCATGAGTCGTTAGTTTGGTAACCCAGAATGGGAGGAAAAGAAAATTATAATTAGGTTTGCAAGTTCAGTGTATGACTATTTTTCCGGTTTTCCCTTTCTTGAAAAACTGATTATTATATTCTACAACCAAATATTGACACCAAAAAGTAATTTTTTTTTTTTCGTAATCTTCCAATCTCTGACATCTTTCAATTTTAGTTTTATTTATTTATTTTTAATTTACAACTTTCATGCACTAGAGTGTGAGATCGACTTATCATATATATATATATCACTGGATTTTTTGACGAATTTTACAAAAAGTTGTACAAAAGTTTATGATTTTAATGTCAATTTTGATTATGATTTGTACGTTGGAGACCGGGTGGCAGTTTTTTTTCTTTTTTGCCCTTTTCTTTTGTTTGTACTTGAGGGAAAAGAGGGTTAGGGGGCGACCCAGTCTCCCAGACGTGGACCTTTATTTTTTTAAATAATAAAAGTTGACTGATGTGATTTGAAACAATTTCCCAATACAATAAACGTTTCTTGTGATGGATGGACCAAGTAAACAACCTCCGTAGCAGGACAGCATTTTAGGTGGGAGGAAAACGTTTCCTTTATCTCCGGTGCATAAACTGTCATCACTTGCATCAACGAACGCGTGGGGCCTTGTTTTATGAGAAAATATCAACTTTTATGGGGCTCCTCCTTTTCCTTCTACTTATTTCTGTGGAAAAAAGAGTGCTGATGTGAAAGGATATTCCTTTTCCGGGCCCAAATAATTAATTATTTTTACTTCTCTTCTTTATGCATCAATCATTGTGTGAACTGGATCCTCTCAAAATGTGAAGAGGACCCTGTTCCATCTTGTATAGAGCGAAGAGAAACAAAGAGCAAAGCCAAAATTGTAGTAACCTACGCGGAAAGAGTAGTGATAGGCTGATAGCGATACTCACGTCGGCCTGATTTTAATATTTTTTAATGTTAAAATATTATTAAAATAATAATAATTATATAATATTTTAATATTTTTTTTGAGAGAACATAACATTTTAATATTAAAATCAGTTTGTTGCGAGAATTATTTACTTACCCCAACCTGATATCTATTACTATTCATACAGAAATTGCTAGAATGCATAATACAATTAATACTTAGTCTCAACCGATTTTTTTTTTAATTTAAATTTTTAGAGATATGATAGAAATCTAAGACCCAACTTTTATTTACGTGCCACAAAGTTCAAAGTTGAAATTTTAAAAAAGAAACAAAAAATAAAACATATATTCACAAAAGTTGAGTATTAGATTGAGCTTAGTTGAGCCCTTATCATATCTCTTGTTGATACACAGTTTCCCGATTGGTGACGTGGCACGCTTGTTGACTTCCTGATGAATGATCCAATTTTGACTTTTCCTGCACAATAGAGAGGAGAATAGGATCGAAGAGACCGGGGGTGAGCCGGCGGGGATACTCCGATGCCTAAGTCAGTGTATGCTCTTGAGATAATGAGGAAACAACATAAGCTTTAAGAGTGCTAGAGTTGCGTTACCAGAACTTGTGGAGGTGACTTGCATTATATAGGCATGGAGTGATTGTTCCCTTGTCAATGACTGACTCTTCCCTGATTTTCTGCGAGGCAGTTTGTTACCAGGGATTTAGGTAGTTATCCGTATCAAGACCTGATGGGATCGAGATAGGATTTGGTTGTTATGGCACTTTAAATTTTGAATGCTTGTAGATAATATATCTGATCTTGCACTTTTGAGTACTTGGGATTTGAATGAAATGGATAAGATAGGATTTTTGAATTTAATCTCTTGATCCCTAGCTTTTCGGGCTTCGGAGGCCTTAAGCTCAAAATATCGATGATATATTGTGATCGAGGCCCGAAGCGATTCTCGGGTGATCGAGGCCTGAGGCCTTCTCGCCTGTTCGAGCTGTTCTCGGATGCTCGAGGCTTGCCTGGGCTCTCGAGGCTCGAGACGCTCTTGGGCTCTCGAGGCTCGAGACGCTCTTGGGCTTTGAGAACATGGGCCTTCCTTGGGCTTAGTACAGGCCGGATGGTTTTGTGGGGTTGATTCATGACCCAACAGTTACCCCCCAATTTCCTTGTCTGGAAGACTATGGAAATTAAAAGAGTTTCGAAAGGATGAATCAACCCAAGTAAGGAACAGTTAAATTTTTTTTTTTTTTTTTTTTGAATTTTCCCGCCAAAAATGCTCGAGACGCTTAGGTTCGAGGAGGCGCCGAGCATTAAATGCGGCGATTCAAATTTTCGAGGTCGTGCCGCGTGTCGAGCTGTCAGTGGTTGCTTGAGCGGCTGGCAGTTGTCAGTCTTAAAAACCGAATCGTCGTCGAGGATACGGACCGTCTTTTCAGGGATTCGAGGTACGACTCTTTGTTGCTCCCTCTTAAACCGCGCCGACGTCTCGTCTTCTCTGTTCCATCTATAAATTCTCCATTCCTGAATTATTTTCCTTTACTTTCCTTCGTTGTTAGTTTTTTCTGTTTTCTCTGAGGCATCCTCTTTTCTTCCTTTCATTCTCCTCTTCTTCGTATACTTCCCTCAGAAAATGACAAAGGGTGGTGAAGACTCTGACGGACTTGGTGAAACTCACCCAGCCACTTGGGTCAGCAAAGTATCTCGAGCTGACGAGCGCCAAATTAGGAGGGAGTGCTTCATTCCCCCTATATTTCTCTGCGGTTTGAAGAGAAAAGGGAGGGTGCCATCGCTCGTACGGATCGTCATGAGGTTTGCGTGTACGAGGCGATGTTTCAGGCAGGTTTCCGCCTTCCCTTTCTCCCCATGGTCCGAGAACTACTCCATTACTTGGACCTGGCTCCCCACCAACTTGCTCCAAACGCCTGGAGGTACCTCTACGGCTGCATGGTGCTGTGGCCTCTTGCGCTGGGTAAGGAGCACCAGCTAACGGTGAGGGAGTTCCTCTTCCTACACCGCGTTCATAAAAACCCAGGAGGCGGGGTTTACAATATTCAGACCCGCAAGGGTAAATTAATAATCCTGGAGACTAAGTACTCCAGCAATCGAGGGTGGAAGAACAAATTCTTCTTCGCCTCGGGGCAGTGGGAGTTTGCCCCTACAGAAAAGGCCGATGAATTCAGAGTTCCTCGGGACGTGAACTATCTGTCCGAGAAGGGTTCCCAAGAACCACACCTGACGCCAAAGGAGGTGGCTCGGGTTAATGATGTCCTCCAGTGGACTAGGAAGCATCCCTCCTGCCTCAACTACGCTGTGCTCGACACAATGCCGAGGCTCATGGAGATGGTGTACGAGCCCGCTGGACACGTGGCTGTGGAGCTCAGAGAGCGGTACTTGAGAGGTCCTGCCCATCCTGATCCTCCAGTGGCGAATACCCGGGGTAATACTCCGCGGAAGGACCTGGCCAAAGGGGCCGAGAAGGGCAGGAGTTCGAGGCCCCACAAGGGTAAGGGTGTTCTAGTCGAGCCCGAGAAGCCCAAGAAGGCTGTCTACCCCATTCAAACTGGGGGAAACTTTAAAATCAGGGAGCCGAGGCCTCCCACTCCACCTACCCTACCAATCGCGCCTCCACCTAGGAAGAGCCCGTTGGAAGGGAAGAGGAAGGCTAGGGACCCTCCCAAGGTGGCCAGGGTCTTGAAGCTGGCTGACGAGGACGACTCGGAGGGTGAAGAGCCGGTCAATGTGAGCCGGAAGCCCGTACCGGTAGCCGAGGAGGATTCGGACGTGGAGGTAGTCGAGGTGCCTCTTGTCCGAAAGAAGAGGCCAGCTGCAGGGGCTGAGCTGGCAGCACCAATGGTTGAGCCAGCAGCTCCCATGACTGAGCCAGCAGCTCGCCTGATCGAGACTGCTGCCCCTGCCGCCAAGACAAACGCTGTGGCGGGTTTTCTAGCGGCTCGAAGGAGTCGAGTTCCTCCTCCTTCTGTGCCTCGAGTAGAGGAGGTAGCTGCCTTCCTGGCAAACAAGCCGGTCGTCGCTATCCCAGTGAAAATAATGGGACAGGCAGAGGAGCCTCTGCAAGTGCCCGAAGGGTCGATCCCTTCTGGGGTGAATACTCCCCTGGGCTCGAACATCCAGCACATCCTGGAGGACATCTACGCAGAGTCTTCTGAGTTCGTCGGGATGGCTGATGACAACATGGGGCCTGCGAATATGGTCGCTCTGAGGACCCCCCTATATCCCTTGTCTCCAATTCCTGAGCAAGGGGCCTCTTCTCGGGCTCCGATTCCAAAGAGGCCAAGGTGCCCGAGTCTTAACCAGGCGGAGGAGGCCTCTGCTCTGAAGAGGCCTCGGGCCGGTGACGCATCTGAGGCTTCTGGGTCCTCCGAGAGCACAGCGGAGATTCAGCCAGAAGGGGCAAACTGGACCTTCAGAGGGAAGCTGGCGAAGCTTGGAGGAGACTTGAAGGGAAATCCCTTCAAGGCCGTGGTGGATCTGGTCGACCACGAGAAGCTCCAGCTGAAGGGGCGTGACATTTCGACCTGAGGCATGGCCGAGGCGATGCTGACCATGCAGTTCTTGGTAAGTTCTCTGCCATAATATTATCATTTTTGTCTCTTGTTTGGGTCCTAACACTACTTTTGTTTCTCGTAGGCTTTCCTCAGGTCGACCCTCCTGTAATGCCACTTCAGAAAGGTTTCAACAAATGGGAGCGGTGCAGAGGACCTGAGGCAGCAGCTGGCAGAGGCCGAAGAGGAGAACGCCAAGCTCAAGGCAGTCGTCGCCAAGCATGAGGACGACCTTCGGGTGTTGGGGGAGCACTCGAAGGTCATGGAGTGCGAGGCTTCCGAGGCCTCCATGGCCAGGGACCAGGCTAGGATCGAACATGCCACCATGTTTGAGGAACTCGAAGGCTTGAGGGCCAGACATTCGGCTCTGCAAGAGAGCCACGCTGCTCTGCAGGCGGAGCATGCAGAGCTCCAGGAGGACCACTCCATTCTGAAGGAGGAGTTGGGGCAGCTCGAGGAGAAGCACGCCGAGACCACTGAGCAGCTGCAGGAGAGCCGCTCCACGGTCGAGAGGGTCTCAAAGGGCAAGCTTGTCGCCGAGGAGAGATACAGGCATTTCTCGGACAAGCATAAGAAGCAGAGGCGCGAGCTGAAGGAAGCTCGAGCGAAGGCGGCGAACTACCTGCATCAGCTATCCTTTGCGTCAAGGATAAGGGATGCCGCCTGGGCCGACGGGATTTACCTGGGGTTCGAGACGTTCAGGACTTGGTGGAGGGACCCAGCTCAGAGAGTGGACCTGAATTCTGTGAATATCGAGAACATCCCTTGCACCACTGAGGCCATGGTTCGTCTTGTTTCCTTGGGGAGAGAGGAGATGCCCGACGCTGCTGGCATCAATGAATTTGACTACCAGCCGCCAGCCCTTGAGCCCGAGGCTGCCCATGAGGAAGAAGTTAGGGAGGCATCCGAGAATGCTGAGGCTTCTTCCACTGATCGAGACCCCCCCGTTGCTCCTCAAGGGGACTCATAGATAGTCTTTTTTTTTTTTCTTTTTTTACACGATCATTCTTTGTATGTTTTTCGTAATTGTATACGATCATTCTTTGTACAGACATTCATTAATCAATATTAATAAATTCCTTTCTTTCGCATTCTATATTTGCTTTCTGTCTTTCCATTTTTTCATGTTGTCGCTTCTGCGAATACTAAGCTTCGATCCCGTTTGGAGTTATCCGAGAGGGTCTCGGATACTCGAGAGGGTCTCGAGAGTTGAACACTTGTGAAATGTTCCAAGTGTTGAGCCTCGATCCCGTTTAGAGTTGTCCGAGAACGTGGTCTCGGATATTCGAGAGGGTCTCGAGAGTTGAACACTTGTGAAATGTTCCAAGTGTTGAGCCTCGATCCCATTTGGAGTTAACCGAGAACGTGGTCTCGGATACTCGAGAGGGTCTCGAGAGTTGAACACTTGTGAAATGTTCCAAGTTGTTGAGCCTCGATCCCATTTGGAGTTGTCCGAGAACGTGGTCTCGGATACTCGAGAGGGTCTCGAGAGTTGAACACTTGTGAAATGTTCCAAGTGTTGAGCCTCGATCCCATTTGGAGTTAACCGAGAACGTGGTCTCGGATACTCGAGAGGGTCTCGAGAGTTGAACACTTGTGAAATGTTCCAAGTGTTGAATGTTCCAAGTGTTGAGCCTCGATCTCGTTTGGAGTTGTCCGAGAACGTGGTCTCGGACACTCGAGAGGGTATCGAGAGTTCAAACATTAGGGATTTTTC